>JAABNX020000002.1:22714913-22726635 GCA_015163995.2 Mormyrus lacerda | reverse complement strand
AGTTCTAAAACTGCAATTTCAAGTGAGTCTGCCTTTAAAATGTAATGCAAAATTTCACAAAGATCGATATCACTATAAATAAGGCTGACTTTTATCTCAGCCCTTCTCGAAGTGTTTTGAAGAACATGAGATCTTAATGTGTTTTTATGACACTGAATGTTGCCAGTGGGGATTGAGAAGAGTTCTTATTAATATGGCTCTCCAAGTGCATCTCATAAGGGCTCTAGTGTGAATACACTTAAGTTTCTTCCAAGAGCTATCAGCTGATATGTCATTTGTGATGTTTAATGTTCAAAATAGAATATAGTTGCATGAAAATGCATTTGCCTTTTTCAGTGAATACACTTGTAGATTTTTGGCACTGCTATTACTTAATTTTGTTTGAAAATCTGATAATTGCTATTTATTACTTAACACATTTTATATTTACAATTTAACACAATGCCTGTGCAAGAATATTACCCTCTCCAGCCTTACTGAACTGCAAATGTCACGTTTAGCAGCTAAGACTGCAAGAAGTTACTACATCTGTTACCTTGCACTATTATACTGTTACGTTCAGTGATTGTGAATTCTTAGTTTTTTGATACAGCTAGTCTCCCTCAAACCAATTCCATACCACTGTCAAACTTAGCAGTAAGTATGACTTTCATAAGTAAAATGGAGTTCACCAGGTATAGCAGGGGCCACGTCTGCTGCAAACGTTTGACTGGTCATGGTGGCCATTACAGTACAATTTTTGACTAAACATTGTTCCTGAACATTGTAATCCTATCCTTGGATATTAAAGAGAAAATCTTATAAAAGAGATTTGAGCTTGGACCCAGCTGCTTCTAGATTTACTGAAGGATGATGCAATTAAATTAAACAATATTCATTTTTATATGTGTGTGTACTTTAACAATATAATATATGATCTTTTTTTATAACATGGCTAAAAGCCCCCTTTCTGAATGTATTAAATTTTGTGCTGACTTGGATGGTGTATGCAATAAAAAACCACCAATGAATAACAGTTCCCAAAGAGTTCATAACATTACGAAATTGTTGGCATTATCCTGTATGTCAGGAAAGCGATGAAGATGCAGGTTTCTGCATGGGCTGCCATATCCAGGATGATTAAATGAACGTACATAGATATCGGTCAGCTTGACCTTACAAATCATTTGTTTGTAATGCTGCTTAAATGTAATTACACAGTAAGTTCAATTGTAATTCAGTTTAGATGCAGCATCTTTGTATATTAATGCAACAAAAACTTAAGATATTACAAACTAATAGACTGGCGTTGCATCTGGGATGTCTCCTGCCTCATGCACTGTGTCCCTGGGATAGTTTGCAGGCTCATCGTACCCTACATTGCAGCAGCTGTTACAGAAATGGATGGATTGATAAAGTGATCTGGAAACACTTAATACTGCAAGTCGAGAGTATGCTCTCACAGGTTTTACTTTTGTTTTTGTTTTTTTAAAAAAGGCGCTGTTGCTTATTAATTTGTTTGTTTATTGCAACTCTAAATACATGGATATAACATACTTCTAATATAAAATAAATGTGACACAGTTTTACAGTGGCTGAAAAGGAATTGAAGTGTTTGTATGAAAATACAGGTTTAAGTCATCCATCCATCCATCCATCCATGTGCCTTTCCAGTACAGGATCATGGTCACCGAGAAGCCAATACCAACCCTTGATTACCAGCCCAGCATACAGGAACACTCTGGACAGCATGTTTTTGAACTGTGGAAGGATATCTATGCTGCCCAATAAGCTACCATTCCTCAGAGGTTGCAATCATCACTTCAAATAACTATAGTATATACAAACAGGTTAATTGCATATTGCAGTATTCTGCACACAGAAAGCACACCGTTTCTGCATAGCTGCATTGTGCAGAGTAGCTAAGAAGTGGTGAGTTGTATGATATTATAAACATTTTAGTACTTTCCTTCAGATCCTCTGAAGCCCCAATAATTTCTTCAGTTATGAATAAATACTGGCTTTAGCAAAGAGTCTGAATCACAGCATGGGTTGCTGCATGGATACTCCTCTGCCTTCACATTTTAATGACTCACTGGTGCTAAATATCACCAGATTAGATTAATCCTTGTTGCCGTGTGATTACTCTGTAATTACGCTCTCGTCAGGAAATATTAGCGATTCTACTTTCAAGAAGAGTTTAGTGGTAGAGAGCATTGGGGAGCCGACAATGCCACCCACTGTCAGAGAGCGGGCAAGTGCACAGCTAAAATGTGCCTGAGAGAGAAGACACTTCACACTAGATGAGGCTGGAATCGTGGCTCTCACAAGCAATTCAGTAAAGGGAGATTGACTCGATCCATGCTGAACAAATCTGCCCTGTAATGTAGATCACAAAATAAATCCAATCAAAATCTACGATGTACACTTTTTCAGTAAATAATGCATCTTTCCTATCACCTGGTCAATGCCTGGGGATTTAACATTAACCAAATTTATTACTTAATTATTACTGTATATTGTCGCACTCAGTTGCAAGAGTAGGCACAAGGCCTATTTCGTAATGCAGAAGCAGCATCTATCATTGAATCGAGTATTTAAGAATAAGCTTTAAAATGAAGAATCCTTACTGGTAATAGTAATATTTGGACAATTCTTGGGATCTTCTATTTATTCTCCTGATATACAGTAATAGGAGCTGTCTGTGAATGCCCTTTCCATATCATGGCTTTCAAAAGAAAGCTAAAATGTGTCTTTATGCAGAGATCCCGCTGTGTTGTCTGGCACATCTCTGAACACAAAGGCATTCTCAGGAATCAAGTGTTCATTGGCCACTGTCCCAACGCAAGACCTTGAGTGATCTCCACATTTAAGCCCTTGAGGCTCACATTGGTGCACCATGGAGGCAAATGTGAAAATCTGCTCCATTTGTCCGGAGGAGCAAAGAGCGTATCAATATAACAATTAATTTGACTGTTTACTCAGTGTAGGTACCTCCCTCCCTCACTGTGCGCCCCCTGTTGACATTAATTGCGCGAAGCAGCATTTATCAGTTTGGAAAATAAAACATTGATCTGGCATATGCAGACAAAAAGGAAAGCAATGCAATGTCCCATGTAAAATGACACCGCATGTGATATTGACAAGCCCCGCCCCCTTTGGCTTTTCAGTACTGTGGAGGACTAATGGAGAACTGGATGGATGATCTGGTAGATTTGCTGCCACGGTATTAGCAAGAAAGGATCCACTGGGGGGAGGGGGGGGGGCATGGTTTTGTAGCACACACTGTAATTACTTATCGCTGCCTGTAAGGCACAATGCAATTATATTGAAAGGGTTTGTATCATATCACCCACATTTACATGTTTTTAAAATAGGGAAGAGAAAAATGGCAAAGGGACTGCAGCTGTTGTTGTAATATGTTACTGTAGACTGGATCCTATTTAAAAAATCTGGCTCATTTTAGCTCCTTTCTTTTCTACTGCGCTGTCATAGGAGGAGGAGTGCGGATCTCCTCGTGTTCCATGAGCATCTCAAAGTGCCAGCATATGTAATGTAACTACACAGGGGTAGAAGTACAAAAAGTACAAGTCCAGATCAAGATTTTCTTTCAACCAACCAGTCGAGTATAGAGAGTCACATTCAAAGAGTACTCAACTGGTTGGTTGAAGCAAAATCTTCTGGATTTATGCTTCCTGAACCTGAATATTCCACCTCCGGTTGTCTGGCTGCTGCTTCTCTCTTCCGTTTCTTGGGCATAGCCAGGAATTCTAGAGCTCCTGACAAAATGACACTTCGGGCCCCCTTGCCAAATGGGAGGAGTCCGCCTTGGTAGATTTAGTCGATAGGGAGTCCCCTCTAGTCCATGGCCCAGGAAAATATGACACAAGAGCCCTGTTCTTGGGTACATCCACATCCTGAACATGAGACCTGAAGATGACAATACAGCAACATTTATGGACGTAATTGTATGAACAGCCTCAAAGGTGCGTGGGAATCTAGCTTCTCCCTCTTGATGTCATCTTCTGGAGGGCGGCACTGTGGGGAATGAGCCAGCTGGTGCAGAGAGGCCCAAAATTGCTACAGGAAGATAAGATGAGATCAGAGCAGCAAAAATTAAAAACGAAACAATGCAATAAAAACTATACGAACAGTACAGTATAAAAAGTACACTATACAAACAATCTGGAAATATAAATATGGATGAGAGTATTGAAAAATATAAATGTGTATATATATGTAAATGTAAGCTTAGATAAATATATGTAAATAATAATAATAATATATTCCACCCCAACGATTGCACATGTTGCCTTAGAAAATTGCACTCAAAGAAATATTGCACATAAGGAACTACCATGGTGTATTGGATGTGTGTGTTTGTTAGTCTGTTTCCCCCCCCTATTCAAATCTGGCCCTCGATTCCAAATCCAGGCCTTGTTTTCAAGTCTCCCAGGTAGTTAGCTTAATAATTTCTGGCTCTAAATCACAATTGGTTCTCAGGTAAAGGAAAGCTGGAAAAACAGCAGTGCTCGGCCCTTGAGGGCCGTGATTTGAATAGCCCTGCTCTATGTGACCAAGCCCTTGCACCAAGCCCTTGCACCAAGCCCAAACAGCAGCTCCTGGACACGGGGAAACTCATCAAACTGATACTAGGCCCTTTTCCTTGTTTCATTCTCACCTTCCTCTTCTTCTACTTGAAAGCAAAGCAAACCCCTTCTGCTGTCCCTCTACATCTCATCACATTCGTACCGGTAACAGGAAACCTCCCCTTGCCCTTAATTTCCTTCCTGTTCCAGAACTACAAACAGTCCTGCCAACAGCCACAGGGAAAGGAATGCTGGCGGTGTGGGATTCTGGGCCCTTTCCAGAGGTGATGTCCCCTCACGCACATGGATAACACTGGCCAGTTCATTCACCCTTGTGGCGCCTCTCACTTTCTGGCAATTACCTACTGCCTACTGGTACAAGGACATGTCATTCCTGCATTATTTCATTCAGGATTTTATATTTGAATCCTACATCCACAAAAGCCTAAATCTACAACGGGCAACGGATATGACAAAATCAGTGAGGGTTTTGCATGAGAACAAAGAGATTTATATATATCCAGTCTAAAGGATTTCATTTATTTATATTAGGCACAAGCACAGTATGGAGGCTGTAGTTAGCTCACATCGCTTCCTAAGAGAAAAACCCAGGGGAAGAGCTAAGGAAGGGGTAGCAGAATGGGAAAAGTGTGTGTCCTGCTCTGTCCAAGCTATCAATAAGCAGAGTTCAATACGAATCCAGGAGATGCCTCTTTGACAGAAATCTCATGCCTTTGTCTTAACCTCCCTGAAAGCTGGGTTTAGGGTTCAATTCCCAGAGGACCCAACCATTTTTCGTTCTCCTTGAAGTTCTTCCTATTGTGCAGACACAAGATAATACCCTTCAGCATGTGGCTGGTGGGATCATTAAAATGCATGTAGGTTTAGGATTAGGCAGTGACATACAAACGGGTTCAAAACAATTAAAAGTAAGAAGCACACAGTCATTGGGACTCAGGAAGCAACCGGGAATTGTTTTAGACCAGGGGTCCCAAACTCCAGTCCTGGGGGGCCGGAGCCCGGTGTAGCTCAGTTCTTTCCCTGTTTCACCACAAATGATTCAGCTCAAGAGCTGTGTGGTAATTAGCACAAGTAGTTGAATCAGGATGTGCTAAATGAGGGTGAACCAAAAACTGTGTAAGGCTCCGGCCCCCCCAGGACTGGAGTTTGAGACCCCTGTTTTAGACAGTTCTGCATGACTTCTGGAGAGGCAAAAACAGACCAAGAACTCCCTTGCTTATGGTAGATCCCCATTTTTAACAATTGGGGTGGATCCCATTAGACATTCAGCTGATGGGCATTAATTTGCATGAATCATTGTAGACCAGTGGTACTCAATCCTGCTCCTGCCTCCCCCCCCATTCCAGGATTGTTTTCATTCTAGCCTTTTACCTTAATCAGGCTTATATGATCCTTAATAAGCTAATAATGAATGTGGCAGGATAAAAGCAGTCTGGGTTGGGAAGAAAACATTCTGGCGGGGAGGCAGGGGTTGCCAGGAACTGCATTGAGAACCGCTGTTGTGGTCACAATGCAGTACCCAGAAACAGCAGGTCTGCATGATGTTTAGGCTAGGACAGTGGCTAAATCACCATTCAGATTTTTGTCCTGCATTTGAGGACAAAGGTCCTCAAAGAGATTCTGACACATCAAGATATGTTTTATAACTCTAAGTGTTTAGATAACTTTTGTTGCATTAAAGCATTTTTGGACACTAAAGAAATTTGATATGGCTTTTTCATCGGCATAACAATGTTTAAGGCAAACGTGATAAGAAAACTCAGTAACGCTTTACATTAACTGCTCCTTCATAATGCATTCATCATGCATTCATAGAACCGGCATGATTCATTCTTAGAACATTCATAAGCAGCATGCAAGTACACCTTAACATGTCTTAAAGCATTGCATTCACAATACTTTCAATGAACATGACATGACAGCTGCAATATACATTAATAACAAACAGTACAGTATAATCATATAATCATAGAATGTTTTTTATTAAGATAGATGTTCAATTAATGTTCAATTAATGCCCATTATTATTTGTATGTGTACTTGGTTTTCCCGGCTTCAAATGGGATTTCCCTATTTGAATAATTGTACAATTGGAGATTATGCATCCTGGTCTAATCATAAGTTGCAATATACCCTGGACTTAATAGCAATATTGCATTCACTCGGGGTTTTCTCACAGGAGAATTTGCTCTAGGCTTGAAACAGCAAAGAGATTACAAAGAAGGGGCCAAATTATGTGTTTTTACCCAGTGTGGCGTATTCATGTTACTCCCCATTCCTGCAACTAAATGACTCACTAAGTTGCAGGGGCCCCTTGAGGTCACATCACATATTGGGGTCGTGTGCTGATCCAGCCGGGGATTGTACTCCAGATAACTTTTAAGCCCCCTGAAAACAGGGAGGCGGTGATGGTTCTGCACTAGAGATTGTCAATAAAGATCTAGTTATGGAATTTCCCAAAACAACTAATTCTGTTCTGGTCTCCTGTGGTGCCCAGCTTTACTCCCAAACAAAGTGCACAAGTAAACACTGTCTCCGGGTATTTTGGCTGTGATTTTCACTGTTTCTCACATACAGATCCTACTGGATGTAGTCTTTCTGTCCATCTACCCTCTCGTACAAAAATGCCTCAAATTCATCAGTTACTGGATATGTTGAGTATAGCTTGATTCTATTAAAAGAGCTATAAGGAAAGATCACCCTTCCCCAGTAGATTTGGAGTACTACTGTAATATGTGCTGCTGTGTCAGTTGGTTTGCATAGACCTCTCACCACTTTTCAGTAACCAATAAACAAATTTTGTCCTCATGTTATTAGTCCTGCAGCATGTGTACAGGAATGAATGAACTTAAGCAGGGTGCTGCATCCTCTGAAGGAGGTTAAACTGGCAAAATATATAATTGCACAGTGAAAGGTATCGTATCTGGCGAATGGGTTTGTGGTGAGTGTGCTCTGCCCACAGTCCAAATCTAAAAAGCAGTTGAGGTCATTCCTAGGGTCAGCCAGGTTCAATCTGGACTTTGTTCCAAATATTTCAGCTGTAGGTGGCCTCGGGTGCTGTTGACATAGCCATGCCAGGTGGCATTCCCAGGCACCAAGGCAGAGGTCAGTGGGGGCACGTTATTAATGTCACCTGGCCTTTCCCATTCTGCCGCTTTACCGACAGAAACATCAGACCACGGTTTGGAGGCCATCCTCTGTCATGAGGTGAGGAAAATGGAGTGCCCTCTACTGCATTTCAGTTGTGAGTCTCCACACCTGTCACCTGGGTCAGCACTTCACCCTTTTGTCCAACCATAGACAAAAACCTCAATAGTCGCGTCATTTGGGTGTATTTTGTACTGAAGCGCTTTTTTCTTCCATTTCGGCTTCGTCTGTCTCTAGGGCTGAAGAATGAGATGAAACTGTTTGAGGAATAATGTTATTCATATTGATTAACTATAGCTGTCACTAGATTTCTCAGTTTTGAAAAATTGTGGGCTCTCGTTTGCTCTTAGTAACCAGGTTAACAGTTGACAAGAATCCCAAGATCCATAATATTCTCGTTTGCAATCTTCATCTCCAATCCATCGATGCATTTTTTAAAACAAACATAATAGATCCTCACTTCCAAGGTCACCTGGTTCTGTTCACGGTCCCTACAGGGGGCATTTTCACAAACACATTAGAGATGAACACCGGACCTGAAAACATTATGCCTCTGTAACACCTAACATGAATATAAATTAGTCACAGTCAAAGACTTTGACCGCTACCTGAAACGTACAAGCGATACCACTGTACTTATATTTGAATGTGAATTCTTGTGTTGTCATTTTCATTCTTTTCAATAAGCAACTCATTTTATGATTTACATTTCAGTGAGAGCCACCCATGATTCTGTGCTGTATTGCACAACGACCATTAAATGAAGGAAACACTTGTCATTAATTACACATACGCTCAGACACGGATAAGGCTGGGCTCAGTGGTCACTCAGTGGATACCATTACGAATTGCTGGCTGGCACACTGTACTGTAACAATCTCAGAGAAGGGGAACTAGGCACATGAATCATGGTCCCGTGGAATGCAGCAGATAGATTAGTGGGTATTATGACAATCCTGGCAATAGACAAGACAATTTTGCAGAAATTACTTCGATCTAGAAGAAATGTGTCTTTGCAGGGGGACAGAGTATTGACCTTCTGCTCCCTTAGAGTTTCCCCTAGAGCCCTTCCATCGCTTTGAGTCCCACTTCATTACGCCTGGCAGGACACACCACTGGCAAGACACTGCTTGCGTGACAGGATGTGACACTCTGATGGGCCACATTACCAGATGTGGCTCACGACCTTGACGAGAATACAAATGAGACCCTGGCTGACAATGTTAAAGAGATACAAGGTTAATGACAATACTTTGATTTTAAATGTGAACTGACACATATTTGATGAGCAGGATGGCAGGTGCTGCAGCACAGTGTGTGTTTTCAGAAGGCCAGGAAGATGAAAAAGCAGAGACAAGTATACTGAGTGCTTTTTTGACACGCTCAATCAGATTTTCAATGACCCACTGCACAGACATCTCTGAATACTCTTTGGGGACAGGGGACTTGTTTGTGTAGTGAAATTATGAACTGCAATTGAAAAACTGATAATTAATTTTTGGCGATCATAGTGCAGTCATTCTGTCACATCGGGGCATTGAGGATCCAGCTTGACCAGCTTAAGCCTGTTAAACTAGATGAGCAGCTTTAGATAACCAGCTTAAGGTATGTTTTTGCATGGTAGTTTGTGGTTTAGCTGGTTTGATGGTCATACCAGTTTATGATGGTCATTCTAGCTGGTTCAAATAGAATGGATGCTAACCAGGGAACGTTCTACAGCAAATTAATACCCAATTGGGTAACACACGCAACACTTACAATGGCTGAGGGGGGCGTAGGGTTAGGGCAGTCCCATACGGACATAGATGATAATGGTTAAACAAGAGACAAGTGTGAACCGTTACCAATCAATAAGCACTCAGGACTCAAACGGCAGGAAACTCTAAGGACACGGAAAAAAGGATCCCAATCCCAATGACACACGAGGGCCAACAGGGGATACGGCAGACATGCCTAGGCAGGGACCGATCCTGACACATTTTTAATTATGTGGAGATAGGACTTGTTTGAAAGGTATCTCTACTCAATGAAAGGTATCTGCACTCACTGAAAGGCATCCGAAAGGTTTTGAGCTCTAGAATTAAGATGTGTTGTCTTGGCGGCCTAATTACTGCTGGTTTGAAGTGACTTAACTCTACAGTAAACATGCATTATTCTGCAGGTGACAGTTGGTAGTGATGCTGAAACTGGTTGTAATATAGAACAATATGTCATGCTCAATGGGTAGAATCCAAAAAATTGCAGATAACGATAATGTCTGGTATGGAAACCAGTGTTAATCCATTACTGTTATGTTAGGACTGGTAACTTGCAGTTTAGTAGGATCTTCGTAATTGTAGTTAGGGGTTAGCAAGAATTGTTAAGGTTTCCCAGAATTTAAGCCAGAAAGTGAAGTAATTATTTGACTTGTTTACCTTCCTGGCACACAGCTAGTGTTGCTAATAAACAAATAGCTTAAGCCTTCCTCACTGATACACTACAGTTTGTCCGGCACCAAGGACCTGAATTTTGCCCCCTGCTGTGGCAAAGATTTCCAGCAAAAAGGCAGCTGACTTAAATGGCTCTAATTGTTCTGCAGTGACATCTGGTGTTGGCGCCACAGGCACCAGCAAGGCCGCGGCTGAAATGGGACATGCGGGCTTCTACCCCAAGCACGTTACCGCCCGAGAAGCGAAAAGAGGCTGCTGGCCAACAGCACGCTCACCGGAGGGAGCGCGAGTCTGTGTGAGTCCGCAAGTGTCAGGGCTGCACTTCCTCTGTTGAATCTGACAGTAAAACTCCTGTTTGTAATGGAGTTTCTCCTCTTCATGAATTCAACAGAAGAAAAATGAGACGTGGAATTCCTAATAGCAAGATGTAACGTTTGTAAAACAGGTGGCAATGTTGAAATGAACAATTTATGCACGCGTTCCTGAACATAGCTGTGCCTTTTTTAAATGGACACCTCACTGCCAATTGATCAAGGGAAAATAAACATTCCTTTCCATCACATTTACTGATGACAGGGTGTCCATCTATCCATCCATCCATCCATCCATCCATTCTTCTAGGTGGGTGGTCTTAAAATTACTACAAAAAATGAAAATTACACATGAAAAAGGACAACACGTCAGTGTGTCATTTCTATATATTTTTTCTAGTTTTCATTACCATATACTGTGTGGGAGTAAGTGTGCATTTATAGATACATGTGTACATGTTTGGTACTGTTAAGTAATGTAACATCACTGTTACCATGGTACTGCAATTAGGAATATCCGAGAGTCACATTGAAAGATGTAACAAACAGTCAGAGCACTTTGTTCTTCGGTATTTATATGTAGCAACTACACATTTTGCCTGTAATGCGTCCTGTGGCTACTGCAGTCACAGAATTGCGTAACAAGGCTCGGCATGGGAATAAACACACACACACACAGCGCTGCTCTTAGCACCTGAAGTGTATTATGTATCAGCCTCTTGTTTCATAGAGCATTTGCATAAAACAAGGATGAATATAAATTTCTCTGCATATTTAATTTGAAGCCGGGTACTTATATAAGCTTTGCGTAATGCTTGCCAGTGACCATCTCATTCCACTCAGTGCGTTATGTTCATGAAATACTACCAATGGTAATAAAAATGTTTACCTCATATTGGCTTCATAAGCAGTGCTCAGAAGGGTGGATTTCTTTTATTTATAGATCATTTATGTTTTTGTTGTTTTTCTCATTTGATACTTTGTGTACTTCTTGCTTTTTTTAGGAACTGTTTCACTTTTTTTATCTAAATTTCCAGCATTGAAATAATTTTTGACTTACCCAGTATATTCTACAGTGGTCTCTATAATTAATTTAATCCCCTTTGCTGTGAGACCCACGCTGACAAAAGGCAATTAGAATACCTTTGTTTTTCAGCAAAAATGCTGTACATTATCTATCTATCTATCTATCTATCTATCTATCTATCTATCTATCTATCTATCTATCTATCTATCTATCTATCTA
>JAABNX020000002.1:22667888-22682434 GCA_015163995.2 Mormyrus lacerda | reverse complement strand
TATATAATATCGATATTTTAACGCTGGAATCGATTCTCAAAATGAAAACAATTAGATAGAAAGAATCGATATTTTAGTATTGATTCGCACATACCCAAAGATTCCATACCACTATAATTCTGAAACATCCTACCTGCAATGTAATTCTTCTTGGATCTAAGGTATAAGTTCTTCATTGCACCTTCACCAGAATGCAAAGAAATAGGGCACAGTGTTTTATCTTTAATGCCACAAACGAATCGACAACTAACTTGAGATATATATATATATATATATTTTCCAAACAGCTGCTTCTTCTTTTTTTAATATAATATAATATAATTTTACATTTTTACTTTGAGAGACATACACACCAGGGGAAATGCCTTACTCCGGATTGCGTTTCTCTTTCCCAATTTTATGTCAATTATTTAAATACAAGCTTGAAAGCTTAAGAAATTTCCTAAAAATGTACAACATACAACACCATTTGTTTCTTATCCACTGCCGTCCGTAAGCAGGTCTGGAGTAGGTAAGGTACGTCTTCTAAAAGGTGCAGCGGAGATCTTTGTGGGAATGTGTAGCTATAATGTTTATGAAAGGAGTGTGAGATGCCATCTGGTATCTTAATTATTCCGGCCTGAAACAAAATGGAAGCGTTTATCTGCATGTAAATAAAGCATGTCCCTGTGACGAGACATTTCCATTTCTGTGCACACAGGAGGCAGATGCACTTTAAAGGAGATTAATTGGAAATGTCTGCTGTTTAGGCACAGGAAGTTGTCGACACCAGGAAACTCGAACGAGCGAGGATTTCTCGTACATACAACAGGCTATGAGCAAAGTCGTCAGATCTAATTATGTACTTTAATTAAACATGAACCGTGTTTGCCGTAATATGTGAGAACTTTCCCAGGGGATTTTAAGAGCTATTCGGTTACTGGTTTTTGTTCTGGTCTTCATTGGATTACTTTCTACTACGAATTGTCCACAATGATATATGACATAATTATATGTGTTCTCTTTTAAGTGCAACAGGGTTGCCAACTTTGGTCTGCTGTCTGGCGTGACATTTTCAAACTCCGCACACGCATTTTACACGTATATTTTACATATATATATTACCTTGTAAATGGTCTGCCCCGATACCTTTGATGTGTAATTTTTAGGTTTGCAGTGGAGTAATATAGATTTGCTGTAAGATTCGTGCCTGGACGTAAGAGTCTGAAATCGTGAATATCGCGCCAGATGCGTGAGAGCTGGCAACCCTGATGTAAGTTAAGAATGAACAACATGCAGGTAATACTGCGAACTTACTGTAATATCTTATATGTTTCTTTTAAGAGTTACTCTAATATAGCGTTTATTTTAAACGATTCCCTTCCCCTCAAAAAAACTTATATAGATATAAAATTCGATCAGAATGTATGATATAGAAATGCTTTGTTGTTGGTAAGGGTGTAAAGAATGTAGTACAATATTGCATTTTGTGTCTTTATTTAGGGTCGTAGCGTTTATGGTACTTTGGCATGGTTTGACAGATTAATCTGATATGAGTTTTTAATCAGACGGCGACGTTAACTGCAAAGCATCGGCAGTTTTTCCTGTATCGAGCTACAGTAAATGCACCATAAAAGGAACATATTTTTTAAGCATTTAAACAGTTAATGGCTTTGATATGCAAATCGGAGGCCCGACCATATGGTGCACAATTAAGGACAGGATTTTGGACTTGGCGTGCTTAAAGTGCATTTCAAAACGCCCGGCATCTCAGAAGTCCGTACTCCAAGTGCGATGCTTCTGGGCCATTGTATCCCGCAGATTCAAGTGACTTTGGGTGGCCGCAAGCTGTAGTTTACTGATAACAAACCTATACATCTGAGGTGAATGCCGCGCGGCCTTCTTTGAAAACCCATTTCAGTAATCTAATTTCTTCGCGAATGATAACTTTGTCCCAATCTGCTTTTCCATTTCTGCCCGTTTTATGCAACCAGTAGGAGCGGCTTTCGGCCTCAGAGCAAGGACATTTGTATACCTATTGACAGAAACCTAGATCTTATTGCTTTGGGGGGGGGGGGTTACCTTTAAAATTGTGGGAGAAATGGGAAGTTTAGGATAAGTCAGCGCCCATCTGAGTCAGGCGCTCCAAAGCTTGAAGGAGCATGACTGTAACAAGTATGTCAGGTTTGAAGATGACTCCTCCCCTTCTCATCACATGCTGTTTGTTGTGGGGTGGGGGTGTTTACCTATTGAATCTACCCTTTCGGTAGGAGGCGTAGGTTGTTCAAAGTAAGACAGCGAGGGCAGTGGGGGCTCAAAGCAGCTGCTGTCTGTAATCCTAATTAGAGAGCTCACAGTATCAAACATGCCCCAAACTGAGCACTTCAGGGACAAGCGAGAGCAGGAGTCTGTTCAGATACACTGAGCTTTCCTGGCAGACCAAAAACTCTCTGTTTTTGCCAATGTTTTTTTTTTAACAGGTAACAGACCAGCACTACAGCTAAGCATTTCTTATTGCCAGTCATTTTCAAGTCATTTTTTGAACAATTGGGTTACGCTGAAAGCAGATCTGAATATACGACAGTTTTCTTCCTTTTCCTTACGACACCCAGTTCTGGTCCATTTTAAAGTGTTTGCTGAGCTTTGTAGGTATTCTGTTCCCAAAATGTCACACTGGACTCAGTGAACTTTACGGGGTCATCTCATTTCTCCCAGTATTCTGTTGTCCTTCATTAAAAATGTATCGGATATAAAATAGTAGTTACAGTTACAGTTTGTTTATTTTATATCTTGTGTATTTTATGTTGTTTCCATGGCATCAGAAATTATTCTTGCGATTCCTGTACATTAATGGTGCCAGGACCGCTTCTGGAGACGGGTCTGACCCTCGTAAAGATGTTCCATCTTTGGTGGTGGGGGGGGGGGGCGTTAATCTTCCATATTTTCAAAATAAAGAACCCTTCACTGCACCTGCTGGAGTTTGTATTATGTTTTATTAAACAGGCCCTATAGGAAAGACAGTCTTGCTGTAACATATGCCAAGAAATCAAGGGGTGTTATGAAGAGTTTCCTAAAAAGACAGGTATTTATTTCTGCAAAATGCCCCTTTTCACTTGAAGGTTAGGGTCATTGCGTGTGGCAAGCCCTTCATCATGCTGCAATCAGGTGGCTTTCATAATGCGTTTCCAGTTATGTTTTTGTTGTGAGTTTCCTGCATTGCGTATCTGACTACACAGAAAATACCGGGTAGGGTATGGAATGATTCCGTCTCATTAGTACCTATCACCAATGCTTCTCTATACTCCACTCTATGCTTCTTTATAAAACAGAAATCTCTGTTTTTGAGAAGACTCCTAGTTGCCATTGCCTCTGGAGCTTTTTCTGAGTCTACACAGTATGATGAAACATATCAAAGCGAATAATGATTATACCTATCAATTTATTCGCATGTCTGATGTTTTTTTTTTCTTCTTTTTCTCAAAACAGAAAAAATGTGATAATATAACTGCTGATTTAAACTGAAATTAGTTTGGTCTTATTTACAGGGTCACGACCAGACCAGGTGAGACTTATTCAGCATGCAGGTCAAGAGAATCTTCTCTATAGGCTATTGAGATCTTAGTGTACAGTAAACATGCACACACACACACGCACACACACACACACACACACACACACGCACCTGTCTGGCCTGCCCGTGTAGGATTGACCACCGCGACATTCAACCTTCCCGCTGCGTCCCCGACTACCCCTCCCACTTCTCAGCTTTGGTTTCCCTATTAAACCCCTAATCTCCCGCAATCTGGGTTCCGTCTCTGGTGTTCTGCCTCGGTCTGACAGGTCATGCTTTATATAACAATAAGCTCTGGGTATACATATCATTCTATGCGTGGAATGATTTTGATTTAACAGTTTATCGACGGTTTATGTTATTACTGCTTTATTATAACTGCTGGTCCTCTACAGAATCACATTGATGTTCTTTATTTGGAGACTTTTTTATTTTAGTGTTAATCCTCTTACATTCACCAAAAATCCACGTGCCTGTTTTTACTCCGCACCAGGTTTCTGGGGGGACGTTGACTGGAATGAGGCCACGGATTTGGAGCTGCACAGAGCCTATAAAGAGTTTCAAAGCCCCACTGTGTAACCGTTACATTTTAATAAAATTCTCTGAATGTGGGGATTTATTGATATTGATATTGCTTTATAATTTAACAATTGCATGTGCATAGGAACCTTTAACACTTGATGAGTAACCACAAGCTATGACCATATCTTCTGCTAATACCCATTATTAAAAAGGCAAATGGCTGATTGACTGCTTAGGAATTAGGGACATTATCTCATTAACATCTCATCTCGTTGAGGCCAGCAGGTCAGTGCTATAGGTCTTTCTTCTGCAGATCTCCATACATCCAATTTCCCAGGAGGCTGTTCCTCACCCAGTCGTAGGTCTGTCTGACATCCATGTCCTCCTCCGACACATACATGGATCCTGCATGCAGATGAGGCACAAATGGCAGGATGTCCACCTGCTCGCAATTAAGCACTTTCAATTTATGCTGGTGGAAAATGCATATTAAGAACAATTCAGTAGATTGAATGATGACCAATGGTGAAGTATTATTGACCATAACCGTTTTGATAATTTTTGTTCAAGTGTTCTCATTTCTGTAAAGTATGTGTCGTACCAATTTAGAGGGCGGTTCCGTGTTCCGTTCCCATGAGTCTCTGCTAAAGGCAGGAACTGAATGCTGCTCTCGCTTCAGAGGGACCTCCTCAATCCATAGTTTTTCTGATCCCTAGTCCACAACCAGGAGATTTCCCCACATGCGTTAATTTTATTATTATTTTGGATCACATATAATTATTATCGCTTGTGAAAGAAACACGGCTGCATAACAAAAATCTCTGGCGCTTCAAGAGAGGAAGGATGAGGCCAGAAAGGCTGCTGGCTCTTTTGTTTTTGTCACAGGGAACACAAAACATGGACAGGAGCTGGAAACAGCAGATGCCACAGTGTGACGTGTTCAGGTAACCTGTAAGAAAGGCACCGCCCCAGCATTTTACCTCGGGGCGGGGCGGGGGGGGGTGGTGTCTGAGGGGGGGTTGGCGGAGGGTACTGGGCACTGACAGCATGAGAATAAAGGGGAACTCACGTTAATCAGGTACCCGCCGCCGCCGCCGACATACCGGCCCCAGGTGATAGATCAGGCCAGCTCAGCATCCCACACTGTAACTTGCGTGGCCAGCAGATTTACACAGTCTGCCTGGGCAGCGGCCAAGAGGCAGTCATGTCATTTGCATATTGCTGTCAGGAGTATGCAGGTAGCCCTGCTTTCTGGGGCAGGCCAAGGTCAGGGGATGCAAAAGGCTGTTAATATTTCCGATGTGTTTTTTTGCTCTGCCTCTCTCTCAACAGAAGCACATCTAAGCGGACGTTCAAGCGTGACACGGGCGGCTCTCCGGTGATGCATAACCCATAACAAACGCTTTGTTATTCCCCTTTTCTTTTTTTCCCTCCTCCTGAATAGAAAGTGATTTTTTTTTTTGTTGTCATCGCTGTCGCAGTCATGTGACCTGTGCACAGCCGCCTCCGTTTTTAAACTTCAATCATTTCACTTTAAGAAATAATCCCACTGTGTTTTGCTGCTGATTGCTTTCATTAGAGAAATTGATCGCATCTCGATTCCATTTACCACAAGATGGCTGACCATAATAATCTCCATTTAGGGTCGCCTTTGAAGGGGTTTCCCATTCTTAACTGCTGCTGGTTCTTCACTGTAATTTGATTGGTGTTTGTCATCTGAGGAGTGACACCATCACAGTGTTATCTTGCGTGGTGGATCTCTTGTAGCTTCTCTCATAGCAGTCAGGTCAAGGGTGAGAACTCCCCCATAAGGGTTTATTATAATTTATCATTCAGTCATGATGTTGCGTCTGGCAAACATTTAGCCATGTATTTTAAAATATATATTTTTTTATTTTTTGACAGATTCGCTGCCATATGCTGAATACTAAATATAAACTGCAGAAAAACAGAAAAAAAAAGCACAGACTTGCTTTATAATTTATTTTTACCGTCTCTGTCAAGTGAGGAAAGTCCTTGAACTGTTTTGGTGTATGTTTTTCACATTCACAAAAAGTGCATGATACATTATATGATTTATGGAATTTTGCCACAAATGTTATTTAAAGATGCATCACGTTCACATTAACTTCAGCTGATGTTCCGCTTTTTGAAGTCATGCACTTTGAGTTGGTAGGTGAGGGGTTTCTCTGTATATCTGTATCAAACAAAAGCCGAATTCAGCAAACCATTATCTGTGGGCATTAGATGGGAAATGCATGTGCAAAGTCCTGTACAGTCAGTGTTCGCCTGGCTAAACAGTCTAAAAGCTGCCATTTTACTGTGTCACTTCAGCATTGCATATTTAAACTCCATGCAAATACCAAATTAAACTATTCTCGTCCATTTACATATCCAGAATGATTAAAAAATTAAATAAGTGATAATGGAACGTGCATTCAAAAAAAAATAATGATTGTCCAGCTGTAAGACTAGAGTGTCATGCTGTGTACATATATTAATGCCTGATTATTAATTTATACCCTTCCATTTTTTTGTAAACAAAATGCAGTTGCTTGAGCTGCTTACTGAAAAAAGATAAAATGCATGTAAAGAGAGCGAGAAGCGGTCTCTAATTGCTAATTTTCGTTGACGGCAGCTAGTGGGGTGACACCCACCTGCTACAGGCGAACAGACACACCTGAGCCAGTAAAAACCATCAAGACAGAAGTCGCTGCAGTCCAAGTGAGAAAAGATTTTAAATGTATGCCGGCAGAGGTGGGAGGTAGATGGGGCATGTAGAGAGCAGCCGTATATTTTTGTTTTTTTTTCCAGTTCTTTTCATTCATTCACTTATTTTTCTTATTTATTTCTCTATTTGTTTATATCAGTTTTGTTGTTATCCATCACGACCCATTCACAAACGGGGACTAACAAGCAGCGCTAATCACTGACCACCCCTGTCACTTACCTATTTGCGCTCAGTTGGCGGAGCCCTCAGTGTGCAGTACTGTTGGGGTAAGCAGCATTCTGAGCGCTATCCCCGTGTCTTGTGTCCTACCTTAATCTTCCTTCCCTCTCCAGCTTCTGTACTCCTCTGCCCGGCTGACCCTCATATTTCCCCAGAGCCCTTACATTCCTTCTCTCGTGTGTTGATAGCACTGACTCGCCTGCATTTTGACCTCTTCGCCTTCCGTGGCCTCGACCAAGGACCCTGCCTGCCGATACTATTGTCTGTTTGCTGGCTCCTTCCATTAAACTCCTGGCATATAGCGCTTGGATCCCCGAACTTCTGTTGTTACGTCACTATGGCTTTGTTGCACTTGTGGGACCACCAATCCTGTCCTTTTGCTTCCTACACCTGACTGAGCTGAACATTTCCACGGCTTTAACTGCAGACTAATTTCATTATGCATCCAAAAGAACTGCTTGTCCAAACGGTGCATTTTGCCGCATTACCTTGATTGAGCCTCTCTTGCATCCTTAGTGTAGGTTGGAGTACCGCAAATGCCGCCCAAGGGTAACGAATTTCGCAGCGAGGTACCTTGTGTACGATTCTGCCCTGCTGCTTGTCATTCTCCACCGATAATCACGCACTATTGACTTTGCCTGAGGGATGGCCCATAATATAGATGAGACATGCAACAGTTTTCTTGTTGCATGTCATCTGCTGCCAATCTGGCATGTGTTGTATAGTTTATAAACACACACACACAAATATATATATATATATATATATTATACTTTTTTCTCTCTAGCATCCATGTATACATTAGAGCTAGGGAGAGAGCTTGTGTGCAAATACGTAACTGAAGAGAATATTTCCAAAAACACATAGTCCATTTTCTGTTTTCTTTTTTTCGAGGTAAGACCACCAATGACCTAAAGTCAAGCTTCCTCATCCAATGCTACAGTACTGTGAATCCAAACTCACTCAGTCCTCTTGTAATCTAGCATTGAACTTCCATTAGATTTCACAGAAAAGGTCCTTACAGCACAAGCGTCCCCCGTCCATCTACCACAAGGACCAGGGCCGTGCACAGACTTTTCGAGGGCCAGGTGCTTGAATTGTTGTGGCTTAAGGTGAATTGTGCTGGCTGAGGGTTGGGGCTCAGATACCCCCCAGCCCCCTACGTGTATCTGCTAAGGACTGAGTGGGTTTTGCAAACTTGCTTTTCAGTTGCTCGTGTATGTTTCTGGGTGATGAGTGCCCGTCTGTCCCAATATCTACAGCAATTCATGACCCTTATCAGTTCCTCTGGTCTCCAGTGGTGCCTAAAGTGCCCATTGGCCCACCTGCACTGCTAGACAAAGGACTACCAATTTGTACATTTCCTTGTCACTGGGGCTGTACTCTCAAGGGTCTGCCAGTTGTACCCTAGCTGTAGGTAAATGTACCTTTTAGTCTAGTTTAAGGAACAAATAACATTAATGTACCCCAATGGTACAAAAACATTCTTCATATTCCATTTCTGTATCTTAAAAGGTACATTTACCTTTGAGGGTACAGCCCCAGTGACAAGCAAAGGTACGAATTGATATTCTTTTTTTCTGACACTGTGGTTTGGGATCACAGTAGAGTTGCCTGTTGTTCTCTTGCGTCATTTTCCCATAATGCTCCTGCTGGAGCCAATGGAATCACCTGAGTGATGTTATGTTCTTATTGCTTCTTTTTGCTAGAAAATAAAAGCATTTACTTGACTGGCATTCAGGTGCATTTGCATTGCATGGTAAAAATCAATATCATGTATTTTTGTACTTTTTTTTTTTTTTTTAGAGATAAATTTGTAAACCTTAATTGTCTTAAAAAAAAATGCAACCCACCCCAATTATGTCAAGGAGATTATTAAATTATTAAATTCTACTTGCATGGGGTCCAAACTAAAAAAAAAAAATGCCTTGAAGACAGATTTATGAGGTGTCAGTTTGAGCCGCCTGACGTTACCTGCTGGTAGAATTCTGGGAAGAAGGAAGGTTACAATGAGGACACCTTGGTCTTCTTGATGCTCTGAGCCTGGATCATGGAGATAAAGACAATCTTTGTGGTGTTATATCAGCCTGTACACTGAGAGATTACCAGAATGCCAGCAGCCTTGGCATTGAGGGCCAGGTCAAGACGCCATAGGTGGGATGTTCCAGTTGACTTAATATTTCATTCCGAAATCAGCACCGGCTGGAGCCTCACTTCCCCCATCGAAGGTGTTCAGCTAAAAAGAGGTTACAGCTAACCTGGAGATGCTTCTTAAAAAATCCTCCTGTGCAATGCTGACTGATTCGACGCATTGAACGTCAATGTTTATGGCGTCACAAAACTGATTTTTTTTCTGTCTTCTTTTTTCTTTTTGCATGTCTGGTAGTTCTTATAAAGGTCAGTTTGAAGTTGATCCAACTGCCATGGAGTGCTGCTGAAAGGGTAAGCTTTCACAAAGAAGCCGGACGCTGGGTCAAGACACGCCGGCAACCACACTAACTCTATTTCACCTCCATCACTTGCTGCTTACAGCTGTTATCATGGTGATGTAATCCTTACCTGCCTCTTTCTAACCAACCTGCAGACCTATGGCAATTGTATGTCCCCATAAACCTTAACCTTACATTTCAGTGCCTGCAGTCCTAAAAATTATGCTCAAACAGTTAAAAAATATATATTAAAATTCAAGCTCACAGTTAGTTTAGCCTAGGTTGTAGGCTTAGACTAGGATGCTCCTGAACCTAGTTTTAAAACGGCTTACAAATTGTACCTGCAATATTGTTCTGCATTAATACAAGGGTTTCAGAATTTTAATTTTTGAGAAGACTATGAATATACCCAGGGCTGAACTACGATTAAATTTTACCCATCAGCCCATGAACACACCCAGAAAATTCCCAACAAGCCAGATCCCTGTGCTGCACTGAATATACTGACTGAGGAAGGGGGTGAAGACAACAGGCAACAGGGTAACTGAATGGGTGAATGCTGTTAAATTATTAAGTTTGCAATTAAGATAAAAGTTCACCGCTTTAAATATCAGGTATCAGCTTTATTAGCGAACTAGTCATTGTGTCTGTGTTTATGGAATGAAAAAGTGGAAACAGTGCCACCTCGTGGTCCTTGAGAAACATTTCGCGTTCTTCACTGAACGAAACTTGTACATACGTTTACGTTCATTTTAATGAGACGTTATTCTAATATGATTGCAATACAATGCGATAATTATCAATGGGAAATTTTGTCACAGACACAAGCTAAAATTAAATGCTTAAGGTCCATGTTGACAATAATAAAGAAAAAACGGCTCACGAATTCAAAGCTGTTTCTTCGTATACGTACGGGAATATTCCGTTCAGGGGCTAAGCATTACCTGCTTATGTTACGTCGCAGGAGCATAGCTGGGTTTAGCGACGAACTTCTGAGTCACTGTTACCCCTTGAGCCATCTGGGGAGCCCCCATGGGTTTATCCATCTATCACACTGCCCCTGCTGTGGGTGTCTCACTAAGCCACTCCGTCCTTAAGCAGATACATTTTTCAAACGGTACCTACTGCAAATTGCTTAGTCATTTGTTCCATTCTTTGCTGTTTCTTTTTGCAATACATTATAACTTCTTAATTTTCAGCATAACTGGTTTGTACAGTTTCCTTGTCTCTTTTTTTATGTGAAATTGCCTTAAATCTTGCCAATTCAGAAGTCCTCTACACAGATTTAAATAAAAACAGTAATAAATGTAACCCAACTTCGAATCAGTTTACATCACTCACAATGCTTTGCTTTCCACTAATAATGGGAGATAGTTGCCATCTCCCGCTTAATGCACCAGTATGATCTGAATGAGTTTAGTTGCCTGCTTGGGTTTATATTCAAAAGTTTGGTTTAAATTCAAAAATTGCCTCATTTGAAGCTAATTTAGCAAAGGAAATCATAGTTGGATGGTAATTTTATTATATTTAGGCATGAATACAATTGGTCTAAATCCAGCCTGGTCCTCGGGGACCCACAGTCTGTCCAGTCTGTCCACATTTTTGCTCCCTCCCAGTTCCCGATAGGGAGCAAGAATGTGCACCGGATTAGGAAACACTGATATAGACTAACTCAGCAGCATATGAGGTGTGGCACACGTTTAAAATGCTGTTTTCATTTTGGATCCTCCTTTCTCCATCGCTGCAATTTTCTTGTTTATTTTTAACTTGCTCTTACTAGAACTTGCTGATAGTGTACCCAAAGCATGCCCTTCTTCCAGAAACAATATGTACTTTTTTTGCCATTTCAGTACAGGCTGCTTACAAGTTGATGCTCCATGTGCAGAATCATAACTGGCAGTAGCATAGTTATGAATGGGACAGGTTGCGCTGGTCACTTGACTTCTTACTGTGTTTCACCTTCCTAGCCTGTGGCGTTAATTGCATGAGGGATTATGCCTGTAGTGTTCTAAGACAGGTATGGGATTGCTGGCTGTGTGTTTGTGTTCAGACTGAGCAAGCAGGCCTACACAATCCTCAAGTTTTTACCGGCTTGGTAATGTCACGACAATCAGAATATTGCTGGCCACATTTTCTGTGACTTTAATAGTCTTTCATTCTTTTGAAATCTCAGTACAAATTTAAATGTATGGTACCACAGCCACTGTATAAGCATTGCCATCAGACCTATGTTTCTTCATAGTCTCCCTGAGAGATCGTCTTACTCTCAGACCTTAGGGTGCCTCTGTGAGATATTCATAAAAAATGAATCTTCATGTTTAAATCTAACATCAATATGACTGTTGTATATATCTACTAGAGAGCATGCTGCGGGGCACAAGATGATATGGACGTATTCCACCCCCTATCATGATAAGATGACCACCTCCCCAGAAACATACTGACTATTCTTGACCTTCAACACCCCCCTTGACCGTCCACCCAGCATGCTGGCCGCTGATGACCTGTTGATGCCACACTCCTCCAGGAGGAGGTGTCAGCGCTCACGCACGATCTCTCTCTGCATGCAGTCCAGCATTCTCTTCACTTGCCCCTCTCACTGCTCACTTTCCAAGCTCCACCTCATTACCAGAATCACTACCGTTCCCCTAGCATCCTTGCACTCTTTCATCTCAGAGTCTCATCTTTCCCACACTTGTCCCTGTACTTACTCACACTAAGATATCACTCAGACTGGAACATTCCCCACCACATTTAAGCAGGCTTGAGTAACTAGGGTAATGCTCCTTAAAAATCACACGCTCAGCTCATCGAGGTGAAAACCTCAAGCCAGTCTCTCACCTCTTATCGCTATCTCTTGAGCATGCTGTCTCCTGTCGGGTGTCTGACTTTCTTGCACATAATAACGTTTTTGATCTTCATATGCCTAGTTTCAAAACTGGAGTGAGACTGCCTTGCTGCCTTTTTTGAATATAGAAGTATCTAGGTCATCGATTTTCATCCTGCTGGACCTGTCTGGAACCTTCAACCTGGTGAATCATTAAATCTTCTGGTAGATTCTCTCCCAACTTGGCATCATGGAGACAACGCCATGTCTTACCTCAAAGGTAGGTCCTTCCAGGTGTATTGGGTAAGAGAGCTGTCTACCTCACATCAGGTAAAATACAGCAGGTAAAATAGGTGTGCCTCAGATCTTGCCCCCTAATCTTCTCTCTGCATGCCACCTCTCTATATCCATTTATCCAGTTGTGTGGCTTCTTCTGCCACCATTATACAGATGACATGCAACTCTGCCTGAATTCCCTCCCACGGACACCATAATCTGAGCTATTTTTGCATGCCTCACTGACATTTTACCCTGCATGAGTAACTACTACTCCCAGCTGAACCTTTTGAATATCAAGCATCTTGTCCCTTTCGAATATCAAGCATCTTGTCTCAGCTAATCCAACCATTCAACGCAACGTTAATATCCAAGTTGGAACATACAGGAATTTGGGGTAATGACAGACGACCAGCTATTCTTCGCTGACCAGCTATTTTTCCAATCTTCATATTTATTATGAACAGCATCAAACATATCAGACCTTATCTATCAGTATACGTATCTCAACTCTTTGTCCAGGCACTCATCTCACACCTTGATTATATTTCTTTACCGAAAGAGCTGCTAGCATGTGCTAAGAAACTATTGCTGATGATTCAAAATGCAGCAGCACATCTAGCAGTCAATTAGCCAAAATTCGCTCATGTTACACATCTCCTTTTCTCTCTCCAATGGCCCCAATAACTCAAATCCTTGGTGCTGTTGGCTCTGCTGTCACTGCTGCAGAAACTTAATATGTGAGCCAATAACTCGAAAACCATTTCATGGATCTTTTTTAACTTTGCACTGGCATTGTATGGGAGAGGACCTAAAACTGATTACATTTTGAGATCAATCCAAAATGTAGCGCCACATCAATAACAGCAATTTTGAACGATTGTTCCTAGTAAAACGATAACTCAAGTCAAATCATTGATTATTCAAGATAGTCACTTGTTCGGTATTATTCTTGTTGATGTACTAAAAAAATTAAAAATACTTTGGTTTTGAAGTACATCCTGTTTTTGTTCTAAAACTGTAAGGTGTGAGATGATTTTCTGAATATTCTGTAATAAAGTCCTTATTGATTTGAGATCAATAGCCTCCATTTTTGGCAAATTCAATCTATAGCACTGCTGTAGATAGTTAATGAAATGTATCGTGGGGAATTCAGTGAAATTAACTCTTATCCCAACCCACCCCCTAGTCAATCCGTCTGCAATACGTCTGGTAGTTTCCAAATTTCAAAACTTTTAAAAAAACTTTTAGAAAACTGGTGTTTCCATGGTGTTTTCTATGTTATGTCTGAAACTGTAATGTACATTGGTTTTTGCTGCTAAGCTGCTGTTAATATATTTTTATGTACAGTATATTCTATGTTAATTCCACTTTCTATTCCATTTTCTATTTAGATATTATATTTTTAAAGTTTAAGATTTTTAGTATTAATACACTCTGGTAGGCCGATGGTGAGTCAATGCAACGTAATTTTGTTCTGATGTGCTCTGGTGTATGTTCTGAATGACAATAAAGAAGCTATTCCCTTCTATAGCTCTTGTTCCAATAACTACCTTGCACTCACTGGAAGCTTAGCCTTGCAGCACTTGTATTTAAGTTGACTCCTTGACGGCTATATGCTTGTCAGGCATTGTATGCCACACTTGTACAGCCCTTTGGACAAAAGTGTTGTTTAAATGCATGTAAATGTAAACATTGGTGCTTCATACAAGCCAGTAGATACAGGCACTCACCACTGCTGCAGAGCACTAAGTGCACTTCCTATGCTCTCCACCGAAAAGGCTGATTTATATGGCTGCATAGAATCTACGCTTTAGGCATCCGCGTGGCCCTGTACCCAACGCTGTAGGTAGTCATGTTGCCACGTACCCTATGCCGTACGTAGCCATGTGGCTGCATACCCTATGTTGTAACTAGTTGTGTGGCTGTGTACCCAACGCTATAGGTAGTCGTGTGGCCGCATACCCAACACTGTAGGTAGTCGTGAGGCCG
>JAABNX020000002.1:22649962-22663622 GCA_015163995.2 Mormyrus lacerda | reverse complement strand
TTAGTTCCTTGAAAACGTTTCACCCTTCATTCCAGAGGGACAGTGAAATGTTTTCAAGGAACTAAACAAGTCCAGTTGCCACTGAATAACCTTTCTTGGGTTAACCATGACCTGGATGACTGAGAATCTTCACAGACATGTAAAAATATACATTTTATTTCGCTTGTTTGTTCTGCAGCTTTACTAAAAATAGTTCCATTACAGCTTGACTCAGCGGTTCAGCACGTAGCGTCGTGCACCATTCAGAGAGGTGGGTTAGGGCTCCCCTGTCCTGCATACCCCCCATGTTTGCGTGGGTTTCCATTCGATGCTACAGTTTCCTCCCACACTCCAAATCCGGCAGCTACAAGGTTCTTGCACAATGACACCTGACCAAGTCTGAAAACTTTTTAAACTCACCTGAGGGACTATTGGCAAGACACTTTGCAAATCATAGTAATTAGCTGGGGAAAAAAATGTAGGCAAGTTTTTTTGTTAACGCACCATGTGTAGTTACGGTATAATTATACTGGCCTCAGTAAGATGACATACACCACCAGTCACACCTACCCAAAGAAAGGTTTGTTTGTACTATTGTCTGCATTTTAGAATAAAGACATCAAAACTATAAAATAATTTATATGAATTATGTGTTGACCAAAAAAGTATTAAACAAAATATTGGGGGGGGGGGCAGCTCCGTCGGTTGGGTTGCCAGTTCAAACCCCGTGATCCCACCATTGGGCCCTTAACCCCAGTTGCTCCAGGGACTGGCTGACCCTCCTGTCTGTCTCCTCTATGCCAGTTTCATGAGGTGGCCTCCTGGGAAGCTTTTCTAGCTGTCACGAGGGTCTCACTTGTATGCTGAGCACTTTCATTCTTCGTTCTCTGATCAAACTCCCCCAAAACATTCTCTACTGCATTTCAGTCAGGTGGCCAGGTCATGTGATCCGACATCATCCCTCTTCCTTATTGGTGGCTTGGCGTGTCCATACTTTTGACTGCTACTGTAGGTAGCTGAGGTACTTACAAACAACAAAACCTTACAAACCTACAAAATCAGAAAAGTTATTTCATCTGGAAAAAAGCGACGCGGATTTTTTTATTCTTGTATCATTAGTATTTTCACTCGCTCTGTTTAAATGATCCAACGGTTTGAATAAAGATTGTTTTTCACAGTGCTGAGAAACAACATCAATCAACCGGGCAACCCTAATTTGTCAAGCTGACTAGAGTGCGATGTCTTTTGAATAGAGCAGTCAGCATAGGAAAATATAGATTCTTCTTGAAAGTATTGTTTGTCTCTGTGATTCTCGACTCTTGCCCTGATGACATTTTCAATACTGGTTCCATCTGTGCTCATAATTAATTACACTTGACTAAGCTGTCGATTGACTAAATGACAGCATTGAGACTGTGAATGGCTGCCCATTCACATGTTAGTTTTTTTTTTTTACAACCTCTCCATGAAATTAAAAATACTTTTAAGGTTAATCAAAATTTTACAGTTATTAACCCCTGAACAATTACGGTACGTGAAGAATTGGGCACTCGGTTATGTGCAGTACTACTGTATATTATTATAAATGGAGTATCATGTCATGAATCACACAAAATACAAATATCTGCAGTATGTGAACCATTATAAATCTTTTGTTAAAAAGAAAAGGAAATTTCTTTGGAGGACAGTGCCAGCTAAATTTGTCACATGATAATATGTGAAATCTTAAACCGTATCCTTCAACAATAGCAGTGACTTCATTATAAGTTTTATATGTTATATATTCCTTTTATTTAAGACTTTGATATGAAAAATGTCTTATGTTCTTATTATATATTACTAGCATGTCCATCTGTTGTAATGTAAAATGCACTGGATTGATTATGTGCTTGAAGCTGGCCTTTTAGCAGGGGGCAGAAAGCCTGCAAATGCCTTTGAATTCTGACATCTCCTCTGCGGTTAAATGGAGTGGCCTTTCCTGCGCTCACGACAGGGGCGAGCTGATTAGCCAGGCTGCTGATGTCTGCACAAAGATAAACACAAATTAAAGAGCAACTTCTTCAATCAGGTCCAGTATAAACACACACACGCATACACACACGCATACACATTTTCATCTTCCGGATCATCTCACATTACAGGAAAGTAGCAGTGCTGCGGTAAGAAGGCGCGGCCTAATTACTGTAATGAATCTTTCACTGGAAATGCCAGAATGGTGTCCATGTCCCCGCCCCCTCCAAAGAAAAAAAACAAAAAAAGCTCTGCACAGCCTCCACTCTCCCATAATCCATCATGGTAAAACAACAGCCCTGTGCAGGATTGACTGGTAAGAAGCGCTCAGCCGTAGCTGGGGATTAGCAGCAGATCCTCCAGTTAATTTGTGCGGTCAGAATCACGTTTGTGTTAATATAGTGCAAAGACCGATGATGTCAGATGGAAAAAGAGCAAGTAACGTAATTGGCTCTCCAGCATCCAGGGTTTCCCCTTCAGGATCCCTGCAACTATGGATACGTAGTTATAGAAAATTGCATGTATGTTTGTTCTCCGATATCATAATCCAAACATCAAAAGCTAGTTCTCCGAACCCACCATACCTACAGCCCTCTGTAACCTTGACCTGGATAAGCAATGGATGGATGGATATTTTATACATCATTTTAGTGCCAGACAGTGTGCTATATATTATATGTGAAGGTCTAACATGTAATGGGTTCTTTGAAAACAACTTTGCACACCAACTGCACATGGGCAAGTGCTGTTATATGTGACATGAAATGAGGAATCTGATCGCTACAGTTTCCAGGACAATCTGACCGAGCTGCTGAAACACACATGACTCATACTGCAGCACAAAGTCAAAGCACGCTGTGCTTTGGGGGGCTGTATAAATTTTCCGCTGATTTTATACCACAACATTGGTTTTTTTTTTGTTTGTTTTGGTTGTATCTGGGTAAGAATGTAAGACCTCCACAATTCTCTTTGAAAACCAATACACATTAAACTTTGAGGAGCTTCATCTTGTTTAAGATGATTTATCTTTGAACTACTGTAAAAAAACAATCAAATTAAGCATACAGAAGACACTAGGATCCAAATCACAGGAGTATTAAAAGGAGGTGAACCTTTGCTTTTTTAATGCTATAATGTTTCCTCCATTGCTAATCGTGGCTTGTTGCACTGAATAGCATACTGATTGTATCAGTGTGATAACACAGACCAAATATAATTCCTAACCTCATGCTGAAATTTTGGATGACTATTTCACAAGGTTGCTTTTTCCAGGAATACAAATTGATCATTTTTTTCAATTAAAGGCTCAGTGAGGTATCCTTCCTTCTGTGCTGCAGTGTTATCTGAAGATCATTTCAATCCATTCGTTTTTGTTTTACTCTCACAGCCCTTCAGTTCTATGCTCATAGTGGCCTGAATGTACCACTCACAAAACTGTGTTTCAGAAATTGTTTTTTTTTTTAGTTCTCTTTATATTAAAACCACTGAATATTTTGGGGGTGATCTGCTCCAAGTTAGCCTTGGCTTCTGTCACTAAATATTTGATTTGTAGTCAGGTGGGCAGCCCCGGAGACTGTAGAACTAATTCATCTGCAGAAGTAGACAGAAGAGACGTTAGGGAAGATGTCAAGCTTTGCCATGCCGTGCAGTTGTGTTAGTCAGGATGTAGAGTCGTAGAGATCGTTTTCTTTTCACAGAATCCAGATTCAGTTTGGTAAAGAAGCTTTAATGCAGTTTGAAACACACAAAACAACAGCGGTTGACGTCATAATATGAGTAAAATCCATTTTCTGTTTGTATCCATTCATCAACTGCATATCCTGGACAAGGTTGTGGGGTATTTTCTGTTTTTATGTGTTATAAATTCAACATGACTGAAACTTTTTTATCAATAGTACTTTTTCAAATATGAATGTTGACCAGTTCCTCGTCCGTATATATACATGTAAAAGAAAACACTCAAAAATTTATACTGATTTATATGTATTAAAATGAGGAAAACCAATCATTAGCATTCATGCTGTTTAAAAAGGTTTTCATTATTATGTCACAAAATCGCCTGACAGCTAAAAGGAAGAGCCAAAGTCACATCTAAAAGACGGGCCTTTTTATTTACTGCTGCCTCAGGTCTGTATTGAGGTGATACAATATACCTTTAAAATGTGTGACACATTGGCAGCTGAATACTCCTGGTCCCAGTCACTGCGCTGTCATGTTATGTGGGGGCCGCGCTGTGCCGACACCTTGTTAATTACTGTCACACTCTCAACTGGCATGTAGAAATCCCACTAAATGCAGGAATAAACAAAATAATAAAGCCATTTGAGAACGGGCCGAGCTGTCAGCCTTCAGAGTTCTAAGGGGTTATGGGTATTAAAACGACGACGACGGCCGTTTGTTAGTTACGGGAGGGAGTGGAAGACAAGGCGCTTCGCTAGTCGCAGTGGTTTTAACGACGTCACTGTGACACTTTGTCAGGTTTTGAGAAGCCACGCTAGATTGCGTGGAGATGCTTTCTGCCAGCCCTGATGCTGTTCTTATGAAGCTATATCCCAGAGAAGCAGGACATCCACAAGAGCAGCTTTGCACGTCTGGCCACGGAACGCAACAATGCGTTCTCCAGCTTAACACGAAGGATGGTGCCTCGTTAACAAACGACTCATTTGGCTTTTGTTGGTCTTTATTGCCGTCCAAAAATAGGATGTGAATCCACACCCAGACTGATTGCCTTTGCTCCAAATGAAGATTCGAGCATCGCAGCAGGGCCAAAGCGATCATTTACTTCTAATCTTTTCTCTGTTGTCGTCAGTGGGCAAACGGTTCACTCCCTCTCCAGCACGGCTGCAGTGATTCTTTGTGGCCCGATTCAAATCAAAGATGATGGCTTATAATCAGAGACGAACCGGGACAGCCTCCACACGCCAGTGTCTTTGGCCTGATCTTCACGCTACGGTGACTCTTTTCTTATTTTTACATGGTGTGTCTGAGAGCTGGCTGTTAACACATTACAGCTCGCCGCCTTTGTCCCCCCTCCACTTTGCACGCTGCTGCGCCACCAAAGAATTGCTCCGCAGACAGCAAAATCTAGGGATGAAATAAATGGGAAGGAGGAGAGATTCCACGGGGTGGGGGGGGGGGGCAGGGGGGAGATCTCAAGGTCAAACAGACAAAGAGCTTCAAGTCCAAGACTTTAGAAACGGTATTACACCTATGGCATCTTGGTAAACAGCTAAAACCTGCAGTGGACAGTACATCACTGTATTACACCTATGGCATCTTGGTAAACAGCTAAAACCTGCAGTGGACAGTACATCACTGTATTACACTGCACGTGTTAAGGCTTGTGGATCACTGGCCTGGAGACATTGCTCATCTTCTGCTTCTCACTTCATAAAACATGTGACACTGGCTTGGCTGCATCTACAGTAGCTTAGGCTTAGATTTTCATCAGTGTCTTAAGTCTCCTCTACCCATCCAGCTCCTAAATATACAGCTAGAATTAAAAGCCATTTCATCTAAATGTTTGACATGTGAGTTGCTTTAATCAGCGGAGCACTCAAAGATTTTAATGTCCTTCACAAACCTTTAATTTTTTTAAAACAATGCATGGTAATTATCTAGAATATGATTTAATCAGCACTTTATCCCAACCATCCATCTTCCAGCTAATTATTCTGGACCATGGTGGGGGACGAGGGTGGGGTCAGACTGTCCCAGGAAGAAATGGGAACAAGCTATAGAAAGATTTGTTTTAATGATGACAAAAAGGCAACATTTGCTATAAATGCATCATAATGTCTTTGAACAAAAATATGGGTCAAACACGAGGCTGAGTTTTTATCTAAGGGCTCTGTTTTCACGGGATGCTCAGACCTTGTAGTTTGATATAAGCAGAAAAAAACAATTTATTATATTTTAATTCCCCCTTAATTGTGGCTGGAAAATGCCCAGCTGGCAGCTTGTTGAGATATTATGGCAGGTTAAACAAACTGGGACTAAAAGTGTTTAATGAGACGTAAAACTTATTAAAAAAATTAGATGCAAAATTGTCCAAAGAGGGGAAACAAATCAGAAGAATAGAATGAAAAAAGCGGGAAAACGCGGCTTCTTTAAAAAACACTGTATCACTACGATTCGGAGATGATGTGCAGGACTGACACCAGCGGAAACTCACTCTCTGACTACTGGTCAGAAACATTTATCAACCACCAATGGCTTCCGCAAGCATATTTCCTTATTTTCATAATTATTTTTAATTTTGATTCCTAATTGCTATTAGCCTTATTTACAGAATTAGTCATCATAGTATCTATAGTCAATAGTGTTTACTGGCTTCTGTTAAAGAGTTTGTTTAATTTTACTAAATGAGAAAACTAACGGTAAAATTCATGAGCGACATTCATGAGAAGGGAACATGTGGAGTGGAGTAGCGGTCGGCTGTTGAGGATTCCTGTAACAGTATGGAGCGGAGTCCCTGCCGGGCGCCCTGTAAACTTTCCAGTTCCTGCCGGGCGCACTGTAAACTTTCCAGTTCCTGCCGGGCGCCCTGTAAACTTTCCAGTTCCTGCCAGACATCTTGGGTTTCCTTCCAGGAAGAAGCTGGATCTATCCCAGTTTATCGTTTTTGGAATTAGTTGGATTACTGCCATTTCATTTGACTTCCTATATGCTAATATTCAAATTAAACTCAGATTTCTTTCTGCATACACAGATGGGCCAAAGCTCCACCGTTTGCCGTTTCCCAGTCTTGTCGCAATTGTCTTGAAAGCCTTCATCAAATATCGTGCCCTCTGTGTTTTACTTTGCTGAATTCAGCATTGAGTTCACTAGGGGACTGCTTGTAAAAAAAGACTCAAATTTTAATCATTTAGTGAATTATTTAATCATCCCATTGAAAGTAATTTCTGGGTTATTTGCTATAGCCTTAATTTGTGAAAATACCATAGAAAACTAACATGCTTTTCAGCCTGTTTTCTTTATTTTATATATTTGCCAGTAGTGCATTTTAAAAATGATTTGTATTTCATTAAACATCCTGTTTTTGTGACAGTCTGTGATCTATGTGACATGACAGGCTCTGGCCAATTTCAGCCTGCGTGTTAGTCTTCCTGATGACCAGGAGGGGGAGACAGACCCAGAAGGCACTTAGCAGACATTTTCTGCACATTCTGATTTTCCCAAGTTTCCAAAATGTGTCCCTGGGTTTAACCAGTCACAGTCTTTATTGTATGACCTCCCTGCATTAATTAAAACCAGTGCTTTCTCTTAAGCAGCAAGGTGCACAGATTTTATTCTGTGTCCCTTTTGTTAAGGGACAGTCAAAGATAGAAAACACAGGAACAGGCTCACCTGCGAAGGCTGTAAGTCCAACGTAACGGTGCGTCTTAGTTTTATGATGATAATTAATAATAACAAAGCTTGAAATGGCGGCCTTCTTATCAGAGGAACAGAGGTTTAGGTACCCCACGTTTGATGGCTGGAAGCCTTGAGTTTGAAAATGAGAAAAAAATGGACTTATGTGATGTCATACAATAGAGACTGTGGTTGGTTAAAGAATTGAAGTGCAAGCCCCTCCCATTTTAACCCAGAGACATATAGAACTTGGCAGTTTTCCACTGGTTTCCATTATCAGTGATGGCTAGATGTACACTGTCTGTTCTGGTTCCATCAGCAATTGATGGTTACCACACTGATAAAAGTAATTTACAGATATTTTTCCATCCTGATCCATATATTCAGGGAGCAAGACATTCTTTTGAGCAGCATTTGTTTTTCGTTTCCATTTTATTTATCTTTTTATCTTTCTGTACTAGTGTAGTATGACCTGCACGTTGTGACAGATGTAATGCCTTGACTCTGTATTTCGACTGCTGTGACGAATCGGAGCTCACATGTCACTGGTGTAAAGTAAACAAACCAAATTCATTGCGTTATTAGAGGGATTTAGGCTGCAATAGTGTTATATGAAATAGCTGCTAATTATATGTATTTCACTTACAAATTCATTAAGTTAGATCTTTCAGCAAGCCACTTCACTGAGAAAGTGTCCTCACCTTTTAAATGAAACTTGAGGCGTAAACATGCACAGAGCTTTCATATTGAATTGTGGCACATAAAACACTGAGTAAATGTATATATACAATATAATTCAAACATCTGGGCAGACCAGCATTTAATGCATCTGTCTCTATTTTAGCTATGTTTACCTTATAGTAAAAGGCCTTGAATCAGTAAATTTTAGCTTCTTCAAAATGTTCGCCTTGGGTTTTGATGACAGCATTGCAGACTCTTGGCGTTCTTTCAACCAGCTTCCAGATGTAGCCACCTGGAATGATTCTCCAACAGTCCTGAAGGAGTTTCCACAAGTTCTGGGCACAAGTTGACTACTTTGCTCTTATTCTTTGATCCAACTCATCCCAAAGCAGCTCTGCAGGATTTAGGTGGGGGGATTGTGGGGGCCAGGTCACCTGTCACAGCACTCCATCAATTTCCTGGTTCACAAGATTATACTTACTACATAATCTTAAGGTGTGCTTAAGGTTATAGTAGCAGACCTTTTTTTTGGTACTGTATATACAAGTACAGACACTCCTCTACTTACAAATGAGAAGTTCTGAAGTTGCTATTCAACATCATTTTATAGATATACGCAAGTACACTATGCTGCCGTAGCGGCCAGAAGTCGTACTAGGTGGAACTGGCACCCAATGAACACAATTTGGATTTACAGTCCTCTTTGTTTGTATGTCTGAAAGTTCGTAAGTTGAAATCTTGTAAGTAGAGGAGCGTTTGTATAAATGTTGACAATAAATCTATCTAATATGTAATCTATTGCCAAAAAATTGTAATATTTAGCAAAACATTCCAGTAAGCTACTAGTTGGTTTATATTCATAAAATGACGCTGACTTTTGATTAATATAATGCAAGTCCAGTTACATTTCTTGACTGAGCTCATAATCATTAGGCATACTGTATATCTGAAATCAAAATTCCTGCGTAATGCACAAGCAATGGACTCAACATGAAATCTTAGTAATTGGTTTGGGGCCAAACGTTACAGGTTGTACAAATAAAAAATAGAAGAAACACACCACAAAAGTAGACACCCTACCCAAGCTGTAAGTGCCCTGGCTATGACTGAAGGTGTTAGACTTATTTTGGGACCCTGTATGTCCCCCAGCAGTGGATAAACGTTTTACATTCAGCCCCCATCTTACGAACAAGATTTGTTCTCCGAGTTTCTTTAAGTCAGAAAAATAATAATACGATTTATAATAACAATAATGGTTATAAAGTTATAAATAACTACATACGGTACAGTACTGTATGGAGGTATTATTGGTGGCAGGTTCGAGCAGTTGCAATTACTGACTTGTGTTTCCGCTAGAAAAATGTCCAAGAAAGAAATATAGTTGCGAGAAAATGTACTACGTGTATGCAGCTCTCATTGTACGAATTCACAAACTAATATGCCAACGTGTCACTGTTGTCCATAAGTTCACATTTTGGATTACGGGTGTGCGAATGTGTTTTGCACCATATTTACTGCGGCGAGTGTAGCTAAACTGGATTAGGATTTGTGCACCTGCAATGAAGAGTTTGAGAAGGCGTAACTGTTGTGTTGTGTTTGTGGAAATCCCGTGACTTCAGATTCACTGATACACGTGTGCCTCTTTTCTACAGCTAGAGATTGCACTGTTACAGCTCAGGTGTTTTAATAGATAATACCGCCATAGTACTCAAGAACTCAAGCTGATATACCTCTGATGCTGTGCGATGTTTTCACAAGCAGGGCTTGCGTGCGTTTTGACAAACTATTGCATTTGACACAAATTTGTAATGTAAATAGGCTTTACAGCAAACCATTCGAAGGTACGAGTTAGTAAGTCAGCCTTCTTCTTAACCCGGGAACCACCTGTATTCATGAATGTTGAGTTTGTATTATGGTTTGTTTATGCTTGATGGCTAATTCCGGGTAACTGGAAAGGGGCTTGGAACCTGAGTTTCTTTAAATCTGTCATTCCGCTGTGACAGTGATGCTTCAGCGTTAGGCACTGAGACCTTCTCAGGCGAGTTGTGGCCATGCTCCACACCTCAGAGATGATACCGCAAGTCTCAGGGTTTTGGCCTGCACGTTTCCCGTCGCCTTTCCACCGGCACCCTGCGTGCTCAGCAGGACGTGACCAATCTCCCCTTGGCAGTGCACGGCAAGGGGCCGCATCCCATCCAGTGTTCTGAGAGGTTACAGGCCCATCAGCGCCCGCCTCCGTCCTTCTCACCGTCCCTTTCTTTCTGTCGCCATACTCACTTTCAAGCTCCGCCGGACCCACCTGGTCAGTCAGAATTCCTTCCAGGATCTCCAGCTGATCTCCTTCTTTATGCCATTGCCTTGCAGGAGATTTCCTCAGCTTCTCCCTGGCAGCCGTGTCCACCAACACCGCCTTGCCTTCGTTAAGGTGAGAGCCATGAGGACACCAGCACACAGGTATCGGGCTCCAAACAAGACTGCCTACGCCTTATAGCACACATGCCTGGTAAGCGTTACCTTCTACTGGTCTGCCATTTTAACATCATTAATAAAATTAATTGTTCAAACACAACGGTCTTCTACATTTATGCGACGTATTTCTTGTGTGTTTTAAATGTTGAAATGTTCATTCATCTATTTGTCTTAGCATCCATATATTCTTCCATTTCACTTAAGTCGATCGTCGTAAAAATTGCACAGGATACGTTAATGATTTTTCTTTCTTTTGTGATCGCCGTTTATTACAAATAAGTGCATTAAATGCTATCTAAGAGGCATCTAAAACACAGTCACTGCATCTCCCGCTGATGTATCTGCAGATTCCCTGCTGTTTGCCGCAGCTCCTCACTCCTAGTGATGCAGCAAGTTTGTCTGGAAGCTTTTCCTGGCCCGGCTGCTCCTGTCCTGCCCCATCGTGATGCAGACCCTGCACACATCCAACCACCCACTCTGACCCAGCAGCTTGGCTTATATTCACTAATTTTGCAGGCAATTCTGTGGAAACCGCTGTACAAGTGAGTAAGTGCATTAAGGGACTCAAACACAGGCCGAAGGTCCCTGCGGCTGTCAATTGCTTGAAACATTCCTTCAAAAATGATACAATGTTAAATATAATATGTACAATATGCTAATGTAGGTGATAAGACTATAAGTTATATCCATAGGTAAGATTTTTTTTTTATTTATTTATTGTATTTATCGTTTCTTTATGGTTATTTACTGACATCTAGTGGAAAACAGTAAAAATGACACCCTTTTAACCAAAAGTAGTCAGGGATTGACAAAGCTGGTACACAAGTAGGCATTCGCCTTTAAAAACGATACGTGCGACAATCGATTGTGTTAACAGTGTAAATGTGTACTTATTTTACGTGCATTTGCGCTGATATGAAAACTAAATATAATGCATTTTAAATCTTTATATGCCAACTCCCATTTGAGGTATACAGGTTAAAATGCAAAGTATTTCCTTGTCACAGAAGTGCAAATGCACATACTGTAAGCAGGCGTTTCCACTTTTACACGCGACAAGCACCTGTATTGTTTTTTAAAGGTGAATGCGTACTTGCGCACCAGTTATGTCCATCCCTGAGTATAGCTTTGATCAAGCATGTACGTGTAGCAGGAGCAGGAAGAAGCTGATCAGGCCGTCGCGTCAGATTACAGCTTAGAGCTTCAGGAGGAGATTGTGGGAGGGGATGAAGGTAAAAACGGAGCTCATATAATCTGAACACCCTGAATATTTCTAATGATTAATGGCAATAGGTCCCAGTTTGGTGCTTTGGCCATCAGCCAACCCTGTGAGGATTTAGCCAAATATGATTCAGAAAACATCCTTTCATTGGGGAAGTACTCTGTTTCAAACCAGATTCCCCCCCCCCACCACTACTGAACACTTGTCAGTCATTATGTGGATAATCCGACCTTTTACAGTCAGCGAATGCTAAAAGAAAACCCAGTTAGATGCCATGTGAGGGGTCTCCTTTTACAGTACTGGCTACGACTGTTTTGCAGTCTAAATACACATCGGATGCCACCAAGCTGCTTTCGCTTATTTTTCCTTTGTCACTAAATGTATGTCCCTTGTTTCCATGTCAACTCCATGTTAACAAAGCAAATGAACCAAGAACATTTGGAAATGACCAATCCTGAGCATCTGTAACACAATTTAATATCCTCCAGCAAATGGTGCTGTTGACCAGTGGTAGGCATCTATAAACACTCAGCATTTCTTGGCCGTAAAGAATGAAGCACGACTGGCAGCATATTCCTGCACTTTTGCTTGACGCCCCCCCCTTGACACAGACGGCTCCATGAACATACAGGCAGCCTCAAAGACATTTATGATTATGCAAGTTACATTACAGTTGCACCTGAAGTTATAAATGTCCTACTGATTTTAGACATTTCTTACTGTAGAATTTTAGAGCGAATGCATGAGTAAAACAGCATTGATTTTATCATTTTTTTTCTAATAATACCATCAAGGAATTGCAGTGCCACTGATGACAGCACATGGCCTTGGAGAAAGCGAGGCAGAGATGCATGAAGTAGTGTTACAGTAAACTCCAACTGGGATGGCAACCCTGCTGTGATCTACTATGTGTTCACTTAGCCACCATTGATACTTTTCAAAAGAACATTCTTTTATTACATCCCTAAATACCAAAGTGCTTCAGTTTTTAAATAATCTCTAAGTTCTTGAAAAGTACCGATCATAAAAACAAACAAGAGCAGGAAACAAAAGATGGGTTTGTGTTCCCAAACGGGAAAAGAACAAACAACCGTAATAAGATGAAAGGAAAATGGAGGAGACACCTGGTCAGTCGTCATGTTCCCAGGCTTCACCATGGCAACAGCAGACTGTAGTTACATAAGCAGGATGCTGGTGTTTGGAAGAGGATCAGAAGACATTTAATAGAATACACACGGTCCGTGGAAAAGTTACTTTTATTCAAAATGTATCAAAAATATAATAATTTTTGTCTCTCCAAAATGATGAGTGATTTGGCTGCAAGTGAATTACTCCTTAAGCCAACTGTCGTGAGGCCTTTTAAGGAGGTGCAGGCTGCTGTCCTCTTCTCCAGAGCCATCGCTGTCTTTGGTCACCTCAGCACTCAAAGCCTGAAGGTCGCCCAGAACAGAGAGCAGGGAGTCTGTGAGAAACACAGGAAGGAAGGAGGGAGGGAGATGATGGAGGGGTCACTGATACCCACAGATATTCACTCATCAGTAGGATGTGATGCCAACCTTTCATGTGTGGCGCTGTGTCTGAAATAAAAGCACGGTCTATTTGCGGCTGCTCCTCTCCCAGAGCCGTGGAAGTTTTAAGTGCTGCAGTCCTGGCCTTCTTGTACTGCTTAAGAAGCCCATTTTCACGTATTGTTGCCTAGAAATAGAAAATGTCACTTTGACCTGGATCTCTGTCATCTAAAGACAGCCGCTGACTTTTATCAAAGCGCAGCTGCTAAGGGGAGTATGATATCACGTTAAGGGGAGTATGATATCACGTTAAGGGGAGTATGATATCACGTTAAGGGGAGTATGATATCACGTTAAGGGGAATATGATATCACGTTAAGGGGAGTATGATATCACGTTAAGGGGAGTATGATATCACGTTAAGGGGAGTATGATATCA
>JAABNX020000002.1:22632885-22649862 GCA_015163995.2 Mormyrus lacerda | reverse complement strand
TATGATATCACGTTAAGGGGAGTATGATATCACGTTAAGGGGAGTATGATATCACGTTAAGGGGAGTATGATATCAGCTTACCAAAAGTAGGTTTCGATCTCGGTCTGTTTCCTGCAGCCGCCTTTGTAAATCTTGCATTTCCTTCTTCCCCTGGTGGTTCTGTATCGACTGGATCTCCCTGTCACGCTCTCTCTCCCTCACAGCCTGCCTCTCAAACTGTCTCAGGGTCACCACTGCAGGGAAGGTCGAACACAGAGCAGTACATTATCTGCTCATCACCTTCACGCTTAACAGGGATTATCTAACCGGATCATTTTGGTCTATTTCCTGTCAGTTCTCTAAACACCCAATACATTTTCTGTTATCCACACTAAAATATGATGCAAAAACCATGCTGGTACGTGACACTCGACACATTTTAACATTTTGTTCTAGATAAAATATTGTATGTCTAACAACTAAACTTATTGCATATGAAAAACAAAAAATACTAACGCTTGCAATCTGTTAACAATAATATAATTTTGTACTTTATCAGACAATGAGATATTGTTACAGAAACAAAGAGTGCAACCTTTAAAATACAGCGTCATTAACAAAGTGATAATGTTTACACTATACACAGCAACTGCACTTTTGAGCAACAGGACCAATGAATATTAATCAAAGGACTATCACCACTGTGCTTTGTGTCAGATCTCCAAGTACAAATTTACATTCACACAGTAGACACTGTTCTTCAAAGGAACTTCAAAGGATCAGACAGTGTCCCTGGATCAACTGGGGTTAAGGGCCTTGCTCAAGGGGACAATGGTGACATCACTCTACCAGTCATAGGATTTGAACCGGCGACCTTCTGATGATGGGCAGAGAGTCCTAACCCACAAATTCACACCCAGCCCAAGTACTACTGCCACAGCTGTGGCTTTTCTCCCTTTTGAGGAATCCAAAATCGCCTACCTGCCTTGGTGTGCTCACGCCTGGCTGCATTCAGCTGGGCCTCCATCTCGCTAAACTGCTGAGTATACTGGCTCTCAGTCTCTGACAGCTTCTCCTTCAGGACTGACATGAAAATCCAGATTCAGCAAAGCTAAATATCAGCCACTTCGGCAAAGTAAAATTATGCAGCAGAGAGATTTTTAAATGGAAACGTTGCAGGTATTCCACAAGCAGATAGGTCCATCCACTCATTCCAAAATAACCAGCATCTATTAATAAGCTTTCTGTACATATAAAGGTAGACCTTCCGTGAGTCACTTCAGCGTGGCTACAGCAGGATCCTCGACATGTGGTCCGGACGGCCTCCCCCTCACCTCGGGCACTCTGCTCCTCTTGGCTGCTGAGCTCGGCACGGAGCTGGGCTACGCTCTCCGTGAGCTCCTCCAGCTCCTGCTGCGCCTCCTGCAGCCTCCGCCCAGACTCCGCAGCTTCCCTGCGGCTCTGCTGCTGTGCTGCCTTCAGCTGGCTCAGATCAGACTCAACTAGGAGAGGAAAAAGCGGCAGCCGGTGCTTTAAATTAGCCTCTCAAAACAGCCGGATAATTCCGGATAAACCAATGTAAATTTTGAGAATTTAGAATTTAATGCTTTTATTGCCATTGTACAGAGAGCAATTACAAAAAAAACATTCTGCCCGCATATAACCCATCTTGGTGTGAGACACATACACAGACATACACAAATGAACAGTAAGCCTGGTCTCAGAGCACAGGGTCAGTCATTTACCAGGAACCCCCAGAACAGTCTCAGGGATTAAGGGTCTTGCTCAAGGGCCCAACAGTGATATGATTACTGTGCCGGTCATGAGATTTGAACCAATGACCTTCTGGACTCAGGCTTAGATTTCTAACAGGGTGAGACACCAGCCCTTTAGCAGCAAACTCTCAGGTTATGATTACCTCAACATAGTGCATCTCACTTATTAGTTCGTTGAGGTCTGCCATGTGTATTATAAACCCATCCCTTCTTCCACTTATCCGGAAAAAGGTCCCGGTGAGACTGGAGACTATCCCAGAAAATCGGCAGCCAGAGGCAGAGGACACAACCCTTAGCAGGGCACACGATTATTGCTATGCGAAATTTAGAGAGACCAGCTTACCAAATCACACATTTTTAAGCCCATGTGAACACGGGGAGAGTAGACACACACACACACACACACAAAAGTTGGCAGGAAGCACACTGACCATACTGCCTAAGAAATATATGTGATATGCTGGGCAGAAAAAAGTCCCTCAAATCAACACTTTTATATGACAGCTGTGGAATATTTTAAATCATGGTCAAATTCTTAAAAGAAACAAACAGAATTTAATAACTCCATTCACCTGACTGCATTAGTATGCACTGAAGATGATTCACTCAGTGGCCCGAGTTCTGTTCACTATAATTGAATACTTTGAGGTGACATTAAAGATTTATAACTTGACTTTCAAAACAGCAATACTGACTGATGACATTGTACCATTTTGACATTTAGGAAATCATAAAAAATGTTACAGCAGAAAAAGCAAATACAGAATGTACCGGAAAAAAAAATTCAAAGCCTAAGACGACGACGCCTTTTTGATATATAAATCTTGACCTCCTCAGTTTCATTTTCTTCAGACAGTTGCATGATTGAAAAGACCTTAGATTACAATCAAATATATGATCTAACTTTGGAATAACTCCTAATACTGGCCAGTATTGTGTGTGGGGGGGGGCAGCCTATGCCAGGCAGCATAAGGCTGGGGTACATCCTGGATGGGATGCCAGTGAAATAAACAGGAATTACATCAGAAAAAATATGGTCAAAATATGCCATCATTAATCTTGTTATCCATCATCCTCCAAACGCTAGCAGGGAGGAGGGGGATGGTAAGTATCCATGACAATATAGGGCGCTAGGTAGAAAACACACACACACACACACACACACACACGGTCTTCGAGGGACACAGAAAGAACATGTGAGCTCCCTACACACAGAGCCATGGTCAGATCCCATCATTATTATTTTTCACCATCATCACCGCCATCAACACCACCTCCTTCATATCACTCCTGCTGTTGAGGTTTTGGTGGCGTGGCAGTGAGCCAATCAGGCCAGTATAGACCATTACCTAATCTGCTGTGACATATAATCCTTCCAGCATGTCCTGGGTCTGCCCTGGGGCCGCCGCCCAGGGGGACATGCGCGGAAGAACTCCCTTGAAAGGCGACTGAGCCGCCTCAAATGACTGCTCCTGATAAGGAGGAGTGGGCTCTGTTTGAGGGGCCTCTGGTATCTTTAAGCTTCTGATCCCGTCACGGAGAGTGAAGCCCAAAACCCGGCTGAGGAATTGATACTTCATTCTGGCTACTTGCACTGACGACATTGTCATTGTCCTCTCATTACCTACAGCTCATAGGTTAGGATGCGACAGCCTGCTCAATGCCTACAAAAATGCAGCTGCCAAAATGATCGGCTCCCTTTACCCTCACTCATGCACACTCATGATCCCATGGTACTTAAACTGCTTCTCTGAGAGCAGACTCTCCCCCTTGCCAGAGGCTAACACCCAACTTTAAATTAAATCTTTCATTTTGTGCCAAGTATGTAGACAAAATGTACTAGATTCATGCAGACACTGGGGCACCCAGCTCTATGTCTTCACCCAGCTCTATGTCTTCTCCAGTTGAATAGATCACACATGCACTATTAGCATATTCCCATAAACCTTCACAGGACAATGCAAGAGAACAGTGAGTCCAATATTTCACAGCCAGGCCAGAGTCTGCAGTACTCCTCCTGGAGCCTAGGTCGCCATCAAATGGTATCTTCTACCTACTATGCTGGTTGTAGGCTATCCGAGGGAGGTTAATTAATTAATGAGCTTGTAATTCTTCTAGAACCTTACAATAACTCCAGAGTTAGTCAGCATTTTGCTACTCCTGGCTAAGCAAAATAATGCTTCCCCTTCTTGAGCTACTTTGCTAAAATATCTTTGAGATTATCCTACAATCCCTCTCCACAACCTCTCTAAACTGATCCAAAGGACAAGCTTTTGCCTCCGCAACAGCCTTCTGAACTGTAAATACCCTTTAGATGTCTCAGGAGCACCCCATGCAATCACTGCCCTGACGACCTCTGTTTTCAGATGACAGCTTCTCTCACCACTGGTGTCCACCGGCAGGTCCTGGGGTTACCACCATGAAAGGTGACAACTGTCTGCAGGCCACAGTTCTTTACAGCTGCTGCCACGATTGAGGCGTTTCCCCTCAGATTCAATGTCCTCAACCTCACTCGGCATGTAGGAGTTGTTTTTTTTTTTTCCCCAGAGGTACGAGTCACATTCTCCCCACAAGTAAACCTCAGTCAGATCAAGCTGGCCCTCATTTAGCCAAAGCTTCAACACTCTCTTTACCTCTGAAATACACACTCTCAAACCTTAACATGACTACAAGTCAATCATTGACCAAGGGTGCTCTGATACCATATACAGTTTTGAGCATCCTTGGATTTAAACAGGGTGTTTGTCGTGGGTAATCATATTATTGTTAATATTAATGCTGCTTACTGGTGAATTTCACCGAAAGCAATCATTATACCCAGCTGAATAAATGGTTAAGCATTATGCTGAAGATCATGCTTCAGGTTTTACTGTCCTGAATTTCAAGTCAGTTTAGGAGTCAGTTTCCTTACTGAGCTCCTACCAACTGTGCAGGAGCGCAATACAGAAATGGTGAGCATCAGAAATCCTTCCGCCCTTTGACCATAAGCATGTAAATTCTGCAGTAAGTGCCCGCTAATGGAGCAAAGCAGGAACGTACACTGTTGGCGCGCCTCGCCAAGTGCTGCCTCAATGAGGCTGGGAGTCCGCTTGAGTTCCTGAATGAGCTGGTCCCTCTCTGCAGTCAGGCACGCCAGCTCCGCCTCCAGGTTGTTAGAGGAAGACCTACGGGAAGAAGAATTCAGTGACTCACGGTCAGGGCTCTTCATGGGAGCCACCGGCAGGCCAAACAGAATTACAGCCAATCAGAGATACCTTGCAGTACAAGACTGTGTCTGCTTCATAGAAACCTGCACTTTCCTCAAAGCTTCCTTCCTCATTAACAGTCCTGTTCAGATGTAAATAAAATGAGAGGCAGACATTACGCCTGAGTTAGTTAGTCATGGATATGTTTAAGAGATGCAGTTGGGTCTATATCACATTTTCTTTCCATACAGCAAACTCAATAAAGCTTTTGTACTTTCACAACTTTGCGATTTTGTACAAGTAGCATTTCATGCTATTATTATTTTATGAAGGTTGCATGCACAGCAAAATAATTCTCCGGCGACTCACCTTGTATGGTATCTACTCTGCTTTTAGCAAAAGTAAGCCTCTGGCCCAGAGTGAACAGACGAGACAGAGCTGTCCGCACCTCTGTCCCTTTGGCTTCAAAAACTAAACTGAACCTATTCAGAAGAGGAAAATCTCATTTAGCTATTTAATTTATCATCATCAACAATACTAAAAAGAATCCAGACTAGTTATAAAACATACACATTCATTAAAGCTGGAAGGAAATGGAGAAAAATACATTTTTTTTTTACTTAAGATATGTTAAGAAAAATTAGCTGCCCAAATATTGAACAGTCCTTCTGTAACTTTTCTCATCATATAAATGAACATGAGGTGATATTTAACCTTGTAATGTCATCCAGAACTTTCTTAAAAGCTGCTCTTTCCTCATGACCAGATTCTCTCAGCTTCACATTTTCATCTTGAATTTGAGCCAACTCCTGTTCCACACTCTGCAAGGAATGTCGACAGGTCCACACTTACGCTAATTCTCTATTTGACATGATGATAATTCACCAATTAACATAAGGAGAGTATCCAAAAACAACCTGCCCCAGAATATTAGCTGAAATAAAATTGCCATGTGCAAGGAAAGCTTTGTTAATTTAGGTAGTAACAGATCTGCAGGAAAAACCAAATGCAGGTGTGACACAAAAACATTTCAGACCAGATAGGAACAGAATTACAACTGTATAACAACACACACTGTTCCAAGAACAGAAGCCTTGTCTCCTAAATGCTCTTCATGCCAGAGCTGCTTCCCCACACACTCACCCGCTTCCCAACTCTTTCCAAGTCTAGCTCAGCATTTTTGTCCAGTAGGCTGTGTTGGAGGACATTAGTCTGACAGGTCTGCTGTTTCAACTCCTCTCGCAACGTTGAAATCTACACATGAATTGTTTGTTAACACAACACCAGTAAAGTTGGGGGGGGGGGGGTGTAGGTTATCCACAAAGTAAGATTTCTCAGTTGGCTGGGATAACCCAATCTAGTACAAAAGTACTATACATGTGACTGAAATGCTTGTGTGCAAAGTCTCTCCAAGCAGCCGTGGTGAGACATGGATTAACAATCAAAATATAAGTATAAATACATAACACATAAGACATTTGATAAATCAGTTAACCCAACTAGCTGAATAATCCTGGGGGGTATTCGACGTAGCAGAATTTCTTCATTAACCAGATAACTTAAGTAAAGTGTAAGGACTATCCAATACAAATGTCACTTACCTCCATTCTTATTGGACAGCTTTCACAGTTGGCTTAAGTTGTCCAGTTAACTGGAAAATTCTACTTCATGGAACACCCCCCTGCCTCCCCCAGGTCGCTACTTTTTCTGTTTATAGGGTTATAAACAAACAGACAGTGACTGCTTACCGTAGTGACCAGCTTGTGTTTCTCTGCTCCTTGTTGGATATCCTTAGAGCGAAGCTGCACCAATAATGCAAACACTTTCTCTCTCCAGCAACGCAGCACTTTGTGACCCTTACAGCTAGCTTTCCATAGAGGATCTAACGAGATCTATCAAGAAGAAAACAGGAGGTTAAATGAAAGCCTTTGGCGTTTCTCAACAACAAAAATGCAATGGCTGTATTTGTGGCCTTGGCAAGACCGATCTTGCTAACTTGCCCCCCAACAATGAACTTGGGGTGCAGTGAATCATGAGATTGGTCTCGTTTGGTGAGGATGCAACCAATGTACTCTTGATATTTGTGGCAGGGAAAGAACTGCAGGGATTTTTACAGTCCACTATACTTCTCTTCTTAGTATTAGAACTGGTCTTTGGCAGTGGAACATGGAAGTAAATCTGTGTCATCAGAATTTGAATTTTATATGCGACTGAAATTCTAACGTTGAATAGTTATGCATTGGAAATATGCATCGGAAATTCGATGGTCTGAATTCACACGGGGAATGTATAACTTGTATTTTTAACATCGTATTTTTGCATGTGAATTCGGACCGTTGAATTTCCGATGTATATTTCCAATGCATAAATATTCAATGTTAGAATTTCAGTGGCATATAAAATTCAAATTTTGATGACAGATTTACTTCCATAGTGGAAGATAACATAAAACAAGGACATGAGAACACAAGTACGGTTAAACCACACCGGTAAGTTATGCAACATAACTCTCCTTGGCATTATCTTATGTGACTGAGCCCATAAAGTTGACATTACACCAACAATGCTTACCTTCTCTTCCATCTCCTTCTCCTGCATCTCCAGTATTTCATTTAGAGAGTTCAGTCTTACAGTCAGAAGTTCCACTGTTACCTGCAAAGACTGCTTCTGCTTTTCCAGTTTCTGCAAATAATAACAATTCACTGTGCTGATACAGAGGCATGACCAATAAGACTTAAGTTCACCAGAATTCAAGATTTATGGACGCTGGCATACCTCAACAACAATGGCCAGCTTTTCCTCCTCACATTTTTCTGGAGTAACCTGACCAATGTAGTTTCTCAGACTCTGCAGTGTGGCTGACTGAACATCAAAGGCATTCCTCAATTTGCTGCATGGACATCAGATGCCAACGTGTTACACTGAAGCACAAGCAATTTTCCATGCAAGTGCAATTTATTTGAGGACTATTAAGGTGTAAGAAGATTCAACGGTGCAGCCAGCAGCTACCTTATTAGACATGTGGTAATGAGAACTTCAACAGCACACCTACCTTCATGTCATTATCTTCACTGCTCGAGGGCATCATTTGCTATGCAACAGTACACAGGAACTTGGGAAATTCAGAAATCTGGGTAGATCGAGGCTTCCTTAACTAGCTAGGCCTACTGCAGTTCTGGCTGGTGATGTATACAAATATATACCTCAACTCCTCTCTCAGCCTCTCCTGCTCTTCACACGCCTGCTGCAAGCTACTCTCCAGGTGGACCACCTCTAGCCTAGAGCTATTAAGTTTGTCCTGCAGATCGCTACAGGCTTCTTTTAGGGCCGACACCTCAGTCTGGTGCTTCGTAGACAACTCCAGCAGCTGTAAAAAACACAGCAGCAGAGAAATGAAGAACCACAACAAGACATTACTAAATATCTGAACTCCAATTAGCACCAAATAGACCAGACATATAGTTATATTGTGAATTATTTAACCTCTTCCCAGTTAAACTGTAACCCTGAACTAACAGTTCCTGAGAAACGTACACGCAGAAACCCTTGTTTTGACACTAGTGTGAGGGTCCTAGGACTTTTCTTAAAACTCCTAGTTTTTAGGTATATATGAGGCATTTTACCTTACCTTGCAGAAAGGATTAATGGTTTAGCTCCCCTGACTCAACAGCAAAGGAGAGATGTTATTCTGAAAATGTTTTATTTACAAAAACATCCAGAAGAAACTCCTGACTCTACAGCGTGCTGGGGGAGATCTTTTATCACACTGTTCTCATTGTGTTATCATCCATTGTCCTGAAATGGTCAATTCTAAGAACACGTCTACATCCATCTAGGTATTAGTAAAGCCTAACTAAGAAAACCATGACATTTTTCTGGCCATGACCTCATAGCAGATGTTTTTGGCTTCGGTAAGCCAGAGAGAAACCCCATCACTAGCAGGAGTCGGCGCTCCGCTGGCCGTTATGGATGGTTCCACATGTTCTCCAAGGGTCGTGCTCCTTTGTTCTATTAAAGTTTGTGTCAGTGTTGATGCATTGCTACCATTTTGTTGCTCACTGCAGCCTCCTCAAGAATACAGTCTTATGTGTGAATTTCATTTTCCCCAGATACAGTGCACGAGCCTAGCAGTAAATGATTACGGCCATAGAGACCATACCCTGTTTCCTTTTGTGTGCCAGATGGATACTGTGTTTGGTCGCAGGTTCAATTATGCATCAAAATCGAAAGCAGAATCAAATTAATTTAAAAGCACATAAAAAAGATCCATAATATAACGTGAATCTCATTCAGTGTTAGAGGAGGATAGAAAACCAGTTACCAACTTCACAGATTTAGGAGCTATTTTGGAGGAACCTAACATATTGTGGAATACAGAAACAAAGTAAATTGCTACCAGCCAACAAAAAATAATGTCAGATTTGCAAACATACGTTTGTCCTGATGCCAATGTATCAGACAGCCTAGGTAATGAAACCCTTTTTCTGCTTCCCCAGAATTCATTAGGAACAATTATACAACATTACATTTCTTTCTCCCTTGTCCTTCTCATTCTTCACAAGTGGTATATGGATGGTCCTGCGGCAAGAATACAGGACTGTATTTTATGGGTGAAGATAAGCCTTCCGATTTAAACAAACTACGCTGGCAAGTCCTTTTATCTGGGTTGACAACAGAAAACTTAAAGTATTGTGCAGAAGACACTTTATGTGAAGGTACCAACATCATTCCAGTTAATGACAAATACACAGTAAGACAACTGGGCTTTAGATAATCAGATTTAATTTTAGAGATTCACCACTTCTATATCCAGATGGGTATCGGCACCAATCCATACCTATTAGACGGATCAAGTATCGGCTACATGTGACCAATCCATGTCTGATATTTATTTAGTTTTCGGCAGCTCGTAAAGAGCTCGTAATTCTTGTTAAATCGATTTGTACAATCAATGAGGTAACGGTTTTTCCCTATTAGATCTGTTTTTTGTGGCGTTCGACCTGTCTGTTGTGACGTCATGTGCAAACCCTTTGCAGTAAGAATAGCGCAGATAAGAGGGTAACGATCTGGGAGTTTTTTACACTTAAAACAACAAACAGTAGCAAGGCGATTTGCGGTCGTTATAATAAAGCTTTGAGAGGTGGAAGGAGCGTTTAGTGGCAAATCTCACTAAACAAAATGCACAAACTCATGCGAGACAATGTAAGTAATACAAAAAAAAAAGCAATGGCTGATTTGAGAGCCACTAGCTTGCACTGTCTTGGGCACTTGCTACAGCTTGTGATGCAGAAGGGGCTGCTATCGCGAGGAAGTGTAAGGGACGTTGTTGCCAGTGGGAGAAAAATTGTGGGGCATTTTTAAGCAAACACCATTAGATACTTAGAATCTGTATCAGTATCAGAAGTTGTGTATCAGAACTAAAAAAATGTATATCAGCCCATCCCTATTTCATTTTCTTTAAACAAAGTAATCAAATCACCTTAAATTACCTACAGTAGCAGATTCTAGTTTTATTGCAGTTTCTGAAATCTGTAGATATATTCTTGGGGTTCCTGGGTTATAGCTCATGTCTGCAGTTAAATTACATGAAGGGATTACGCGTGGGAGTATAGTGACGCAATATGGAACAGCTTTTAGACAGCAATAGATTGCTGCTTTTCAGGCTGTCAGTCTCCTGCAAACTGCCGGAACGCTTACCTCACCAAGATCCGCGGATCATTTTCAAAACTATAAAAATGCGATCTACAGAAAACGTCCCAAATTACTCTGTGCTCAGAGCCAGTCAATTTCCTAGCAACTCTCACGATATAGTGCAGCTGAAAGCTATTTCATCTGAACGCTTACTGATTCCAGACATCCTTGAATTTCTTTGTTTTCACAGAAACAAAGATCTAGAGTCCTTACAGCACCTAGATCTGCCATATTACCTGGAATTTGATTCACTCAAGGTGATTAGATGACGATTGTTACACAAACATGTCAGAGGCAAAGGTACCATCAGAATAAAGGCCTCAGACAATCAGAAACAAACGGCTGGCAGTGCCTTTTAGTAAACTGGCCAGGAAGGGACATAAAGTAAGTGCCAAGACCTACTGAGTGCACATATACCTCATGAGATCTCAAAGCCTTTCCATATTGTTTAATCCCCCTGTCTCCCCATACATTACATAAGAATTTTCCTAAACCATTAAAATAATCAGTACAAGCTAAAATTGGAGAACTACATTAACCCCCTATCCCTACAGAAGCATTAAGAACATTTAATTATGACTAGTAATAAGCACTTACTCAATATGTCAGTTACAGCTAGGGTTGCAATGGGGTGGTAAACTTCTGGAAACTTTCCATTCCCTGGGACGTTAAGTTGGGGAATTTTGGAAATATGCCAAGTTGGAAACTTTCCATGGGAATTATCATAAATACATATATGGGAATAAACTGACAATTCCCAGAATTTTGCAACCCTAGTTACCACGTGTGAACCCCAGAAAATGTTTTAAATCTAACCTCAGACTTCCATTTCTTCTGTGCCTCTGAAAACTCCTCCTTGATTTTAAGCATCTCCAGCTTCCCAGCTGCGCCCTTCTCCTGCCTCTCAAACTCCATTTCAGTCTTCAGTGCATGGGCTTCCATCCTGCTCCTCTCCAGCTGATCTTCCAGCCTCTCTCGCTCCTCCTGCCTTTCCTTCTTCAACTTTTTCAGCTATATCGAGAAACATAATTACAAAGAGTTCAAATAAACATAACCACCAACATATACAAGTACCTATTAAACAACCACAGGTATATGGTGTGCTTTACCTCTAAGGACAGTCTATCCTGTTCCAATCTGGTGTGATTCAGTTCAGCTACAGACTGGCCCAGTTCAGTCTTAGTGCGACACAATTCTGAATGGGCCTTTTGCAATTCACTGCTCTGCCTAAACACAAAACAGAATATATCACTTGTTTTTTTTTTTGTACTTTGTTAATTACCAATAATGCAAAGCCGTACCTGTTAAGAGTCCCGTCACGATCCCGAATCTCCTCCCTCTGCCTGCCTGACGCCTCCTTTAGGACTTCCAACTGTCCCCTCAATCTCTCCACCTCAGCCTTCAGTCTCTCCGTCTCCAGCCTCCATTCTGCCTCCATGCGGCTGCTGCACGACTGCGTACTTTCAGCGCCTGATCTAAAAAGCACATACATGAATCCAGGATGAACTATTAGCGACATAGGCAGCAAATGTGCATCCAGTAGTGGTAAGAAATGGCACAATACCCAGTTCGGTATTATTTTGATATGTACTGTGATGATTTTTTTTTTTTTAGTAGTTTTTACTGAAAAGCATTTCAGGTCTATGTTTAAAGGGCAGTTGGATATGTGGGTTTTTGCTGCATCTCCCTAATAAGATTACTAATTAGAGGACTGACCATCTGAAGAATTCTCTCCCTTTTTTTTTTGAACAGCTGACCTAAATGTTTTCCCAAACACCGGCACACACCTGAACCCTATGCTGACACCACAGCGCACAATGAATCAAATTAATACATTTCTTAACACAGGCAAAATCTAAATTCATAAGTAGATGTTCAGTATAATTACAGTAACCAATGTTTCAATCAATATTAAAAAAAAAAAAACTATTTTTAAGTATCGTGGTCATGTAAAAATCACCATATTGAAGAATTCCGATTTGTAATTGAATCAATTTCCTACCCACCCATAGCCTTCAGAACATAACTGGGCATTTGTTATATGTCACATTATATTTATATTTAAAGTGCACATTACTACACTTGATGTAACAAACCATTCCAAAGACAATAATAGTTTAATCGGCTTAAGTACTACTTCAATAGGAGCATTATTCCCTCAGCCGCACATTTAATCCAGCACAGACTCTGCACTCTGACCCAAAGCTTTACACCTCTGTCTCATAGGAGAGAAAGACAGGATAAGTGAGAATTAATAAATTCCCATGTACCTGTCCATGGCAATAAATTATCATTACTATTACAATATTACAACAGAAAAGCCAATTTAAAAAGAAAATATCCCAACAATGAACAGTATGAACTATTAGGCAATTCACCTTTAATCTTATATTTTAGTTTTTTTTCTTTTATTTTTCTTTAATACATACACTTAATATATATATTACATCTACTTCTTCCTTTTTCCGGAGCCTTTTGTCCAGTGGAGGGTCACCTCCATTCCACCAGACATGAAGGGATGCCACACACTACGGACAATTTAGAGAAACCAATTCGTCTGGATGCACTTCTTTGGACTTAGAGAGTAAACCGGAGTCCCTGCAGTAGAAACACGCCAACAGAAGTGCACGTAAACTGCACATCCACTGAGAAGAGGAGTGACTTCCATCAACCTCAGAGATGTCAGGTTCTTCTACAAAGTGGTCTGATCTTCCACATCAAGGCCATAGCCATGAAGTCAACATTGGGGGAGGAGCAAGGCCGCAATTATAATATATATTGAGGGGACAATGTAGGCACATCTGAATATTGGGGGGAACGTGTCCTTGTTCGGTACGTACCTAAACCTTGTCATAACTGGTTCCGGGAGATGATGATTTTGTCGCCCAGAAAGGCTCCCATGCAGCTGCATCATCCTCTGGTTTTCTCGTCGCAATTCCAAAATCTCTTGCTTTGCTTCAGCAATTGCAATCCAAGGATTGTTGTGGTCAGGGCCCACAGAGGTTGTTTCGCCAGGGTTTATCCTACTTGGACCCAGCTCTGCCGTCGCCGCAGAAGGGGCAGATTTGGGGTAAAGGGTGAAATGCAACGGAGTCAGCAGGTCCCGCTGCGCTGGCCCTGTCGGCAGATATAGGGGTCGAGATCACATGACGTTTGGATTACACTTAAGCACAATGTACTAGGAATGTCCGGTTTTCAATGGCTAAATTAAAGACACAAAAATGCATGATATCCGAAAGCTCAGCCAGCTGTCTTTGTCAATCTGTTATAAACTAGATGCTTTGTAGTAATTTATAATTAAAAATAAAAACTAATATTACATATTTTGTATACAAAATGAATCGGAAGATGTTTGATAGTTCTGTGTATCAAGTAAATGAAACATTTTTATATAAAAAAACACTATTTTTTTATTTAATTACGGAATAATACAAGCTTTGTATGTGTATTCTTCAAATTCAGATTACATTTAAAACATCACCCCTGCTTAAAAAACAGTAGCTGTCTCTGTATTTTAGTTCTGGTGATTACAAAAGTGCACACGTGACCGACCCCCGGAGTCTCGCGAAGCACCTTGGCAACAAACGTCAACGCTACCCCAGCAAAGAGCCCTGTTCACGAAATCTAATTAACTACACAGGGATACCAAGGTTACTAGCCATAAATTAGGAAACATATTATATATATAAAGCATTACACCGATCCGGCATAATACTGATAACGGCGCATTTATTTACTTGCAACACCCGATGTCAGGAAATCCGCCGGTGCAGTTAACTTTTGTTCCATAGTACAGATGATTATTCGCTTATCGGCTAAAGGAACATTGGCTAAGGTTCGTTCCCTTTTAATTAAAATGGCTGAAGCTATAAACTGCAATCAATAAAGCAGTATAAATTAGACTCTTTCATTTGCCGTCCTGATTTATTTGTTACCTATATATAAAATGTAACAACTATTTCGCTAAAAAGTTTCACACTCCCCATAAAAATCAACGGAGTGGACGCGCTTTAGTTTTGAAAACACAACTGCATAACGTAAAAACACTTCCGGTAACGTATCCAATCCGTCTTTGCGTACTAACTAAGCGGAAATCCATACTGGATTTTCATTGGCTCACGCCTGAGACAGAAAATGTGGGCCTATCTCGGTTCTCCTTATTCATGAAGTAATGACGCAGCCCACGTTTAGAAATAAAATTTGGACTAAATTAATAAGGATAACTATTTCAGGTATTTCATTTAGACCATTATATCACAAGCAGATTTTTTTTAATAAATGTAGTTTTTACTAAGCTAAAAATCGTTTCATTTCGGTGTTGTAAAAGCAGGATTCTGCAGTTAGATGCAGAATTTGGTTTGTATTAGTATTCTATGATAGTTCATCAGAATGAGTGTATTACTGGGCAGTCCTTAACTATTCAAACAGTGACACATTTTAATAATCATTATCTTGGATATTTTTTGGTGGTCGCGGGGCTGGGTTGGGTTAAATATAGATATTATTCCTGTACAATTCACCCAATATAGCTGTCCATGACCTTACATTAAAGCTGACATTCTGCACTTTAAGCATATACCGATTGTTTCATTTCAATCCACTGTGATGAATTTTTTAAATAAATGTCATTCTACAAATACTTACGGACTGCTCCGTAAATGGCTGATGTACCACAGGTCAGCTCATAGATACTATATACCTGTCAAAGTAATGCATTTGTAACCCTGAAGCCACTTATCTATAATTAATAAAACAATAAGGAATCTCACCTTCTGCTTTCACTGTAGCTTATCTTGGACAGACACCAGGGGAGACACAGAAGCCCGGTCAGCTGCATATCTTCGACCTGCAGGGTAGCCAGTGGAAACCATGAGCATCGGTCGAACTCAGAAACTCCATATGCAGAGCAGGGGCCTCCCCATTCTGGAGGTGCGGGTCCACAGAGCTTCCCACCGCGGCACGCCTCAAACCATACAGTCACGCCAATTAAAGGTATTACACTCAATTGCTATTCTCTCAAGCAGAAAGATTTTACAGCTAAGTTAATTCATATGCCGAAATCACAGATGCCATAAATATTGTAACATAACATCCACATAGTAAATCATCCATATAGTTAATAAATGATTTACGTCTTTCTCCTTATGTATAACATACATATACTGTATATATGACATTAATTTATACATTTTTAATAAGGATGCATTAATATTTCATTTAGAGCATAGTTGGCCTATTCTATGCCTTGCAGGTCAGAATGTGGACTGGTTTTCTTTTTCATTCCATTTTCAATTAATTACCCCCCAAATGAAATTAAATGGATGCTGTTCATTTTGAAGCTTTCATTTTTAAGAGAATAGCAAAAGCATTTTTCCAAAAAAAGTATATCCTGTATTTCTATGAAATGTGATTATTGTATTACATAATCGGTAATTAATGAATTAGTCATAGATCCTACATTTTTTATTTTTATTAATTAAAATTTAAGCGCAATTGTTTTACTTTCAGAAGTGTTACAATGAATGGAACTAGTTTTATCAGGAAGGACAAATGCAACAGTTTCATATTTTCATGTTTTTATGCTTACAGGTATTGTGGATCTTCCTCATCACAAACCTGGTACAATGAGAATGATGAACTATGACTTAAATTATGGAGATTCATTCCGCCAACAGCTAATCAGAGATAATTAATTGAGAGCTCAGCAGGAGTAAAAAACAGCATACCCTCCAGTCTGCAAAGCCTGGAATTACCTTCCCCTGATTTACAGATATTACAGCACACAAGCTTCCTAACAATGACAGGGGCAAATAAGAGAAAGAATTTGCCAGGGGAAAAACGCAACCTTCTTCTCATTATATTGCAGCCAACAGGGTCTTTAAGCTTATTTTTAGAAATGAAATCACCTGTTTCTAGAAGAATCAAGGCTTTATTGGGTTATGAGTATCACAGACTGTAATAGCTGAAGGTCTTCTTTTTATTAAATCAGTGTGTCCCAGGTCTCATCTGTGCAGCACACCATGTATGTTGGTTCAGCTAAGCTTTTAATTAATTACATATGAAATATTAATTGAATGTGATGGTGGCTCTGTGGGTAGCACCGTCGCCTCACACCTCGACGACTGGAGGTTCAGATCTCACCTTTGCCCTTTGTGTGTGGAGTCTGCAGGCTCTGCTCATATTTAATATCCTATGGGGGCTGTGATTTCCTCTGCAATACAAAGACGTGCAGCTACCTGGATGGGCATGTCTAAGATAGCCTGTACAGTGTGTGTATGTGCCCCCCCCCATCTGGCGTGTTCCCCTGCCTTGTACCGTATTGATACTTAGGATGGGCTCCAGCCCC
>JAABNX020000002.1:22609634-22632839 GCA_015163995.2 Mormyrus lacerda | reverse complement strand
TACTTTGGTTGGGCTCCAGCCCCCCCCCCCCCCACTGTCTTTTTTGATCACTTTTGAAATTCGAATGAAAGAATAATTTACATTTTCATTTTATTTATAATATGATATTTGATTTTTTAAGCACTTTGGTCATTTGTTGATTAACTACAAATGTGAAATCATTGACTATATATACTAAAATATAGGAAATATTAATACCGTATTACTCATTTTGAAAAGCAAAATCATCTCCAGGTAACACTTTTAGTTCAATTTAGTTTCTGTTAGAATTTTTATACTGCGTTAAATCATTCTTACAGATTATTGAAACTTTGTCACAAAAAAAGCATAAAAATACTTAAAGTCATATTTATATAAAAATTGTTGTTTATACCTGCTAAAATGTATTTATTTACTTAAATTCATTTATCTATTGCATGACATTTATTTTAATTACAAACCCATCATTCAGAATGGGTATGAATGTAAATAGAAGAGACTAAAACTCTGTAGTATCGAAACCCACTCTTAGGATATCAGATAAAACAAATGATGTCATTTATGTAATTCAATGGGTGGGGGGGTGGGGCGGGGGTAACACGGTCACCTCACATCTCTGGGACCGGAGTCTCCACCAGGGTTCAGTGTGTGGAGTTTGCATGTTTTGTGTTGTGGGGTTTCTGCTGGGTACTCTGGTTTCCCTCCCCCCTCTCCCCCCCCCACTCCAAAATCATGCTGAGGTTAATTGGAGTTACCGAATTGCGCATAAGTGTGAGGGGTTGGCGCCCCATCCTGGGTTATTATCTGCCATGTGCCGATAGGCTCTGGGACACTGAACAGAACATGCAGTTACAGAAAATAGATGGATCTAATTTATTACCAACAACACATGTACATGGAGTTATTTGGGCAAAAAATAATGTTCAACACCAATTATCAGTGCATTTGCCTGAGCACTTAACACTTCACAATATTTTAGTACATTTCTATACTGCTCACGTAATGGATACTTCCATGCTGTGTTGATACATGCTGCTATGTGAGGTCACTGCTTAAATGTCTGTAACTTCATATGATCCAGAATAATACTCACTGATGTATGAAATATTTGTCCTGTACAAATGTGTGTTGGAGTAATATGATTTAAGGGAAACATGTATATGAATATGTACAATATCTTTCCGCACACACCATACCGATGTGCATATAAACGTTTCATTTATATTGTTTCTGTGCAGGGTTCTATAATGGAAATTTCCGTCTGGTCTGAAAGAAACCTGGACCTTTCTACTTATTTTGAAATAAGTCACCAACAGAGGGCACTGTTTACTAAGATTTTCCCTTTCCTATTTCAAACCTGCGCCATAGAAAACGTATTCAGTCTGGCTAATTAACACCCAGCACAAGCTGCTGTACACCTTTAAAATCAAACTGCTTTTTTAAATCAGTATTATATAATGCACATTTGCACCTCTTCATTTATTCAGTGAACAATCTAACTGACAATAAGGAAGCCAAAATTGAGGCATTTCCGGCCGGCGACGCACTTCTTAGTGCAGCAGCATCATCTTGTTCCCACGTGAGATTCGGAGCAAAGCCCCTTTCCCCAGGGCGGCCTGGGGCTGCAGCACCTGGAAGCCATCTGCTCGGGCAGGTCACCAACTTTAGCGTCGGCGCCTGCTCCTCCAAACGCCCACCGGAAGACCTCCTCCAAACCTCGACCGCAGAGGCGGTGTAAATCCGTAATTAACAATCAATTTTCACCACTCCCATCATTCATTAACTAAAGGTAATCAGCGTTGCGCCCCGTGTGTCCAGACACTTCGGACTGCTGAACCTCTCTGTTAGTGTCGCCAAATAGAGTGGGTGAAGGGAAAATAAATATATAAAAGAACAGCAATACAACTCACCTGAATACTCCTTATACATAAAGCATACATATAAGAATACATTTTGCCTTAAAAAAAAAACAATTATTTACTTAATCAATTGCTTGTCATCCCTTTATTGGAACACTAGTTGCATACCAGTAATAAGTTAATTATTTCAATATACAGCATATTTAATGTCACCTGCTTAATGGTATATGAACACCCTTAGCACTAGGATATATTTATTATTGAGCTTTCAACTGTTAAATATGTTTGATACTAATCAGTTTTTTTTTTGTTTTCCTGTTTTATCAAACATAATTTAATATCTTTCCTGATATCAAAGAACAATTTCAGGACTTATACAGGGAGAAGGCTTTGTAGAGTGAGTGTCTTCAGTTGCCTAGCAACTCCAATTCTAGCCAGCACTAACTTCATGCTGCTGTCTGGTTTGTGAAGGTAAACCAGGGGGCAATCTGATTTTAAAATAGGTTTTTATGTAGGCGGGACTTCAGCTACATGTTGCGGTAGCTGTGGGCTAACGTGGGCAATTTGGGTGAGGGTTTTACCATCTGCACACGATGAAAAAGTAAAGAGTCATGCAGTATTGTTTTTTTTTACCTGGCTACCATATAATGGGTTATTCGGGCACCTGTTTCACCCAGCCTTACAATAAATGTGTTACATTATAGCAGGCAGACGACGAGAGGGAGAGCTGCTTGCATAATGTCAGAGAAAGGAAATGCGGAACGATATGCGATAACCGCAGATGCGTGACTCGTCACGGTACGACCACCTGGCTGTACAGTAGACCGGAACGTATTGGGGGTGGGTGTCAATGAAATGAACCATTTAATAAAAAAAGTAAATCTTTACTTCCAGGGAAAATATATTTTACAGGGTGTATACATATAATCAAAGACATGCTTACTACAGTGTGTAGATCCCTGCATATTTCCTCAGTATGGATGCATGCATACTTTGTGCCTTCCACTCATTTATATTTTCATTTCCACTCCGAAAGGCCTTGCAGGCGAGTCTGATCTTTCCTAGGATTTCCCCCTTTGCCGGAGCTTCTCTTTTTGTGAAATAGCTCCGTTCCGCCTTCAGCAGCCTGCCTGCACTCTCACGCAGCTCTGTGTTCATGCGCTCATTAATGTTTCATGGATCATTTTTACTTTGATGGCGAATGCCTGTTGTGTGTTGGTTTGCCGCTCCTGATCCCGGAGCCCCGTTACTGTGAGTATAACGTATCCCCCATCGCCGCCATCAGATTCATGTTTCGCAACACGTTGGGTAAGATGTATGTTTTTTTGTTTGCAAGTCTTGTCTGACAAAAAGTAAATGTAACATACAACATTTTCAGATGGTGCGTGATGTTAATTTTAAACACCTTTAGCTAGAGTATAACATTAAGATGAGGAGAGACGTTCTAGGCGACTATCATGTGAACAGCCCACATGGACTTTGCAGTCTATTAGCCTACTTTATACTGTTAAACAATATAGTTAAAGTTTGCCCAGTAAGGGGAAGACAGTAGGGCACAAAAAACCTATGCATTTTTCCATTTCTTAAGAAAGCTGCAGGTTGTGATTGTGTTAAAATCATCTTAAGTACTGTACAGAATTCTCTGCATTGACCTGTGAACCTTCACAAGCCTTAATGTTCTCCGCCATGACATCCTAATAATGTCACTTCAATCGCTTCACGTCATGAAATGGTCCAGAAAGAAAGCCTGATTACATTATCTGATTTCAACATATTTAGGCTTCCCAGGAACATTCAGAAAAGTTTCCCATATCGCTGTTCCATCAGCGCTTAGTGATAGCATGTCAGGGATTTCTGAGAGTCAATGCAAATTGCATTGAAATCCATCTACTCTTTTCCCGAGTGCAGTCTCTCAGTCTCTGGGATGGGTATCTAGTGGGTTTTTTGCCCTCCTTCCGTGTTCAGTGTGAATCTCCAGCACTGAGCGTTGGGAGGCTCACCGGCGCCCCCTTCAGCTCGCCCCTTTTCAGTGCCTCCTAAAGTCACTTTGTCATACGCCGATGCATCATTTCACATGGTGAATTTTTTAATACAGAGCTGAGAATCCTTTCAGAGGATGCGAGAGCCATTAAAGGAAAAAATTATTCATGTGATTGCAGTGCATTATTTAGCAGCGGGCAGGGGGGGGGGGGGTCGTTGGCATGGCTCTGCTGCCATTGTGAACGTCCGCGTGGCTCCTCCTTTCACCTTGTAGATGCTCTCGAGTGGCTTCTCAGGACGCCGCTGAAGGTGAGAGTGGAGGCCCGATTGCGTTGTGACAGATTCTAAAAGCCCTTCCATCTAAGCTACAATGAGAAAGTAGGTTGCTAAGTTGCTCTTACAGTGCTATTTGTGCGGTTTTATAAAAGAAAAAAAAAAACATGTGACCGTTTCCTGGCCCTGCCCACTGCCTCCCACCCCAAACAGGAAACCAATGCAAACGGAAATGATCTTGTCATAATCAGAGAAGTACTCTCAGTCAAAAAGACACAAAGAAGCAATCCTTTAAAAGTCATTCCCTAAATTGGGAATTACTTCCTGTGGATGGACGGCGGCGCTGGACGTCGGGATAATCCACAGTAATCCATGCGGCACCTCGGACGCTGATGACGCTGATGATGCCGGGGAGGCACAGATGGGCGATCGCTGCTATAGGCGTGACGCTTCCCCCCAGTGAAAGACGGAGATCCGGACGGCTAGCAGGCTAACGCTGTGACCGGCAGCCCCTGCACCTTTCGACAAGCCGCACCATTAGCCCCTCCTGTCGTGTTTACAGTTGCCCTTTCCTCTCTGCATTGTTATACGGGAAGCAGATGGAGGCCTTGTAGGTGGGACACTCTGGATTCTGCTCCTGGGGAGTAAAAAATAATCAAGTGGAAATTAAAACTGAGGGAGCATATGAACATCTTCTACTCCGTAGGATTGCTAATATCAGCATTTGATGGTGATAAATGCCTATATGTGGCCCATGGCACTGGCCTGTGTGACTAATCAAATCGCTCACTCACAGAAAACATTCTATTTCTTAAATTTAAAAATTGCATCTAAATGTTTCATTAATTTTATTCATTTATGCTGTCTCTCTCTGTCAGTTTTACCCATGCATGAACATGCAATTTCCTACTTTTGAAATAAATAGAACCATATGAAAAATAACTATCTCATTTGCTGTCATTTGGTAAAAGTGCAGTACTAAATCTATCAGTATTACAATCCTGAGTTCACTTAAACACGGGGTAAAGAGAGTCTCTTTCATTTTCGGCTCTGGTATCGTATCATTTCTAATGGATTTCCAAAGCTGTTTAAATCACTTAAGACCTTAAAATCCAAGGCTGTTGAATTATTGTCTGATAACAATGATTTTTAAAAAGTGAATATTGAACCATTAATCAGCAGAATTTAAAGTGTTAACTTAAAGTGCTGAGAGTCCTTGAGAAAATGTTGACACTTTACCATCTGTACAATGAAGGAAATTACTTTCCTTCTTGAAATCATATAAAGTACCTGCCCAGGAAATGCACTTGTACCCAGAGTGACGGAGGTCAGAGGTCAAAGGGCACCATCTGCATGCTCCATCACAGCTGAGTGAAGGTAGGCCTTCAGTGACCTGGTCCCAGTCATAAAAATCATCCTTCTGGTCACACAAACGGCAATCCCAGTGCCAAGAGCTAAAGTCGTGTAATGAGAAAAGGTGACAGCAAAGAGCATGCGATTGATTTTCACTGGAGAGAATGAAAGCAGGGCCCTAAAGCCCTCACTGGCACCAAGAACAAAGGTGGATTGGCTGCTAGGTAGTGCTTTCAGTCCAGGCTGGTCACCCTTTGTTTAAATGTTTTACCTGAATGTGGGGCGACTGCACTACCATATGGCTCACTGCAGGTTTACCCTTAATTGTTTGACAGGTTAGAAATGCTGGCAACCCAACTGCTCATTGAAACTCAGTGTCTAGATATTTACCTTGTTTGAAACAATAAAGAATAAATCGACTTGATACTATTGTGCACTAGAACTGCATTATAAAAATAAACCAAAAAAAGCCATTCAAGTGGAAATTCAGCGACGCTATTTTTTAAAAAAAAAGCTTCAGAGAGGCATTCTGTGTTTTTGAATGATAAGAAAATGTTATATTTGTCATATATAGTTTTTTGTAACAATCTGACATCGGTTGTAAAAATACGATGCCTACATTGAACGTAAAGAATCACATTAAAGCAGAGAGGTTTCCACCACCATTTAGAAAATGTGTAGCAATATCTGCACTTGTTTGTGTGCCCTTGAATAAATGAAAATAAAACAACATTGCAATTCATATTTATAAATGTATACAGTCAAGAAATAGCAAAAGCAAAACAAAAGCAAAAAAGAGTGTTTGAATACATTATATCATTTGTGAGAAAAACAGAATGGAATATTTCACTGTAAACCTTAGTAAGGCCTTGACACGAAGTGCAAATATTCAGCTTTAAGTTCAACGCAAGAGTTTGCATTACGGCAGAAGTTAGATGGACGGTTTTGAAAAAAGCACGGTGACCGGAGATCCACCAACCCTCCAAAAACCTAAAAAAAATATGAATGTAGAGGGTTCTGTTTCTTAAACGCTAAAGTGGCAAACAGTTTCATGTTACAGATTTCATTCAGACATTTTGTTCGTCGTCGTTTTCTTGTGAGGCTCCATTGGCATCATGCCAAGCAGGTCAGACTGAAATCGCTTTTTCTATGGCCGCGAACTCCAGCTCGTTCCGGGGGATCCCGAGCCAGCTGGGACATACAACCCCGCCTGGGTGTCCTTGGTCTGCCCCGGGGCTGCTGTCCGGTGGGACATGCCTGGAACAGCGCCCTCGGGAGCCGACCAGGTGGCGTCTTTATAAGATGCTCAAACCGCATCAGTCAAAGTCAGCTTTATTGATGCAGTGGGTCCTCCTAGCCTCTCACCCAGTACTAGTAATAGGAAGTAGGATGGAATAAAAACATAAAATTTAAAAATAGTGAAACAATTAGTTTCCCGTGTAACATGCAACGGTCATATCGACTCCTCTAGATCCAAGATAGCAGTGGCTATATTTCAAGGTCCCTCTGCATCTCTAATCTCCTCATCCTATCGCATACAGTGAATCCAGCAACCCTGCAGAGAAACCTGATTTTGACTACCTGCATTTGCAACCATCTTTTTTAAGTCATTACCCACAGGTCAGGATCAGATGAGGATCAGAACATAGCATGACTACAAAACCACCAGCTTTGTCTTACTCCTTAACTCCTTCTGTACCACCACAGACCTCTCCAGTACCCACAAAACCACCAGCTTTGTCTTACTCCTTAACTCCTTCTGTACCACCACAGACCTCTCCAGTACCCACAAAACCACAGCCACTGAACCGATCTGTCAATCTCATGTTCCCTTTTACCAGCACCCGTGAACAAGATCCCGAGATACTTAAACTCCATCAGGGCAGAGCCTCCCAACTCACCTGAAAGGAGCAATTTGCTCTTTTCCGAGAGCACCAGAGCCTTGGATTTGGATCTGATTCTAATCCCAGCTGCTTCACACTCAGCATCGAATCAAGTGTGTTGGGGGTGCTGGCGGGATAAGGCCAGAACTATGACTTCATCTGTAAATAGCAGGGATGTCATTTCTAGCCCCCCATACCAGGCCCCCCTCCAGCCACCGATGTGCTTTGGCAACCCATTCGAGAAAATCGCAAACAGTATTGGAGAGAAGACGCACGCTTGACGGAGGCCGACTCCAAACCGTTTACATTTCTGCCCAGTACGTGGACGAGACTCTCCCTGCGTTTGTAAAGAACCAAATAGCAGACCTTAGCAGCTCCGGAACCCTGTATTTCCACAAATCAGAAACACGGTCATTTTGTTGCTTGTGTATAATTCCGGGTGCTAAAGCAAATGTGTTTTTATAAACAGCAGACCTCAAAGAAATGCAGCAAGCACAAAAAAGTTTGTCAGCTTGAAAAAAATTTGTAACGCAATGTTTTCCCTGTGTTACTGTTATTATCCATCAATGGACAAATATTTTCGGAACACCGAAGAAGGCTCTGAGTGTATATATATAAATTCCTATTTTTGTAATATAGACAGGTTAAGACAATTTTAATCATAGAAAAACAAGGAAAAACAAGTGCATTCAACTGATTTCCATGAAGGGTCACAATGAGCCCGGGGCAAATCCCACAAAGCCGCCAACACACAGGTAAAGCTGGGAGCCCCCACCAGCCTGAAAGTGTGTAGCCATGATGCTGACCAATATGCCACCAAGTATAGTATGTATGATGGGGTTATGCTCCGACGTAATGCAGTACACCTAACCCAACAAACAACATAGCCTAACCTAGCGTACCTTAAATATGCTTAGAACACTTACAGGTAGGTTAGCCCACAATTGGGAAAAATCATTATCACAAAACCTATTTTATAATTAAGTGTTGAATGTCTCATGTAATTTATTTTAGAATGTACTGAAACTGAAAAACAGAATGGAATTGGAATACCCATCGTAAAGTCAAAATATCGTAACACAGACCATCGTAAACTGGGGAGTGTTTGAGTAGTATCTTATAGTATGGTATAGCATAGCATAGTATAGTAATGACAGAAGACAAATTTCAATATGTTTAAATTTCAGCCTGCATTGCAACAGAATGGTTGAATTGATGGGTGAATTTTTCTTACCGACATTTTCACCTTTGGGCATTTTTCTATGGTTCTATAAAACAGAGTTATAAAAATTTATACCGTTCTTAGACGATATAAAAGATCCCTGACAGGTATGATATCTGCAAGCAGCAGAAGCATGTACATCTCAAGCTAAGCAGCCTGTCAGTCAGGAAATATATTAATTTTGTGCTGGAAACAGACTAATGAGGAGACAGAAGATAACAAAGATTATCAGCCATGACAAACGATTGTGTTACCTGAAATTCCTTCTGGACTTCTGATGCTGTCGTCATGTTTTGATTTTAATTTTGATTTTTTTTTTAATAGAAACCCATGAGATCCTTTAGAGTTAATCTCCCATGCGACAAGGGTGCGTAGCTCCCCTAATCTCAGGCCACCTCCCAAAAACACCAACACATTTAAATCCTCAATGTTGCAATAAACAACAATTTCAGAGACAAAGGATTAGCAGTAAACACTCTGGCAGTATGACTCTGATGTATCTCCTCTGTATTCTGAACATCCAGGATGTACCAATGGTACCACTTTTTATCTTGGTTACATTGTATCATGGAGACAACAGAAATAAATGTGTTTTTCCTCAGATTCCTTTTTGCTGCCAGTTTCCATGTGTGAATCTTAATTACAGTATTATTCATGGTTTTGGGTTCTGGCCCTCAGCCCGCATCTTGGAGCTGCAATGTGAACCTCCACAGTCACCCCCTCTATTACCTGCGGATTACTGTGTCACATACCTGCCATTGTGCTCTCCCAATCGCCCATGGTAATCCTCTGCTCCATAAACAGACTCGGCCTGTAAAAGCTGCTGTTTTGCCTCATATCGTACCACTGCAGGTGAAAAGTCGAACAACGCACACACCACTGTTCCAAGGTGGCCGCTGCTGCGAATTACGGGCTTCTTCCTGCTTCTTCAGAGCCATTAAAGATTGATGTGCACTTGCTATTCCATCACACATTGCTCACATTAATTTACAAAATACCTGAGCATTTGCTATTCCCTAAATAACAGAAAATCATCGTCTATTGCCAAGAATACTTCCTTAATAAAGCAGGGTAATAAGTTAATGTCTTGTTTTTAGTTTTTGTCCATAATTTTTTAGTATTGGTTGTTCATATATTCACCAGATTCTGCTTTTTGGTACAGATTATGGGAAACAATGACCTATATTTTTTTACTTAAGGATCTATAAAACGTTTGGTAACATTTTATTTGAGGGAGCACAAGTAACTTAGTAACTCAATTACTACTCAAGTACAAGTCATGAGAAACGACTAACAGAAATCAATGAACCGTTATGATTGATTAATGATGAATGAACATAGGATCAGTATGTATAACTAATACTTAATTTCTGGCTAATTAATACATTAGATTGTAGTAATATACTCTATTATTTGCGCTCACTCAAGTGTTACCAAACGTTTTTAGGTCATTGTGCCTTATTACAAATCTTCAGTACTAATTCACACATATTATTTGTGCATTAATTCAGCATTCATACAATTCAACATGTTTTTTGCAAAAAGCTGATTGACACCTTGCTCAAGAAAGAACTAATGTGTCCTCTGCTCCCTGTCATTCATGAAACAATCCCTGCCGAAGGAAGCATTGTAGGCTACACCAGACGTCTACCTTCAATTATTGTCTGCTTCAGGCACAATGTGTTTCAAGGAAAAGCTGGCTTTCCTTTGGAACTGGAGCTGTATGCAGTGCGCTAGTCCAACGGCTCACTATAAATGTTAGGGCTACTTTAAGCTATGGGAAGAATTACACTTTATATCCTTGTATTTCTTTTATTGTGTCAACAAAGGACAGATCAGTCAGTGAACAGATGTAGCTTATATTGTGCACTTTAATGAAAAAAATGGGTATGGGGGCATATGGCATTGTGATATTAAATTTGTTAATTTTGTTTAGTTTTTGCTAAATCTTTCTGTGGATGTGTTCTGCAGTTGCTTTGGCTGATCATCTCTTATTTCACCTTCCTCAGTCAACTTCAGCCTTGATATCCCTTCATACATCTACTTGAAGGTAAAAAGAAATTAATGAAATCAGTGTAAAACACATGCATTTTCTTCCCAATTCAGAAATCTCTTGATACACTGCTCTGCATACTCCCACACACTTCGACAGCATTTGTGCTGAAAATTAAATCGCGCACAGCTATCCTGCCAGATCTCTTCTGCGTAAAACACTCCTGATAACCTTTTTTACCTGCCAGTCGTTCTGTGTGCCGTCAGAAGAGTTTGAACAAACTTGGCCTGAAACGTGGTTGGCGTGAGCGACGGCTGTACGAGATGTGGGAGACAGAGTGGTCAGGTTGCAGAGACGGAGACAGAAATGATCATGCCGGACGATGACTAAACAATGGCAGCGGCCCATGGGAGCATATCTAAAGCTATGAATCTGGGAGGACGTGGGCTGTGGTGCGTCTGTCACCATCGCTCAGGCAGTCCGTACATCCCTCCCGAGAATTCAGCAAACATCATCCACATGGGCCACCCCTCAGCTGGAGGAAGTGTCTCAGGAGATGAAATCTCACCTCACATCTCCTGAAAGAAAATCGGAAGGAAACACAGCGTTACACGTGACTCGTTAAAAGAGTTTCCCGACATCTTTCAAGTGCCAGTAAACGTCCATTAAACTAGCAACGGTACCACAAAGAAAGCTGGTCTGGCCTGAGGCGGTGAATCCTTAGTGTGGTTCTGGAAGCCATTTTATTTTCTAGATTGGGGCACATATTTACATGTACAAAAGCGCAGCTCTGATGTTCACCTTGTTTTCTGGGAATAACTTGTGGTTTTGATTAATGACCTCAGAGGCACACATGCTGAACCTCAAAATGGTCACATTACTGTGTACTAAACACATAATAATCTTATTTCCATCTCTTCAGATGCCTGAAAGGCTAAATCTTACATTGATACATTGACAAAATAAATATGTTACTCTGTTTTTGATGGGATAATGTTATAATGCCATTCTCCCTTGACTGAAAAAAAATCCAATTACCACACTACCTCACTGAATCATATTCCCATTATGAAAGAATACCAAGTTTCTCATTTACTAAGCATACAGCTGCAGTTATTAACAGAAAACCAATTTATCTGAACCATAATGTTCTTGACAAGGTGTATGTAATGTTACATGTTTTATCTTTTAATTTGCATTGTACTTCATAGGCGGGTCATTTACCCTGGACCCAGGACCTCCCTGTGTTTGCTGCCGCCCATCGGTCTGTTTGTTTAGCCTTGGGTTGTGCTGCTACACCATTTCGGTCTATATTGCCAGTCTGTTAATCGTTTTTCAGTTTAACCGAATGAATAATTTAGTAGAGATATAAACACCTAAAAACTGATTTGAAAATATGAAACAAAACAAAAAGGCTTTGAAGTCAAAGCTTTGTACAAATAATAGTGTCATGGTCTCAATTAATGATATAATTAGAAGCTGATGAGCTGGCTAGTCTGCAGTTGGTACGTCTCTTACCGTAAAAACTCGGATTTACAGTGTAGGGTTCAATCCCATTTGACACTAACAGAACAGCACATTTCCTAAACTCATAAGGGAATTAACACATCACATATCACATCCCTAACTGCCCAACTGCCCTCCCACACCATGGACAACACTGATAAATGTGGAGATGGACTTGATAAAAGGATTCAGACTTGGAATACTTCAAGTGTCTTGAGGTAGGTATAGTGATGACTGGATCTCGTGCGTCTCATTCACGGGCATAGCACTGATGGGACGCTAAGACCTTCCTCAGAAGCTCCACAGGCGGATGGAGTGAAAAGCATACTGCATTCACCCCCCTGACGAGCCCCCCCGTGCTTGCTAAACCGTGTGACCGCTCTCCATTAACCATCTCTATGGCTGCACCCCACCAACTTCAGCAGTCATTAGCAGGCTTTCAGTATCCCTGTAGCCTGAGACGCCACTTAAATAACCTTAATCTCACGTGATTGTACCAATTAAGTACCAAAAGCCGTAAATGCAACATGAATATTCTGTTCAGTTTTCTGTAAATGACCCATACCGAGACACATCACTTCTGAGTGAGACAACAACAGCTTTGCATGTCACTTTAGACAATACTTCTATGGTAATGAAAGTTGATAAAATATTAATATATAATATTTTATGTGATACAAGTAGGCTCAGATTTGGTCGGATGAATATGCAAAATAAGTTTTCTCAGTACAGTTCTGTGCCACATTTCTTCTCTTTTTTAACTTGATGAAGGCAAAAGACATGAACTTGAGGGAGGTGTGTCTGGCTCCCCGCAGCCCATGCTCACCCCCGCTGCCCCCACCCCACCTGTGAAGCCATCCTCGCTGACACTGGCGGGTGCAGTCAGGGAACCCAGCTGGCGTCGGCCCCGACAGGAGCAAACCTGCTAATTAGCTCTCCCTGCGAAGGGGCTCAGCGATGTCAAACCCCCAGCCTTCATTAAGCACATTCAGAGAAAATTGGGGAAAAGCGCAGGGGATACAGCCTTCTCCTTATTTTTTATACGTGGCACGTAAAGCGGTATCTTTTTATGTGGAGCTAGGTCGATGTACGTCTCCGACGGAAGCGAAAACATTTGCAAGTAACGAAAAAAAAGCACATTGGATATGATATCCGCGTATGTAACGACGACTTGCTCCGGTGCCCCCTACTTCTGATTATCCAAAGCTTAAAATCCTGCTTGTTTCAGGGATCCCTATTTCAAACATGGGCATTATGAAAGCAGGAGATGGGCCCGAATTGGTTGGATTAAGTGAATTCCGCAAGATGAAGCACTAGCAGAATGATAACTAGAAGTGCTTCGCAGGAAGGGCAAGACTGAACATAAACTTCCTGCTCACCTTGTACGCTGCTCCACTCCACAAGTGCACAGTTTAACAGAATGCAGACCATAAAGTCAACTCAGCTGAAATCAGCAAGGAGGACCAAACACAACTAGGCTTTGACAGAGTTATAACATAATTATACGTCCGACTGTTACTGTACAAGATTAGCAAAACATGCCTTAGATTTTTAGTCGAAGATGTCAACAATTTGTTGGGGATAAATTTAGACTCAAGCGCCGTTAAGAATAACCATACCGCCACTCACTGTTATAAACGTGACACATAAAAAAAAAAAATCCCACTTAGCTGCCGCACAGTTAAGTGTCAATCTTAAATCCCCCGGGCATAAGCAGTTTACAGTAAGCGGCAGGCGCGGACGATATGCAGGGGCCACTGGGGCATTCCCATTAAAAGATTTAATTACTATTTTATCCTGAGAAAGCGCGCACCGTCCTCCCGCATGAGCACGTCTCAGCGCGGTCCGGATCCGCACTGCCGGCCTGCCTGACGCCCCTTCATCCATCCAATGGAAAGGCATCGGCGGCGGTGGCACCGTGATGCCTGCTCATCGCGGGGAGCCCACCGCACGATTAGCATTCCGCGATATCCTCTGCAGACTTCCTGACAATAAATATGTAAATTCAAACATAGCACGGGAGCTTTTTTTCCCGCTATTGTACAGTACGAGTCAAGTATCACTTAAGCATAAATGGAGTGATAGAGCACGCTTAGAAGTGCCTTTTACCGTCACAGGCGTGTTGTCTAAACCATTCCATTATCTCTGACTGCACTGAAAAGCCAATTCCGTTTCTCATCAATATTGAAACCACTGCTGTCAATCAACTTAACTTTGACACAGCAGCCTTTTAGTCTTATATGTATCGACAAGACTGCGTGTTCAGGCTGTGGTAAAATCATGCTCAGAATATATTTCCTAATGACAAAAAAGAGTGCTTTGTGTAGGTTGGCAATGTGCATAATTTGCTATGTACACCTTAATGCTGTTTTGTGATGCAGCCACAAAATACGCAGAGATGAAATTGATATTGCTATAAGATTGTGAACAAGTGAACATTGACTTCTTAAAATAGAGTTGGAGGTATTTATCAGATTATTGTTGTATGTAAATATAAACATTTGATGAAGGTATGTTTGAACACCTATGACTAAAAACTGGCACAAAGTAATAAATTGGATTTAGGACTAAATGTATTTAAATCATCCTAATTGTTGTTCTGATACATGTTAGTGGATTTACTGTCAAAGTAATGATAGTATTATTATTAAAAGTGTTTAATGTCAAAATGGCAACAGTTTAGGCCCATATAAATATTAATGTTATGTCCCAGTGCAGATATACAGGATGTTAATTACCTTCAGCTCCTGCATTATTGGTTGACTTTGCTGTAAATTCATCCAATATAGCTGCAGACTAATTATAATAGAAACTTCAAGGCTGTGTCATAAATTGTCTTACCCTTACATGAAACAGATATACTGCTAATGGTATAGTGACAAGTGTCATGTATAACATTTCATAGATGTAAAATAATCTAATTGTCCAATACATTGGGAAATGTAGGAAAAAGTTTACTCTGTTATAGAAAATATAACATTTGCTATACATGCAGGTAACAGCAAATTAGGTCTATGATATTGAGTAATACCACATCTCAGTGTACTTTACATATATGGTACCAGTCAAATCTTTCGACTCACCAAGCCGCATAAAAAGGAGATGGATAGTGTCAGATCAGGTGCCCTGGCCACTTGACCTACTGTAAACACAGTAGTGATGGTTTTGGAGGAGTTTGACCATAGAATGAAGGAAAAGTGGCCAATGAGAGCTCAGCATATATGTGAGACCTTCAGGACAGCTGGAAAGGCATCTCAGGAGGCCACCACACGAAGCTGGCATAGAGGAGACAGAAGGATCAGCCAGTACCTGCAGCAACAGGGGTTAATGGACCTTGCTCAAGGGTCCAATGGTGGGATCACGCTACCGACCACAGGATTTGAACCGGCAACCTCCTGAGACCCAACTGACGGCGTTGCCTCCTGCACAACAAGTTTCTTTTTGTCTAATATTTTTTTTAGTCAGTGCATAATTCCCTGTATGTTATTTTATAGTCTTGGTGTCTTTCTAATTATTCTAAAATGTAGAGAATAGTACAAATAAACTTTTCTATGGGGTGGTGCGTCCAAACTTTGACTAGTAACATAAAGTATTTCATTTTTCATGGATGGAAAAGTTATAAACTTACAGAAGACTACATTGCTTCTGTTCCATGTCCATTCCAAATGGTACGCGCATAATTTACTCAGAGAAAACTCGATAGAAAAAACAAATATTTGGTGATTATACGATGACTCAGCCATGTCAGACAAATTATAAGTATCTGCAAAATGTGTAATTAGTTTCAGAGAAATAATATCAATCTGAACAATACTTAAGGGTGACACTTGTAAGTATATTTTAATCTGACACTATTACAAATTTCCACATAACATAAACACCAACAAAACCTAACTACATCAAACAAATCATCTTATCATACGATAGCTGACTTAAAAACATAATGTAACCATATCTATATACCTGCATACAGTCATAAGTGAAAAAAGTATTCCTAACACACTAGACAACAGTTTAATGGCAAGTGATGGATTTTTAAAGTAATCTGAGGTTTTCAAAGGCACACTGCCAGATGATTGAGCTTCTTTCCAAATTTCTGCAAAGTGGGTGCAGAAACATTCCTTACAGTAGAGTGGCAAACAGAAAGAGTAAACATAAATCAGAATCAAATTGAATGTGAAATTGAAATCCTGTGAACCCTGAATGTATAAGTTTAGAACCTGGGAAAACAAAGGAATATAAAAATATATATGTAAACTGTTTGCTTCACAGCAGTTTGCTATAAAGATTCAAATTTACAGGAATGAAAGGGGCTGATGCAAATGAAGGTGTGAATCGTGCTTCTGAAATACTGGTGAAACATGAAATGATTATAAACTTCAAAACAATTTCTCTGTGAAAAAAACATGAAATGAAAGTTCTCTCTACAGAACTAAATTAATTCCGTCTTAAAATAGATATTCAAAAATCTAACCTGTTGGAACTTATGACGCTTTAAATATTGTAATACTGAAATCAATATTATTGCTCATTTGTTTTTATTTATTGATGAAACTATATTTTAGTTAGCGATACTTTGAGTTCCAGTTTTGACTGGTGAAGTTTTAAATGTGAGATGATAGGGGAAAATGGAAGAGGCAATCGCTGGCTTTAATTTTAAATAACTGAAACAGTGTATGTCATTTTGTTGTTGAATGCAGCAAAGCTGTTACTAGCTATAATTGTTTCATATCCTGTACTGTTGCATCTGTTAAGCGCTCTGACGCAATCATGCTGGGAACGGCGCTATACAATAATACATTCACTTTGTTTCTACAGTATATAACGAAATAAAATAAGGTTTTTGCGATTAAATAATGTGACAAACATCAAATGAGCAACAGTATCACAGTAATATGCATTGATTTTATAATTAGAGCTTTGGTGTCACGCCCACATTTTACAGTTCGGCTGAATGGATTTACAATCATTGGTTTCACAGCAAATTACGCAAATATGAAATGACACTGATTACTTGTACGCGCATCTTCATTCATTTGTTATAATTGTAACACTTAGGTAACATTAATATGAATTTTCTTTTAAAATTGTTAGGCGTTTGTCTTCTCTGAAGCCTGCGTGTTAAGACTGCGAGAAGGCTCGGTTGCTTAGGAACGCGCGTCTTCATTGTAGCTCCCGACCTTGCAGCCGTGTCCACGCTGCGCGTACTCGTTTCCAGACCTCACGAACGGGCAAGATAAGAGCATCCTAACGGAGGACAGTACCCGGAGATTAAAACAAAAATGTGGATCAAGTGAAAGTAAAAAGTATATATTTCTAAGCGAATATAAAACAATTTGGCAGCTTAAAATAGTTGCCGGAATTCTCTTGAATGCTGAATCTATTGAATTAGTAAAACAGCGCGTTTTTTATCAGAAGATCAGGAATGGGGGATCTGATAGTTCGCCAAGGCAGGTGAGTCCAATCTCTAAGGCGTATGGTGTCTATAGAAACAAGTACTCAAGGATACCGTATGAGTTACCACATAGACGCATGGAAATATTGTAAAATGGCATCGCATATCTGTTATCTGTTTTAGTCTTGTTTTCCCCAGCAGATTGTGATAAAGCGTGATTTGACTCCAAATCTCATTAGTGCTTCATTTATAGGTCATATAAATGTGTTTAAAGGCAACGATTTAGCTTGATACATGGCAGTTGATAGAATGGAGAAAGGACTGGAGTTAAAATATGACTGAGGCAACGTATATTATTTAGCCTTTGGGAGTTAAATCGTGTCGTTGTGCTATGAATGATGCATGCATACCGGTATTTCCGTTGTTTACAAAACAAATATTCTCGTTCTGCTTTTAAATTCTTACTTGACACTTGTCGTTAGATTTGCTTGTTTCAAACGTATGCCACCAGAGGCTCGACGTGAGTAATGCAGTTATTAGACATATAGTCGTATCGTGCCGCGAAGCTCCAGTACCTTTATGATGTCCGCGACAGTGAATTGTACCGTAAATATGAGGGCGTTAAAACGCATCGGATGGGCAAATCCGTGGTACCTGTTTTGCCCTTGACCTGTGCAAGACGTACGTTAAATAGATTATTCTTGTACTGCTTCAAGGTGACTATTCTTAAGTTTTCCGAGTCTTCTGCTTGCCAACACAAGCTGCGCATTTTTTAATTTGATGGGTGGTAGGAATCTTTGCATAAAATTGCAAATCAATGCAATTACAGGCTAAAATGATGGCTACATTTTAGTTTTAATACGAAATTCGTCTTGATATTTTATCTCTGTCCCTCCGATTTTGGTAAATGCATATACATCCCAAAATGTACGACCAACAGACGTTTTTCTCTCCCCGTCGCGCGTGTTGCTCAGGGAGACTGCATCGCTAAAATTTATATATTAGAATGTCTTGCCGGTTTTATCTTGCTTTATGCTTATGGTGAACCAGTGTCACTAGGAATTTTCGTGCAATCACAGTTTGCACGTCGAAAAGCCTAACACTTGTTGTAAAAGAAAATTGAACATCACAGTCTATGTTGTATGTATGACAGCGACCCAGGGACCTTAGAGCATTATGTAGTTCATTTGCTGCAATAACGACAGAGGAAGCAAACAGACTCTTTTGACATTATAAAGTTAATATATTTAAATTTGCGACAAAAGAATTGCATTGTTTAAGTGTAATCGTTTTCCCCTCAAAAATTCTGGAGGTCGACGCTATCCCGGGATCCAAGCGAGTACATTGTCATTAGAAGTGGCAAAGAATTAGGCTAACAGAAAGAACTGAATGGATGGAGACGGGGCGAAGGAAAAAATGTCAGCCTTGAAGTTGTCATGGTGACTTTGTGAATAAGCAATTGTGTCACTTGAGCTCAAACATTAAAAAGAATTCTTCTTTTCACTATCAATAGGGTTATATAGGCTAAGTTAAGACGTTTAAATAATGTGTTTGAGATCTGTCCCTGAAAGACTTGTAACTAAACATCAGCATATACTTTCCAATTATTATAGAATTCAATTGATTACGGCAACATAAAGTTCTCTCGGTGTTTTCCAGTATTATTTTATTATGGGGGGGGGGGAGAGGGTCGGCCGCTATGCACTATCCATTGCCCAGTAGAAAATTTTACCGTAGCACGTCCGTATTTCAGATAAACATGCTAATATAATGTTTTGTAAACGATTTTCCGCGGCTTGACTTAGTATTATTTGTTTCTCTTTATTCTCATTCTTTCCTTGTCTGTCGCCGGCCCCTGCTGCTTCAAATCCGATTCAGTCAAGGAATAATTCCAGTTTAAACGTAAAGTATTTACGCTTTCGCTAATCTGAGGTAATATTCCTTACAAAGTATTTTGCCGTCTTCCTTAACCCGCTTCTTTGCTCATGGATCTAAAGTGAAATGTTTCCTGTTGCAGTTATTGATCAGCGTATATTTTCTGTTGTCTTTATGTGGCTTTGTCAATCTTTCACTGGTGAGTTGATAAATAGTCTTTTAGATGCAGATTCTAACATTAGGTATAATAGCAGCTTAAGTTTGTTTTAATGTGGTGTGTTCCTTTCTATAGACATTTATATGTTTACTCAACAACATAGTAGACAGACCTACTTAAAAATTAATAAAGTATATCATGAATGACTTCCATGTTTCCATTTTCCACCATGTAACATGTCATGGTGTGATTCCTGCAAACTCTGTTCCTGAAATAGTATTTTAAAAATAAATTCCAACTGCTTTCTTTACAGACAGGGACCAATAATTGTATATTAGTAATCAGAAGTAGCAATATATAGACAACACAAAAGTTTATTGTCTGAATGTGATTGTCGAGGAGTGTTCAATGCATCTGTTTAATTATGGCCAATGATTTTAAATTTGAAATTCATTTAACTGTTATATAATCTTTAGTTCAATGTAAAGGTCTTATATTTAACAATGTTTGGCATTTATACTGTATACTGTCCATTCATCCATAATTCTACCCTTCAGTTTTCGCTGATATCATATATGATCAGGCCAGGTAAAACATCCCATTTAAAGTGCATCATCGTTGGTGTTCGGAATGAATTTAAATACTAAATTAGTAGTTGTTGAGATCTGTAGAAGCCAACACCATTCATTAGCATGCAGATGATGAAGTCATCTCTGTTAGTCCCTTTAGTGTACATTTCAAAACGTTCTCCCATTACACAAAGGGTTTTGACCACATGTCATCTAGTTTGTGTCGGATACATTTTGTCTAAAGCTTGCAGTGTAAACACTGGTGTATGTCTACCAGGCAGTGTGCTGGACCATCATAAACATCACCAAAAAAAAATCAAGATCACACTTAAAAAAACACTGGGGTCACCCAAGACCGTCACTGAACTGTGTGCTTCATACCAGCAGGTCCTCATACTGTATCACTACTACACAGTTATGTAGGTAGAAACTAGACTTGCGAGCATGTCTGTTTCGTCTGTCACATCCTGTTCTTATGGATGGCCAAAGCATTCTTGTATGTACTACAAGAATTACTAATAGGGCGGGTGGGGGGGGGGGGATTGTGGTATTTCCAGTTTTAGTATTGCTTGTGATATGTCAGGTAGATGATGTGTACTAGTACCATTGCTGTAAGACCTTCCTAATTCACCCTGATTAATTAACCTGTGAAAGTTTGTGCTACTTCATCGGAAGCCTCACATTAAAACTGGCGATGACTTTGCTCCAGTGTGTAAGACGAGGCAGAGTAACAATGCTATAGCGGAGCGCTAATCTTTCTGGAATTTGAGAGATAAGCTCCGGGTGTGCATGGGGGAGGCAGTGGCAGGAGCTGGAGTGGGCTCTGGGAAGACAGGGAATCAATTGTCAAGGCTCCTCCTGTGTGAGGCTCTGAGCGTGCACGCCTTTCCCGTTCATGTTTTAAATAGCCAAATAACTTAAACTTATTACGAACCACTTTAAAACTGTGTCACGCTGGAAAGCGGTTTTAAAGAGAGAAGCCCTTCTGAAAATGTGCTTGAAATGACGTGAGATAAAGAGATGGTCACATCTTCATTAAGCTCGTCTTTTCGCAGTACCGTACTGTAGGTCTCTGTGATAGAGCATCAGTGACTCTAAAACTATCTAGCTTGGACAGAACATCCTTTCAAGGTGTGTTTATATGGTCTTACAAGCATGTCTTTCTGAAATGGAAGCATATTGCCTTCAGCTGTCTCTTACGGTATATATCTGCCTGGTGGTCAGTTTTAAACAGATTAATACCAACTAATATGCAAAAAATAAAGTCTAAGCGATGATAGATGTGTCACAAAAAAGTATGTTTATATTTTTGGCAAGTAAAGCTTTCCAGTGGCAATGTTTTTCTAAACTTACAATAATGTATAATTTTCCCTTTTATTGGCTATTTCTCTCAGACAGGTAGTGACAAGAATGGTAATAGTCGACTTACTATTGTATTGATTCATTGACACTGATGGATTGCTTTTCCTCTGATGATCTTTCCTGATGCATGATTTCTTGTCATTATTTTGATTATCAGCACCAAAATTTCAATTTCGGGGATGTGAAGGTTTTATATCTTTGGATCCTTTCCCTAGCTGAGGTAAATGAACCAAATCAGGTTTCTTTTTCTTTTCTTTCATTTTGGAGAAAATTAATTTTTCGAAACATGCAGCATGATTAATGTACACTGAATATAAACAGCTCTGAATTCATTCCTTAGGTTTATAAAGTACAGATTCCTCATTACGAGGTGAAATGGAATGGGTTTAATGGAATTTGTGCATGTCTTTTGTGAACCCGTGAACCAGACCAGCATTCCTGTTTACTGTGGCCACTTTGACAGTCACTCTTTGGCCCTATGGCCTTAACCATAACAAACAGAAATAAATAATAACATGTGAGTAACTGACACCATGATACTTTAGCATACAAGTTAATTAATTAAAGCTAAGGAGTTTGTTCTGCTTGAAATGCTTTTTATTTTCTCATAAGAATAAACAGCTGTTTTTTTTTCCCCCAGTATCACGAGAGGGAACAATTGTCCAATTTGCTCTATATTCACAAACAGCTGAAACCACATAGACTCAGCATCAAGCCTCCCTGTATCATACAGAGTACATGGTAATTATCATAATCATCTCTGCTTCTGTTCTGTATGTTCGTGTTGCGCTTGGACTATGTGTTCACCAGAAGGACTTAAAATTTCCTGTGTCTACAAACTGTTGGCAAAGCCGTGACTTGTAAAGAGATGTCTGCCCCCTTTCTTGTTTTATCTGTTTGGATGCTAACTGAAAGATCTGGGGAAGTACATTGTTTGTGTCAGATAAAGTTTATTCATTTAATTTGAAGATGGAATGGCAATATCCCAGCCAGGAGTAGACTGACAACAAAAAGCAGTCTGGGAATTTGCCTCTGATTGGTATATTGGTATATTTTGCCAGTCATGATCAACCAGTTGGCCACCAATTAAATAAAGCATTATCCATTAATCGTCTCCTGCGATCGACCTGGAAACAGGCCGAGATCGACCGAGGGGTTGGGCGCCCCTGCTGTGCAGGACGTATGATTGTGGAGTTAGGGAAGAAAGACCGGCCCTCGCAAGACTGGCCTACGGAGATAATTCTCAAACTTCCCAATGGCCAGTCTGCTTGATCCAAGCCCATCTCTTGTGATGTGCCATTTAAGGACGTTAACAAAGTAACATTAAAGAGATACATTGCTTACTGAGGTCATACAGTGTAGCCATAGGCAGTCAGGTAATAAAATTAGTTTTGGGGGAATGGGTGTTTAGGTATGTCTGGCTTTTAGTATTCTAGAATGTTAGATTTCATACAGAAACAGAGAAACCATGAGAGCAGAATACAGATTTTGCCTGACAGCATTTCACACCACATTGTCTTTCTTGTGGTCATGGAAAACTGGCCTGTAACTGCAATCTCTTCTTTAAGGACAATGCTGTCCGTATCGCCCTGTTAGATAATTCAAGATAACTGATTTCCGGGTGAAGGATTTATTACCTGTAGCGGAGGTTTACATTGCATTCCATCCCATTCTCACGTTCTTGGGCTCTTATGTAATTAAATAAAGGGGCTGTGAAGGTCACTTGGCAACCTTAAGTAAATGCCAGCCTTCTGAAACATCACCTTTTCACGTGACAAAATTTAGGCCTATATCCATTG
>JAABNX020000002.1:22591603-22608537 GCA_015163995.2 Mormyrus lacerda | reverse complement strand
AGAACACAACTACAGGACACCATTTACTCATGCCACACCCCAGCAGACACACTTGTGGTATAGATTATTATATTGTAGATGTAGTAATCCAACTTTACCAGACCAGATGCGTGACTATTAATAATTCTGACTCCGTATCTGCGCTGGATATCACCAGCACGCCACGCGCCTTGTAGGCCCCGCCTGCATGTCCGTTACAGCCAAACAAAACTACAGCTAAAAGCCGCCCTGGGGACCAAATTGTCCGTTATAAGTGAAATTCTGCATGTTCTTAAAGGCACACGGCCAGCATACTTCGTCCGATATAGATGATATTCCGTTATAAGCGAGTCCACTATAATAGGATTTTACTGTATTGATACTTCTACTTCAGCATTACTGAAGTTTTTTTCCTCAGTGCCAAGCGGCCCTACAAGTCTCATGCCCTTTTATGGGAAATTGCAGGGCGTTTCCCTACGCTAATTAGGACAAACCGGCATGCGCTTTCAGTTACGAAGACGTCGGATTCAACATTCTTAAGAACAAAGGTGCGAACAATTCTGCTACTTAAGAACACGTCATGAATCCGACGTAGTTTGTTCTTAACAAATATCGCAGGAATAAATTTAAGTAAATGTTGGTGAATGGGGCCCAATAGCCAAAGGGATGTTGGCATGGAAGTCTATAGGAAGGACAACTGTGAACAAAAGTAAATAACTCCTCGGCTGTGGAGTTACACATTCACTTTTCTCTAGGGAAAAGAGATTAGCAGTTCAGAATCAGTGTCAGTCTAAGGCAGTTTGATCACATATAGCCTAGTTCTTTGAGAACTTCAGAGAGGGGGAGAGTATGAGGTGACTGCAGGGCAGAAACCCCTTATTACATGTAAAGGTGTACTTTTAGCTGTGGTGCAAAGAGCAGGGGTCTTCTGACCAGTGGGAAAATGTCATATGGTTAAATGAGTCGTTTCTCACCGTCCTTTCAGCAAGCGGGTGTGCGCATGTGTCACATGGCGAAAGTGCTTGTTTCTGGTGGTACTCTTAGGGCGTAGGGCGTCTTCTTTTTTGGTTCCTTCGTTCCCTTCGCGGGCAAAGGAAACGGCAAAACGGACAGTGTTACTCCGACCCACCGCGTTCACCGCATGGTTCATCCAAAGCTTTTCTTTGCCCTATCCACGGGGGATTGCGTGGTCAGCAAATAGTTTGAACACAAAACTTAATGTGAATCAGAGGTCACGGCCATTCTAGTCACTAGATCTCAGCCCAGTGGCACATTTACAGGAGCTTCTGCTGGGGTACAGAAAACATTTTCCATCGCCATAATAAAACTGAATAATGGACTTTTATGGAAGAACAGCAAACCGTCTCTGATTGCGTTCCTAGACTCTTGTAGAATCTATGTCCACGTCTCATTAGAAATGGTTTATTTTGGCATTTACCTGTAGATATGATTTCAGAAAGATAATATTGCTGTCATTTTTTTACATAGCCCATCGAGCAAAATGGATAATTGGATAATGTGTCCGGTAAAACGTGGACTGTGAGTGTTTGGCTCGTTATATTATATGACTCAGTTCATTGGCCCTTATAAGACTAAAAGATAATGTGAATACTTACTTAGTTCCTGCCTCTTTTTATGATCTGCAGACCTGCGTTTTAGAATTACTTTTTTATCTTTATGTGAACATTTCTTTATTTCTCCATTTATTTTGCTTTTACTGAAAATGCTGAGGTTACAGTGGACCTTACCTAAAAAAGGACATAATTACTAAATGCAAGGATAAAATTGAAGAAAGCTGAAAGGCCACATTTAGTTGGTTAAACAGGTAAAAATGACACAAAAAATGACACAAAAAAAATCTCTGAATGGTAATATGTGAATTTTTCACCAATGTTCAAGCAGAACTGGGGCACAAACATGATAGGTTACCAAAACCAATCCCTCCACTTTGCATAGCTAGGCCTACTTTGTGCTGTTGCTGCGTGTCCCTCAAATTTAATTCAGAGGTGCATTTTACTTACTTTGGTCATAGCAGCTGCATTATATGTAGAAATCCTCATCAGGTATCTGTGTTCTTTTCACAAGCATTGTTGCATATCATGGCATCGAGCACAGACATCTACAAAAACTATTTAGGACTGTTTAACAAACTTTGTATATCATTACGTTTACATTTGTTTATCATTTTCTTTGCAAGTTGATATAAACCGGGAAAGAGTAGAAGAGACTTTGTGAATTCAGTGTTTAAAGTCAACACTACAGAAGTGTTGTTTCTGCTAAACACATGGATAGAGTGAAGAATAAGAAGACAATCAGCAATACAGGCAGTAGGTGTTGACACTGAGATCAGAAAAAAACACGAACGATTTGCACAGCAAGTCAATTTTAATCTTCATAGACATCAACACACACTGAATCAGAAATGGTACTTTCTCCATGGTGCATGTAACAGAATTTACTTAGGGTTCTTGCATCATTCAGTGATGACAAATATTAACATGGAATTCCCCTCTGAGATATGTGCACAGCAATGTGTGCATTTAATCTATTTGTGACAACATTCTTTATTATTATTAGAAAATGAACAGTAGGGGCGGCACAGTGGGTAGGACTGCAGCCTCACACCTAGAGGGCTGGGGGTTTGTGGCTTCCTACGGTTACTCCAGTTTCCCCCCGCAGTCCAACGAGATGCAGTTATGCTAACTGGCATTGCTAAATTGCCCATAGAGCATGATTATGAGTGTGAATGTGCATGTGGCCTACACAGGACTGGCGTCCTCTCCATTGTGCCTCATGCAGCCTGGGGTAGGCTTCAGTCCCTCATCCATATTGACCCAGATATGGGTCTAAAAACTGGATGGATGGATGGATGGAAGGATGGATGGATAAAGAATAGCACAGTGATCTCCAGTTTATGGTTATTCGCTTTGCCAGTACTGTGCACAGACTTTCCTGGAGGTTGGTGCTTGAATGGGGTTGAGGTAGGGGCTTAGGGTACATGTTGCTGTGGGGGGGAGGTGCTTAGATCCTTGAGGGGGAGGAGGCATGTTGGGGCAAAAAGGGCAGGTGGTTAGGTGCCCTAAGACATTCCTGACTGCAAGTGCCTGCAGTTTATATTCTCCCGCCTTAACGGGCCTTGAGTTTTTACTTACGGATCGATTCCCTCTGACATGGCATTTTGTAATAAAAGAATATCCTGAAAACACTACAAGCAGTGGATTTTTCAATTGTATGGTTTCAGCCAAATGTTATACAGTACCAGTCAAAACTTTGGACCTGCTTAGCCATCTACAAATTCACATCACATGACCTGGCCACCTGACCTAAACACATGGTTTTGCGAGAGAATGAATAAAAAGTGGTCAATGAGTGCTCAGCATATATGTGGGACCTGCTTCATGACAGCTGGAAAATCATCCCAGGAAGCCACCTCATGAAACTGGCGTAGAGGAGACAGGAGGGTCAGCCAGTCCCTGGAGCTATTGGGGTTAATGGTGGGATCACTCTGCTGACCATGGGATTTGAACTGGTATCCGTCTGAGTCCCAACCCACAGAGCTGTCCCTCCTGCATCAAAAAAAAATGTTTAATCCTTTTTTTAGTCAGTGTATAATTCCATTAATCTTATTTAATAGTTTTAATGTCTTTATAATTATTCTAAAATGTAGAGAATAGTACAAATAAACCTTTCTATGGGTAGGTATGTTCAAGATTTTGTCTGGTACTATATATTATTATACCAATACTTTATATATATTATATACCAATTTCTCAGTACAACAGATTCAAAAGAATATTGTTTGGAATCAGGGCCAGTCAATCCTATAGGTGACCAGGTTCTGTGGGGTGCTGATTTAGCCAGCCGGTTTCATGTGCATGTGGCATTCACTGTCCACGATAAAGCGAAATGAGCTGGCACCCCGAGACGTTCTCGCCCCCTACGCAGTGCTGGCAGAGAACGGGAATGCGATATAGGGCATCAGCTTCACAGGAGCATCAGCGTCGCAAGGGGCGTCGACTTGCCGGCCATGTTCACTTTGTCCCGGACGATGAGCTTCGTGCCGGCACAGAACATGTACATGATGGGGGGCACCAACTTCGGAGAGGATGCTGACTTTCTGTCGCTCCGTCTGAGAAAATGTGAAACTGTTTGGCAATTTCAGGGTCGGTGCCTCTAGAAGGACCCATGACCTATGCAATGCCGGCACAGAACAGCTACGTGGTTTGGCTGGAGGGGAAAGGTGTCAATGACGCTGGTCACCTAGAACAATGTAACAGTAACGACCCGCTTTCTTACTAGCATACCTGTATTTCCTTTTCATCAGTACATCATAGATATCACCAGTGGTCAGAAATGCTTTAAAGAAAAGACTGTATTGACTGTACTTTGTACATTGACTGTAATGTCATAATATTGATCTAATTAATCCTACTATCTAAGCATGCCTCAATGGCCACATTAGGTCTACAAAGAATATGCCGCAGGGTTTGATTTTGTTTATATCCTTGATCATTTTAAAGTGTGTAATGGCAGCTGTGCAGCAATATATGTAACATTATTTTAATCAAATAAATCCATCATGAGCAAAGACTGTTAACAGGGCTGTCAAATAATTATTTTCACGGCAAACCTTGGCAATTAATCGCATATACAATCATGTTGCAATACCATAAAAAAGCTAGATTTTATAGTCTGCATAGGCCATTCAATATAGAAATTAAATTCTACAAAAAAATCTATTCTCCCATTAGGGTATAACAATGAGTATATTTGAAGTTAACGTGATCAAAGAAATAATAGTGTGTTATAACTTCAAAGAACCTGGTTCGTTGGGGGGGAGGTGGGGGGGCTACATGTGCATTATTATTGTTATTTGCAGACATTTGCACAGTATATTTTTTAATGATATAATAATGCTGTTTATTTTCATAGTACCTATTAGGGTTATTATATAATGGAGGGGCGCCTGGCGCGGAGCAGCCTTGGGTGTCGGCCTGCCGTGCATGGGGTGAATCTGGAAGATGCACAGTGTTGCCGAGATGCACGTTGGATGTATTTACATATAGGTGCAGATGGAAATCAAAATTCTTTTCAGTGAATCAATTCTTGTCCAAAAATTATTCACCCTTAACATGAAGGCCCAGATATTTTCCCTTCAGAAATGGGATAATATGCAGTATTTACAGTTTTTCTCGATTGCTTTGCCGCATTTCAGAAATGACAATTAACATTTGCAAAACAGCTAGTGTAATCCCCAAACCATAATGTCACTTCTGCACAGCAGAACATCATTTCTCATTGCTTCACACAAATTTCCAAATGTTTTAGTGCATGTATGCAAATGGTTTTTTGTACAATTGTCATCATTTGGCGCAATTTTCAATGGCTTCAGTCTTGTTGGTCAAAATACATTATGTAGTTTGCCACTGTAATAATTTTACACCCAACAGTTAACCAAGCTTTCAAAATGATTTTAGAATTCCCTAAATTGCAGTATAACGGCATTGTGTTTTTGGTTGCCATAGTACTGTACATGCCTTTGATACCCTTTTGTTTTTCTTGTATTGCCATTTTGCTGTTTTTGTGTTATAATGCTGTGTGACTTTTTTGTTTGCTATCGTACTTTGGAGATCTGAAGAAGTTACACGTACGTGCGAGTGCCTCCTCTTGCCAGTGAACTTTACTGTAATGTGGATCCTTGCGATGTTGAAAATGGTGTCTTTTGACATGAATAAGTATCAGTTTGCAAAAGAAAAATGATCAGTCAGTGACAATGCGAAAGAGGGAACTGACTATCGTTCAGCATTCTGGAGCTCAGGAACAGACTTACACTGACATACTGACGATATATCTAAGCATTTTGACTCTCATGGTTAAAGTGATGCATATTGTACTTTTCATTTTGGTGGCACTGAGTAATTTATAGGTGGAATTATTTGCTTTGAAACATGAGCTAATTGTTTTGGATAAGTTATAGTTTTTATTGGAGGGGGCAGTTACTATTTTGAGAAATGCTCTTATAGTATAATCTTGAGAATGTTAAGTATGTTTCAGCAAATGTGCCAAAGCAATTGAGAAAAACTTTAAATGTTATTTAATTTATACTGATTATTTCAGACGTCTTTACAAATGATACAGAAATAGGTGGCAAAAGAGAGGGAATCTCACTTGCGAACTGCATTTTCGAGTTGTACAAACTGTACAATGGATCATTTATTGAATGAACTGAAAGAGCTGAACGATGACAAGGCCCATGAACAAAATTAACGAATTGCCGCAGTGACTGAGATCGTTTTGTTCACTTAAAAGAATCATTTAAAGAGAAAGAATCTTTCATGAATGTGAAGTGTAGGGTAGATTTTAGGATGAAGACGCTGTCTGACATGCAGTTGTGCGCTTATATTGTCTTGGCACATTTTGTTGTACTTTCAATCCAAACTTATTTGTGCCTAGTAGAAGAAACCAGATTCAAAGGGGGAGCCCAGCCTCCAGGAGCCGACAGACAAAGTCCAAACTTACAAAGTGCCAGGTTATAAAGTGGAATTGTGTAGCGTACAGGTATAAATGTTCAGCTGATGTCTGAGCAGGTAGGTGAGGAAGCTGCTTCCTTCGTTGGGATGGAAATTTTCCAACATTTCGTTGTACTATTTCTACTGGGCCTTTATATTTAACTTTACATTCCTGTTTATTACTTATATATAGCCCCTTTTTTGTTGATTTGGTATTCAGGAAGTATTTTTAAGGTTTTTCTGTTGGGCTGGAAATGTGCTATTTATGTGTATATTGCTTTTCTATTTAAGATACTTTAGTGGGTTTTCAATTTACAATTTTTATAGAGAAATTAGTAAAAAGAAGGCTGTATATCATTTATCTTGCAGAAGAAAATGGCAGACTGAGTATACTTGAATATGACTGACAGATTTACCAGAAAATAAGACAGGCAGTGCCCAGGTTACGAACGAGATCCATTCCCTAAGTCTGTCTTTAAGTCAAATTTTAACAGTTTTCTCAGTTGCTTTGTACAATTTACCTAAATGGTCTTGTGCATTTCTCAATACAGTTTGTACACTGCAGCACAATAATTTGGACATCCAATGAAGTAATTCATTAATTCAAAACCTTTCATTCATGTTTCAAAATGCACTTTTCTTGTCAGCCATTTTGTCAATGCAACCAAAATGTGAACTCTGTATTATCGACTAGAGACATACCAGTCAAAATGTTTAGTCATGTTGTCGAAATGATAATATAGCATGGGAGTATTTTAAGAATTAAAATTGATTAATTGTTGCTCAATTTAAATTTCATTTTGGCAACATGACACTTAAAACAGGTTTTTTGGGGCTAGTTCAATGTGAATACACCTAACTCTACAAGAAGCAAAACTAAATAATTTGTCAATGAATGAAAGCAATGAGAAATTACATTCAGTTGTAAGAATTTGTACAAAGCTACAGTAATAATAAAAGTAACTACTAATTACCATTCTGTACCTTGAGCGGCGTGAATTTTTCACAAACGTCACAAAGTACCACGTGCATTAATAAGCTTTACATCGGTCCATTTGTAAGTACAATTTATCCTTAAATTGGATGTTCTTAACCCAGGGACTGTTTGTATACTTAAAACAGAAGCTTGATTTTGTACTAAACTAGAAATCTCGGGATTAACTACTATTAACCCTACATGTAAAAAATAAAATCATTAGCTAGAAAGACGATGAAGGAATATCAGCAAGATGGACTGTGAGAGTTTCTTAATGTTAAATACAAGTGAGCAAAGCTAATCTCTGGCTTTGATTCAAACATGACATTCACTGCTGTTTATTCTGAATTTCAGCACATGTGGTACAAGTCAGTCCTCCCCTAACAAATTCCCCTGCACGTAACATTTTGCAAAGAGCTTATACAAATAGCACGTACAATAAACTGAAACTATAAAATGATACTAGTCAAAATAGAATCATAATAATGATATAATTTTATGAAACTTTACCTGAAGTTATTAATTTGTGTCTTTTGACATTTGTGAGGTTATCAAATATGAAGAAAAGGAAAAAGAAAAACAATAAGATGAAAAAACAACAGACTCAGTTTCAGATTCAGTGTATAGTTCAGATTCTCTGTGTGTACAGTTTTATATACATGTATATGTGGTTGCAGGGCTTGGCAAATACAATGGAGTTCATTTGTTAAACTCAGTGGTTGATGTAAATGCGGTAAAATGTGAGTCACTGAATGGCTAACTCAAGTGCTTTGACATTTATAACCTGTAGAAGAGCAGGAAGATATTTACAACATGAAAAAAGTACATAGATACAGAAACTTGTAACATCTAGCCGATACAAGAAAACTACAGCCCTATACTGAATAAGATGTCGATTGGATGAATGGATGTAAGTAAGTTAGAAGCCTTTTACTGTTGATTTGGTAAATTCTTGTTTCCTATCAAAACACATTTTAGCCGACTTGCTGCCATTTAGTGTTTCATGGATTTAATTTTAATCATGATTAGAATGACTTATCTCAAAATTATTAAATTCCATATAAAGTAGCTATTTGGAACGATAATAAGTAAGCCTCCCATTTAGAAAATTTTGCTGCTTAACTAAATTTATAATTGATTGAATATGCATATATTACTTTAGAGTTCATAGCTCCTAAACAATTAGATAACTGAATGATTAATTCCCCATAATTAACAGACTTGCTGTTTATATTACTGTTTCAAAAGCAAGTCAAGGAAATTAATTTTAATGCTTTATTTGCACAGACATATTGTAAGTTTTAAGATCTTTATCTTGTAAGTGTCAATATATACAACCTGTGTCTGTTCAATAAAATTACATTTAAAAATGAAGTCGGTTGGTAGGAAACCCAGCATACATACTAGGACCAGACCTGAGAAGCCCTGTTTTTAATGCTTACTTCTACAGCAACTGCAGATTAAATGTTTATTTTTGGCTGGTTGTCTAGTACTGTAACTGTTATCTCTTTGCCCAGAACATGTTATTATAATGCAGTATGCAATTCCGTATGAATTAAAATGCTTCTGTGTTGATTCTAAGACCAGGAGTATAGTCCCACCCAGGGATAGGAGCAGAGGATGACAATCACGTTCAGTTATAACATTCCCCTGGCATGCAGGTGCAGCGTAATGCACTTGCTGGTATATGGATTAGGTGGGAAATGACATCCTGGATCTCCCCTTGAGTTTACATTGAACGAGTGGGATTCATTCCAGAAAACATGGGGGTGCAAGAAAGATCAATGACAGTGCAGGTCATGAGTAAGTGTCAAAATCAACGACAGCAGCTGATACATTAATTATAACATTCCCTTTGATTTAATATCCAATTTTATTAAATTTTGATAAGTGCATTCTAGGATTGTTCTTTCAGACATTAAGTTGCTGGAACATCAGTTTGTTTTCAATTGGTATTAAATATTTATGCTTAATATTATTTTGAGTTAGTAACCATTCGTTTTGAATGACAGGTAGATGGTAAAATGCAATGATGTCTAGGTTTTCTGAATCTTGGTTGTTTTTTGAATCCTTACACAATGTGTCATTTCTGTATAGGCCAGGAGTTTGCCAGAGACTGCCAAACTGAAACAGACCATAGCTTGGGGCACCTACCACTGATGTGAGGGTAGGGGTGGGTGGTTTTTCATATTTCTTTCTCTGGGGGAGCTTTCTTGAATTTCCTCCCATGATCATTATGATACTGGAAAAATAAGTGAGTGGTCAGATCTAGCATTGTATTTTTTTTGGATGGTACATTAACTCACATTGGTTTTGGATGCTGTAATTGGCAGTGTTGTAGAATTTTCATTTTGCTTCTTTATTTAAAGAAAAAGTATGTCTCAATTTTAAATATTTTTTGCATACTGACAAAGATGTCAGTGGGTTTGCATATGAGCATATAATACTTACTTCCTGTTATATGCATTTATCATAAAAGTTGCATCACTGACTTTGGATGATTTATTTATTTATTTATTTAAATCTATGAATTCCCATTGTGGCTGGGGCTAAGGAAATGCCAATAGGAGCATAGCAGTGAATTATTAGAGAACTCTGAGATCATAAGAGGTACCGTGAACAACCTACAGACCATTTTCATGTTATAATATAAAAATTTACCCTTGACCCTCCTATCACCTCCTTAGTGTCCCTAACAAGCTACTCCCTGCACTCGTTCGTCTTCCCTCTATTTCCTGCCCTTGTGTTAATCACTCCAGCTGCCTCTCGTTTGCCCCCTTAGCAGCCTTGTTTAAAAGTGCTTCCCAGTCTCATGTTGCCCAATCCTCTTATTAGGGGTGTCTATATCTGGCCCCATTTGGATCCCTCGCAATCCAGCCTCTTTCCAGTCCCTGTTTGTTTGGTCTTACCTTTCAAACCCTCTTTGCTTTCCCCAAACGAATGCCCCCAAGTCTTTCATCCTGCACAATGTAATAACCACAAATAAACGTCTACACTTCTTACTTCATTAGAGGTACGGTAACAATCATTTCACAAAAGAAATATTATTGTCACATACAAAAAAAAAATGCATAATTATTATTTCGGGTTAATACTGATAAGAATTCTATTTGCACAAAGGCGGAGCTAGCCATTATGAATACTTACAATATCTCAGCTTTGTTGAAGCATATGTGCATATCTTTGGTACTGAATAGCATTCATGCAGTGGGAGAAAATTAGTAAAGATGTGGGCCCTGCTACCTAGAGGCTATCATGGATCCCCTGGGAAAGGCTTTTATAAAGCTTAATAAAAGCTTGCAGTATGAACAAATTGACAAGGAACCCTGGACATGGGTGTGTTTGAATAGACTAAACCCTATACTTACTTAATTGTACTGCTTAATTTAATTCTTTCGGCGCTCTCATTGGTAATGCATATCGCTTTATCCAAGCTCCAAATTGCGACCCTCCATTAAAGAGGTATCACCATAATATCAAGTTTAATCACATTCCATAATGCAAAATCACTCTTTTTAGAAACATTTTATACCGTGTAAATACATATTTTTGTATGTGTGTGTGCATGAGTAAGTTCTATGTTAGGCATTATAAAAAAATGGGATGTTGTAAGTTACAGGGTATATTATTATACATACTCTAAATGAAAAAGATGAGAGGATTCCCCCCAGAATTTAGGCAGAGACTGCACGGGGGAGACAATTAAAAATGTACTGGTTTCATGGTATAATTGGTTTTTCTCAAGTTCTGACACAGGAGTATAGCAACAGGGGTCCCAGTTATTGTTAAAAAATTAACAGAAGCAAGCCCAGAAGTATTGTCAGACAGGAATACAAAGAAGTCGGTCAGGGGGTTTTGATGTGCAGGAGCATGTGAAATGGAAATCAGGGTGAGGAACGGGACATGGGTGTGTCATGGCCAGCAGTGAACTCCACAATGCTGATAGATTGTGGATTTTAATATTTCACATTTCACATACCACGGGCTTGCAGTGTCGACGGGAAGGAAAGGGCTGCGTTAATGCAGATGACTAATGAAGCCTTCTCCTCGGATGGCTGTCCACCTTGGCGCTCTTTTTACACCAATATTTCCAAACCTGCTCTTTGGGGACCCCTAGACAGTCCATGTTTTTGCTCCCTCCCAGCTCCCTGCCAGACAGTCCACTCCAGTACCATAATGGCACCCGGTAGGGAGCTGGGAGGAAGGAAAAATGTGGACAGTCTGGCAGGGAGTGTGGAGGGAGCAAAAACCTGGACTGTCTGAGGGTCCCCATAGACCAGATTGGGAAACGCTGCTCTGCATGATGCACAACACGAAGCGCATGGGCATGTCGCATACGTCCACAAAAGATAATACCACTTTGATATGTTGTGCAAAACAGTAAAAATTAGGATTGAATAATGAGAATAACCAGTAATACAGTATACAGAATCTCAATAATGGATACAATTAAGAGCAAATGATTTCCTTATCTTAATCTACTGATTATATTAAGAGCTGTGAAATGCAATGACAGCATGGCACTGCCAATGGAAGCCAATTAAAATGAATGAATATTCATACTTTGGCATTTTAAACCTTTAAATTAATAGGTATCTATTTTTTCAATTACAAAAAATGCATCAACAATGTTATCATCAAGTGAATCTGAGAGCCGTTTGATGGAAGAATTGTTGGTAACAGTTTCTATGAATGGTATGTCTATAAGAATCTATGAACACATTTATAAAACATTATAATGTATTCATAAAGCATTATAATAATGGCTATAAATATTTATAAAAAGACTTAACACATTATAGCCATGTTTATTATGCATTATTAATGCTTTTTGAAGCTCTCATCTTTAATGCTGTACAAAGCATCCTTAATTCTTATACCGACCATTGTAATGCATTATGAAGGTATCTATAGTGCATTAATGAAAAGGGTTTCATTGGAGCTTATGAAGTATTATAATAAAAACTACAATGCCTTATGATTGTCAATAGAAGTTTTCGTAATATTGTATGCATATTAATTCATATACCCACTATTATAATGCATTATGAAGGTATCTATAATGCATAATCGATTACAGCTTTTATTAAGGAAAGTGTTGCCGCATTGTTCATAGAAGAATGTGACTATTTACCATGTACTTTATTCTGTAGTTATTCTGTAATTTACATTTTTCATGCTCTGATTAATGGGCTGGTATCCATTGTGATTTAATCTTAAAAAAAACTCCCTTTTTAACAAGGGGTTGATTTAAGTGGAGTGAATAAAAGATACGGATAAAAATCCTTGCTTAAAAATTGAAGGGACATGTGAGTCATCTCAGCTGCAGGGTAACAGTGGAGCAGTGGTCTATTGTTAGACTGGAAGGCTGCAGACACGGTCTGGGTAAAGACCACCCAGTATTTCAGCTGGGTCAGTCGATTCTGCACCCGTCCCCTACCATGGTGGCTTCTCATAGCCTTGGCATACTTCTGAGAATGCAAAAGACATGCATCTGCTTTATCATACCAAGCACGCCCCCAAGTAGTCCTGCAGAATCATCTGCCATGGTCTCCGCCTGTTCCCTGGGCATTTGGCAAAACTGGCTTTGGTGGCAATACCTACATTTGGTTGTATTAAATCTAATCCACATAATTAGCCAATAGCGTTCCGCTCATTATGTCGTAATGGGCTGTAAAACGCTTTCCTAAAGCTGTTTGCGAAGCACTGCAAACACCAAGAGCATCATTAGCAGCACTAAAGGGACTTTTCAGGTAATGAAGTGCAAATAACGGCATGATAATACTTCAAAAAGAAACAGCTAAAATGTTGCAATGAACTGGCATATTCACAAAAGAATCTGTCATACTCGTTTATAAATCATTCTTTAAAGGTGACAAGAGTAATAATGGCCTTTTTAAGTTCCTGTGGCTTTATAAAAAATTTCACGGGCCTGGCTAATTATTTTGTTTTGAAATGAAGAGTTTCAAATATTTTATATAGTACGTAACACTGTCCACTCTTTGTGCCAGATGTAACACTGACTAATGTAAAAGTTGTAGTTCGGCTAAACCATTTCACTACATGTAGGGAATGGAGTTGGTCAAAATGTAAAAATGTTGTGATAAAACCATTGCTGTGTCAGCTCTATTAAGACATATCAGTTTTGTAAGTGTTATAGGACTCTTATCTGATGTACCATATCCCAAAATTATCATTTGAAACGTATGTGTACATATCACGGTTTGATCATGTCTACGTTCTATATTAGCTGTATGCAACATGTTACAAAAATGTCAACATTTCCTGTTAGTGGAATTGAGTTTTTCTGTGGCTGTGTGACTGCAAACTATCTTCTATGGAAGAATAATGCAGAGACATCTCATTCAGGCATGTGGGATGGTGCTCTGTGCCTCTTGTTTGGTAAACATACTTATAGCTTATTGTATAAGAGAAAGTGAGTGGGGCAGCATAAAGAACCAGCTATAACAGGAAATGAGACACCAGTTTAGGTGAGCGAGAAGCTCAGAAGGCGCCCGTGATTCTGCCGTGACACAGCGATCCACGGCACTGCAGTCATTTCAGAGCAAACGCAGTCAGCAGCCAGAGCCGCGGAACCATAAACGCTGGAAATCAGGATTCATAAATTCCATAGTGCTAAATACTGGAACGGTCGCAGTTATCCATGGAAGACTATAAAAGGACACCAAGCCTCTATTAAAATTAAAGTGGAATTTTCCGAGATAATTAACATTTAGGGTTTCTTAGCTATAAGTGACCGATTTCTGTTACATGATTTAAACTTTAACAGTAAGTGTTTTAATGTGGATCGAAGTAGATGATACCTCCATGTATAATTTACATATATATGTTGGTGTGGGGGGGGGGGGTGTAAGGTAAGCTTTAATAGGTATGGAACTGGTGATTTAATTGCATCACTAAAGGGCTGGAATAGAAAAGGCAGGCACTGGAAGAGTGGAGAAGTCCCTTGGCACCTGTCCTCGTGCACATTAATAAAAGAGTAGTTTCGGTTCCATCGCTTGCCTACATAAACAGGCAATATGTCCAGGTCAGCTGCGTCCGTGCAGACTCACCAGCGTGAAAGCAATGATTTGATCACATGATACATTTACGGGGCTTCCTGCTCGAGTGATTCAACAAAGGAACATGCTGTATGCATATTTTCGTTGGAGAAATGAAATTTGCCATCAATTTTGACAGAAAAGGAAAGGAACTGCGATTCACACTGCACCTATACCTCCATTCCCCCAGGACTCCTCCTAAATGTGAGGCTGCAAATTCCCCTTAACACTGACCATTTTTTTTACTAACTATAAACAAAAGCATGCTATAGAAATAGGCAACTCACTGCAGCCCCTCGCCTTGAGTGAGAAGTGAAAATGGACATGAGAAAGTCTGTCCTCTGGATGTAAGAGATACGGTGGAAAGCGGATGATACAAGGAGTTGAACAGCAACAAGAGGAGAATAGCTTAAAGACAGGTAAGCCTAGATAAATGCTATGGGAAGGGGAAGCAGTGATGGTACAACAGCCATGAGTAGGACAGAAAAGCGGTGCCATTTTTGATATTACATTTTGCAGAAACACCACTTATACTCCCTTAGATCAATTGAATGTGGAATGAAAAATGATAAAAAAGGGTTCTCCAATTGACACTTGATGAGTCAGCATTATAACAGCTCAGTGGAGAGTAGGTACTGCGGTTATGGAGAAGTAATGGACACGGACTTATATCTTGAAAAGTCGTCAATCCGTGTCCCAAGAGAGGCTCCTTACCCTGGGCTGAGACACTTACCCTGAATCACTCCAGTATCCAATCGTGTAAATCGGTAAAAAATTATACACTGCACCGGATAAGTGTGTGAGAAAAGCCTGAAAATGAGTCGTGATTTTGTAGGCATATAAAAATGTGCCCCGAGTCAGATTTTTTTAGTGGTAATAATAAAACAACGTGTAGTATGAAATCTGCATTTATATATTTATATTGTCGACAGCACATGAATTGTACTTAATACGTTATAATTAGTTGTGTTCTTACAGAAGCGTAGAGATACAATGTTGCATATACGTATTTATTATATGGCACATATTGGATATGTAGCATCGTCGTTTACATTTACATGGACATTTACGGCATTTGGCAGCTGCCCTTCGCCAGAGCGGCTTCTTCTTAACAAGACAGGGGAAAAAAAAAAGCCATAATAAATTGCTTTGCTTTGACTGTTCCTTCGCTGCATCGATCATTAGAGAAATTCCATTTTCCCCTATGGATTTTTAACAGTGATTTGGACCTGTCAGCCTGCTTGTGAAAAGCCGTGATTCACTGAAACACTGAATCTTTAGATACCGTCCCAATTTCCAAGAAACCTGTGAAAGAGTAACGCATTTGTGACTCATAAATATGTGATGGCTTCATGTTTAATACTCTATCTGCTTCTCCCAAAGCACAGAACGTACCCTATGGTGACCTTGTCAGTACCTGTCTTTCCGGCCAACGTCATGTTTAATTGGAGCGTCCATAATATGTTTTAAACTGGCGAGCCTTTCGCCCTGGAATAAACCACTACAACCACTCTTAAATATTAATGGCACAAAATGGTTTAGTCTTAGGGTTAAAACTGTGGACTTGAAGCTTTATTAAAAAGGAAAAATGCCATTGTTTCAGATGAATGTTCAGTTTGATTTTTTTTTTCCTTCTTTTTGCTTTCTCTATGTAAGAAAAGAGCTCAAATCTAAATGGGTATGGATGAATATAAGCTTTACATCTCATCATTAAATCTCGTCATTAAATGCTTGACGTTAAGTAGTGCAGTAATACATTGTTGGAATGCCAGCCTGTATTTAAAAGTAAATGCAAGTATTTTATTATGTTTTTTACTCTTTTTGCTGCACTGTTCTCAGTCAAGCTTTTGACATATTGGGGTCTCTGTAATCTCAGCAGAAGTTTAAAAAACAAACTGCTCTGTGTGGATGCCTTCTTGTAGAACAGTATATTCTTTCATTATATAATTTTAATATTGTTGTTGTTACCTGTGCAATTTAATCTAGTTTTATTTTTTGTGGTATTTATTGATTTCCTTCTATTAGGTAGTGTAACCCAAATAGAACAGCTTAGGATTTTACATTACATTCTGAGAAGTCAAAAATTACTCCGATTTCACAGCCCTGGCTTGGGTTATTGGCAACCCTCAATTGTAAGTACATAACGTAGATTATCTTCAGAATCAATGCAAAAGAACCAATTTCGTATAAGCAGAATATGGAATAAAATGTCCAAAGTTATTGAACAACAACAAGACAAAGGTGTCATATAGTTAAATAGACATGAAGCTTTAGGTTTTGTCATTGTTGCAAAACTGGAATCTATGGCTCAGTAGCAGCAAAATGGAGAAACAAGAGTTTATCTTTGGAGTCCATTTGAGGTGCTCACATGTGGGATTGATGTGTATTTGAAGGTAATACTTTTATATG
>JAABNX020000002.1:22576067-22589848 GCA_015163995.2 Mormyrus lacerda | reverse complement strand
GAAAGAGGAAGATGCAGAGAACAGGAAGGAATGGAAACAGATGATTGGCTAACGGGAGCAGCCCAAAGAAGGAGAAGCTATTGCTAACAGTGAGGATTCCGGAGGGAGGGAATGTTTTGCGATATCTGTAAAAGAAGCATACTCTGAATCTGCAGTGAAAACCGTTTAGTTTTTCTTTCACTGTTGGATTCCCGTTAGGATGCCCCACCACCATCATACTACAGCCCTTGGGTGGGACTAATCCTTAGTAATGGAAGAGCCCTGCATCTGCGGTCAGGGCTAAATGCAGTGCCTTTGTGTAACAATGCCCACTCGCTTTGTCGGGGAGGACCACACAACAGTGGTCCCAAATGGGACACCCAGCAGAATCACATCATGAGCCAGAAGTTGCTGCTTATGTCTGCAGTGGAGGGCGAGCTTGAATACACTAGAGACTGCTACCCACGCTGGGACGTATTAACTCTCCAGAAGAAAATGCAGCTTCTTTGCCATATGAGTAACATGGGCTATTTTAAGCTATATAATGAATTATGACTTGTTTCGTACTATCGTCTCATTCATACAGTGTCCTGTGTGCCCAGTGCTTTCTGGGATAGGCTGCAGGATAATGCAGCAACCCTGTGCTGCAGGAGTAAGCAGCCCTGATCCTGGAGTGCCGGTATCCAGCAGGTTTTCCATCCTACCTGGTCTCTGATGAACCACACCTGATCTCAGGCAGATAGTAACTCATCAGGTAGGATAGAAAACCTGCAGGATTGCGGCTCTCCAGGATCAGGACTGCGTACTCCTGCGGTATGGGATAAGTGGCTTGAAGATGGATGGATGGATGGACAGAAAATTTTAAATAGTTCAGAGTATATTTCACATTGGATTCCTGTAGTAAAATTTTTGAGGCTGTATATTATTACACTAGTATAGCACCTTTTTTTGGTAGCAGACGGAGGTGTTTGACCACATTTGCTGTAACCTGTATTTGTCTTTTTAGAATATATATATTTCTTTTATCAACTGTATAAAATGTACAACAAATGGGCAAAATTTCACACTGCTGCATCCAGCTGTTTGTTGATAAGCAAACGTGCCAAAAAAAACAAAACAAAACAGAAGGGTTTATATAATACATTTTCATGGTGTTCTCTTGAAAAATTGCAGCCGTTGCTTTACATGTCTGCAGTGCAGCGGGACTGCCGCCGCTCACGACCACACGCTGGATGCAAGTTGGTTAAACTGTCCATCTGGCCAGTGTGCTTATCGCCACACACACTGCGGGCACTGGAGTGGAAGGGACGCACAAAACTGTAATTCAGTATGAACTTTTCTACGACCCTAGTGGAGTCTTGATGGGTTATTGACCAGTTTGAAGAGGATAATGACACTGATGATGGATCAATGAGATTAGCAAGGCTGGATCAGTAGATACACAGCGTGAGATACTGAGAAAGTATTTGTGTAAATTATTACTGGATCAACTGGGTTTGTGGGTGATATGTGAATGTGAGGCCTTTATACATACAAACAAGGCAAACGCCAATGTAAGGAGTTTGCTGAAACCATACATAAGCATGTAATATAAGAGGGAGTGACATTTCAGAGCTGCAAGGGGACTGATTATGCCTGGATGTTTTGCTTCTTTACGCAACCTTTTTATTTGCATGAATTCTGACGTGTTCTGCGCTATGCAAGGTGAATACACTGTGACTGATACTATGTCTGAGACTTGTTTTGACACAAACTTATTAGACCAACATGTAATGGTTTTAAATGGTCCTCCAGGGAAAGCTGTGTTGTTAACTGTTGATTATGGCCTACTTTTAAGAGTTAGTCAAGCTGTTTTTCACCTTATCCTGCAGGGAGTTTGTAATAAAAAAAATATAATTGCAATTTATATTTCAGTCTCCCAGCTCTAAATTCTCTTGAGAATATTTTGAAGTGTTGCTAACGGGATAAGTATCGCCTTGTAAAACTTGGGTAAAGTCCTCTTTCTTGAATTCTTAACTTTTTAATGGGCTGCCAGTTTGAGCAAAGCTATCCATTATCGACTGGAAGAATTGGCCTCGGTAACAAGGCGCATATTCATTGCGTTTAATTTATGAATCTGTGCTGCTGCATGCTGTGTCGAGCTGCATCAGTTGGAAAACAAACAAACAAAAAAAAAGATTCCGGAGTGTGCTGTTGTCTGGAAATCTCAGCGCCTTACAGAAATGACGCAGTGCTACACAGCAAGTTCAAATGAAAGATAGCATGCAGTTCCCAAGGAAGCGTGATAATCTATTCCTGCAGTCTTTCTATTATACAGCGTTATATCATATAGCCGAATACGATGATAAGGAATTGAAAGTTATTTTTGGATATCGTGATAAGAGTCCTAGCTGCATTATTCAGTGCTTTGGTGCTTTTATCGTTTTTCATTCACAACCCTGTAGGGGCCACGTGGCCAGAGCTCGGCAAGACCTAAAGCAGCAATGAAGTGCATCCGTGCGATACAGGCATGTGATTCCCTTGTGCAGCGCAAAGGCTCGTGTGAGGGGACCGTGCACACGGATCGCGTGCACGCTGAACTGTAGTGCTCGGAGGAATCTGCCACTCATTGTCACGCCTTTTTTACCCAGCTGCCAAACTTGCACGACAAAGATCCACTTGCTGCTGTGCCATGACATGAATTGAAATGGCATGTGAAACATTAAAAGGAACAAAATTGCCCACTAGTTTACTGAACTATCATTTTCATGTTTTCTAACATGTTGTTAAATTGAACTGCACTGATCAGGGTCAGCACCATGGCAATTTCTGATGGACACTTTGATCAGAATGTTATTTTTAACACAGACGTGGTATTTTAAAATGAAGCCTACATATATTTTTTTTAATCTAAACATTTTACTAAGGACACAGACAGGTGGTGCCATGTGTGTGTGTATATATATTTGTGTGTGTGTGTGTGTATACAAACATTGCTTATGTTTGAATGGTTAATTGTAGCACTAGAAACATGCTGTTTAAATTAATCAAAAGACAATTCATGTTAGCTTCCTATGTTAGAAACTCAAAACGTGAAAGAAAATATGGTTCAGTAAAGTGCAAATACAGCCCCTGGCCCCCTTTGCTGAAAATGCCATTTGTGCATGATGAGATACCATATATTTTAAATATATGCATAAAAATACTCGTATTTTTCTCCTTATAATCTCTGTTATGTTACAAGAAGATAGTGATTTTTGACAGTATTTTAAAACAACAATGTGTACAAAGGCAACAGTGAAAGCTTGTTGACTGGTTGTTTTTTTCACTTGTTATGGCCAATAGTGACAAACTGCCACTTCTAGTAAGCTTAGTGTTTGAAAATACATTTTTCATTACACCATTACACGCATTCTATTACACTACTTCAATTGGTGCAGTGATTATTATTTATCATGCTATTTTAAGATTATATCGCCAGAAATGCAATGAAGTCAAATTAAGAATATTTATGATACCTGTATACTGTACTTGGAGTTCTCTCAAATATACAGCAAATCGATTACCAAATCAACAGTGTTCCTCAAAAAAAAACTCAAATAAATGCATATAAATGCATTACCTTAAGACAAACTCTTTGCATTACAGCAAATAATAAGTTTCAAATAGGTAAAACATTTAATTCAGTTTTTACTTCTCTCCATAGGGACTACAAATGTAAGATTTGAATATTTAGTGGCTTTTTTATTATTTTGAGTTTACAACTGGAGTGTTTAATACACATTTCTCAAGAAAACAATTTCAGTACAATTAAAGAAGGATGTAATTAAATGTACTGGGACTGTAAGATATCTTCTAAGTAGCATTCGCTACTCTTACTTAACTTACTAATGCGGAAAAGAGGATTATGGCTGCCTACCGTTCCTTGCCTTTTTTCCTGATATCACTTCTATTAAGGGAATCCACGACTCTCACCATTAGCATCCTTCCATCTTTTCAGAGGTGTAACCCAGTGTGGTTAATTAAACAATCGGATGAAAAGCGTACATCCAAGTGCTATGTTCCAAATCTTCCTTGTCAGGTAGGGGTCCATGCCACATGGTGTAGGAATTGGTAGACGGTGTGATGTGGAGGTGAGACACTGCAGGGACACCTGCCACTTCCTGGGATGCCTCTGAGCGATGATTCGACGATGACACAGCTGAGTCCTTGACTTGGGGCCCAGTAGTGTCACTATTCTTGTTAAAAAGGGCAGTAATAAATGTAATATATGGTAAGATGTTTACAGCTAGATTTCAATGTTTTTGATTTAGAGACTCCCTCTACGGATCACGGATACTTCAATGTAGCAAACCCCCTGGACTTGTACCAAGATCCAATACTCCAGTTGACCTCCATCCAATCACCATCCTTGTTTAATTACTGATTGGCTATATTGTCCAATAGGAGTTGGCGACCCCTGAAAAACAACAGGTGCTGCGTGTACGGTTTTTTAGTAGGCAGAGGACCAAACTTTGCTGCAAAAGGTTTTGCAATTTGAGTTGATATTGATGTGTGTGCATCTTTGAAGCAGTAGGACAATATACACAACATATCGAGAACAAAATAAAAAATTTTAACGATAATGTCACGGTTTGGAGCAGGAGAGCAAGCGAGCGAGGCCAGAGATTCAGGCAGAATGGGGTTTATTGGGGAGAACGAGGCAGACATCGGACAAGAATCACAGACTTCACGAGTAACCACAATGGCCGATATACCCAGACTAACTCAGACGTTGACTAAATACACAGGACAAGTCAAAAGAAATAGGAAACAGGTGATGACAATCAGGGATTAACACGAGGTAACGAGGTGGGCGTGGCACACACGAGGATCGGACGGAGCTGGGCGTGACAGATAAGAAAATGAAAAATTTTGATAAACTGTTGAGGAACATTACCTGGTAACACACAACATCACAGAAGTGCAATTCCAAGCAATCATCATATTAGAATAAACTAGCAAATGCACAGTGAGATTGAGTTAGTGAAGCATGTCACTGTTTTGCTTTGGTAATACACACAAGTCACAGAAGAGGTGAGAGCTTCCTCAGAGGAAACTTTGGTATTGGTGAAGAAATTGACAGCTCAGCAGCCGCATCTTTTAGAAATGAGATATTGTCCATAAACAAGGTAAAAAGATGTTGGTGTAGTGGTGGCATTTTATATTGTTAACTGTGCTGAATACTTGTGCCAACTAAAACTGGAAATACTGCAATACCCCAAAAATTAGGGTTTCCACTTTCAGTTTAAAAAAATATGGGAGATATCTCACTTTATTTTTCAATACAGGATCGGTGGAAACCCTACCGTCCCTGTCAAACCTGTCCCCTACAAGCAGAGAGACAGTGAAAAAACCCAGCTACACCATGTACCCATCCTACAGCGATTTTTTTTTTTAATTAAAATTAAATTTTAATTTGCAGTACAATTTATCTTTCTCTTGTTCATAGGGAATTTTTACAGAAGAATTTTAAGGGGAATTTAATGCAAAAATGGAGCCTGGAATTAAATAAATAATGAATTATATTGTGATAATCATTGATATTGACTGATACGAACAAAATTATCATGATAAAATATTTTGTGATGCTTAGCCCTATGTAGCAGTAAGATTTGAGCACAGGGAGAAAGTCACACTGGGGTCTGTGTGTTTATGTCTCTGATATTGATGGAGATGTGTGGCTCAGCCTGTGATTGGACGGTTTGAATACCAGCAGCAGCAGAGTAATTTCACTACTGGGCCCTTGAACAAGGTCCTTAACCCTCAGTTGCTCCCGGGACTGTCTGACCCTGCCTTCTTAATTGAATGCTGCTTTGGATAAAAGTATTTGCTAAATAAATAAAATGTAAACATATTCACTTATACCACTGGGGTGTCTGTTATGGATCTTACTGTTAAATCATAGAAAATGTTGGTGTAAATGATAAAGTAATACTACATTTTCAAGTTGATCCATCCATGATCATGCCAACTGCATCCTTTTTAATTTGGATTATTGTTAGTAGTTTATTAGTGTGTTATTTTTTATTCTTATATGTGTATTTAACATGTTTATATTTTGTATTGTTTCTCTTTTTATAGAAACCACACCACATATGTAAATACTGATTCCATACTGATTCAGTTTGGGAGAACTATTGGCTATGGGAGTCTTTTTTCGACAATCCAATGCCCCACGTTCATCATAGTTGCTACCAAACCTTAACACTTCTATTCTATTCTATTCTATTCTATTCTATTCTATTCTATTCTAAAATCATACGCCTACTTTACATCTAAGATTAACATAACACTTACCTGCAGGTCAAACAAACAAAAACTTTGTAGATTTTGAAACATTTGTGTCACGCATGATGGCATATCAAAGAGAAGCGTTTTCTTCTAGATTTCTGTGATATTTATACTTGCATACAAATAACCAGCTTTTAAAACGCATGTTACTGGTATGTCAGTATCAAAGTAAGAACATTTTTTTTACAAGAGTGGGAAAAACAAAGGCAGTGTCATTGATGCTTGGAAATCGCGTTATAAAATCTGCCCTGTGCAATCTGTAGATACATATGTTCTGAATGCTATATGAATTCTAAAACCTTTTTGAAGTATCACTGGCATATTCATTACAGATTTTAAACCATCAATTAAGTACTTTAAAATGACATTATCTTTTCGTTAGTGACATTACTATCTTATTATTAGGAGTGTATTCATACGGTGATATTGTCTTGAAGTGATTGAATATTAGTCGCAGATCATTAATAAGATTAAGTTAACTTGTCATAATTACAATATGATAAAATAAGGTTTGGAGTGATGGAATGTTTATTTTTACAAAGACTGTACCGTATAAATGATATTTGTGATGACATCATGGCAATTTCAGGGTTTTTGATTTTGTTATATTAAATCTAAATCAAGTAACTTTAATATGTAACCATTATGGTTAATATGACCAATTATAATGGTTACTGGCCTGGGATGGGTTAGCCAATATTAGACAGTTTATCTAGAGCAAGGTCCAACAAAGTCTTGACCTGCATGTCACAACAAAAAGCAATTGTGTTTTATGGGTCAGGTCTGCAGGTCAGGAAAATGTACAATGTAACCTGCCAAGAATCTAGACACAAACAGCCACCAAAGCTAGGACAGGAGGATGCTTAACCTAATAGATCTGGGAGAACTATAGAGGCAAGAGCTACCTGATTACACCGGGGTATATTACTTTTAATCAATCCATAACGCCATAGAGTACATTGGGAAGAAGCCTATCCTGACTTCACAGCCTTCTGTGAGGTTAAGAAAACAAACTTTTGACAAGTCTGGCTGGTTCTTCTGAGGGTCAGCGTTGTTGTTTTTCTCCCCCTCAAACTTCATGCTGTGCTGCTCCCCAGCCCACCGACGGCCCCCTATGGAAGTGCCTCACTGCCAGGGGCCCTCCTCACAGATAAGCGCCTCACTTGAGATTTATCCCGTTACGGATAATAAGATTTATGACAGCGCTCGTCGCTGACTCGTTCTCGGGGAGAAAAGGCCGAGTCATTATGGGTGCTCCGCTGAGCTCGATGTCGGACACGCCCCTGCCGCCTCAGCACACGGCGCGGTGGCGGCAGGAACATGTGGCGTGTGAGGGAGAGAGTCCTCCTTAGCCGGCTGAACACCAGATGAGTGGGAGTGAAGCCTGTTTGCGCCGGCACTGCTGCGGCCTTCCCCTTCTGCGATACCCGCCAGCTGTTTGCAAATCAGTGTCTTTCTGCGGGACGTGTTTCCACAGTAATTTATGATTAACCTTATTTGGATCTTTGGGGAGACTCAGAATGTAGCTAGAGCTTGTCTTCTGGCCTGGATCGATAGCGAAGGCGCTTGCCGCATCTGATACGTCCGAATAGGGTTTTGATTCATCTGCGGCGACCGATATCAGATCAGTAATCCCTCTGCATCTCACCAGAATCCGCTTGTTTACAGAGGACTGAAGCAACTGTTTGTGTTTTACATGCTAAACAACACATACCACTTGCAGTTTTAACCAGGTAGAGTATTTGGCTATCCTGTCCCCTTACTGTACATATTACACATACTGTAGAAAAGCATTTGTGAGACTTTCTTGTAGTTCGATTTTTTTCCCCCTTTCTCCCCCTTTTTCACAAGAAGGCAAAGGTGAACCATTTTCAGTAGTACAATACACATTGTCCAAGATCTGAGAGACATCTGCTTTCATCTTTAAGGTATAGTTTCTGTGCTGGAGTGGTCCAATTTCATCTTAAATTAATTTTTCCCTTCTGCAAAATACATTATACCTCTTCTGCATTTTCTGACTCAGCAGAGAGAAACAGGTGATTCAAAGATTTATTAAGTAATGAACCCTAAACTGAGATACATGCATTCTTACGTTATTTTCTTGCTGCCTGAAAAATAGAGATGCTGCATTGTTTTGCTTGTCTTCTCAGATTATGCCATTTAGAATGTCTTTACGTTCAACAAAATATGCTCAATTTTTCCTTGGTAATTTTAACACTGAGGTGCTATTTATAGATGATGCAGCCAACACTGAAAACAGTACCAAATGAAAAGATATTACAAATATAAGAACTTATCCTAGAACTGAATTTGCAGAGAATGTTCAGATCCACTCCAATTTTCCAATGGCCCGTACCCTGACGGTATATCACCAGAAGTCCAGACATCTTAGCAAGACATCAAGGTCGCTTCTATATATAGCGCTGAAACGAAGTCATGTTTCAGACTAGCCATCATCAAGCTGTTTTTCCTTTACTCAGCATTATTTCCGGTTTCCCCTAGTACCTGTCTCTGTGAAGGATCTGTTTTTTTACCTGTCTCTGTGAAGGATCTGTTGTTTACCGTGTCTCTGTGAAGGATCTGTAATTTACCATGCTGTAGTGCTCTGTTGTCAGTCAATATCAAAACCAGCACAAGAAATTAATTTTATATAAATAAATGTTTTGTAACAAGGAACAGTTTTTTCTAAATATTTTTTTTAAAGCAGTTAATTACATTCTGGTGTTCATTCACGGGCCTTTCTTTTCATACAAATGTAGTTTCGTAGCTGCAATAACACTAATTACACTCATTATTTCAAAGTATTGTGTAATTCTGAGACCTTTTTATTTGCAGCCTTTACAGTAAGGGATTTGACCCAGCTACAAAGAAACATAATTGGCCAAAGAAAAAACAGAATGTTTATTCAGTATTGGTCCTGACATTTCCACGTGAAAAGTGGCTGATCTCCTCCTACGATAGTTTTTGTTTTCCTCCCCTGTCATCCTCAAAATTAATGCCGTTGAATAGCTTGTACACAAGATTCTTCTGGCATCTTAATGTGGTCTTGCGAGGTCGACCACTCATGCCCAAACACATTCTGCTATTATTAGCACCATCATTTTACATTTAGCATCTGGGTCACAAATTGTTGCTCAGCAGAATTATTCTAATACATTACTGGAGACTCCTTTCTAAATAATTTGAGATTTGAAATTTTAAAACTTTAAAAATCTGATGGAACAGTATATTAAATTATGATATTTATATAAAACGATTTCCACATTTCACATTTACATTATCAGGAAAGATATGTAAATGGTTTTCCTCAATTCTACCTCGTTTGTACCAATTTAACTAAAGTGTCTTATAAATCAGGCAGTCGTTAGCCAGCTACGATGCCTCTTAGGACCTCTGTGTCAGCAGTATAAGGGTAGCAGGATCAGGTATGTTCATATGTTACTGTAAATACACACATTCGCTGAGTGACGCCTTGACAGAAATGTATGCAACAAATTATTCCTGCGTTACAAGACATTTTCATCTCTACATATAGCAAATAAATAATTTTACTTGGAAAAGAGGATATCTTAGCGTAATTTTACATTTTCTTATTGGATTTTGTTTACATGGCTCCTAAGTATGTGACTTATGTCTTAGAAAACCCACTGTATCTATAATTATGATTAATGGTCAACTGCGGACATGAAGCGTGCAAATAATCACCGCAGTTTGAGCAGCTTTACAGCTTTTGGTGTGAACAACATTCATCAAGGCATGCAATCAATGTGCCGCGCGGGGCTACATGTTTATTCTTGCACATCCCACTTTCTCCTCTCAATTTTTCATCCATGGAGTCGTTCTGATTCTGCCAGGGCCGCATATCTCCTCTCCTGGACCCCTCAGTCACATGATAAGCTACCTGTAAACATTTGAAGAGTGCCAGAATTCTCTGTCCTCTGCTGCTCTGATCCACTTTAATTTGACCATCTGTAGGTTTATCACCAGGGCTGTTTGCTAAGGAACTTTATAGGATAGTTAAATATTGTCCTGCCCAGTTCTATTTAATATAAACAAGGTGTATTATTTCCGTGACTCTTTTCTTTCTGTTTATGTAGCATTTTTTTTCTTTGGAATTGCACATCCATTTTGTGGAGAGATTACAGCCACAATTCATGTGTGGATTTTGCTGTTTGAATCAATGGGTTACTTGATGGCACAAGGTTTAAAGTGTCCGATTGGTGCGAATTTATCGGTACATCAGGATAATCCCCTACAGTTTGAAGTAAATGGAATAAAATCTTTCATCACAGGAGTCAAGGCCTTAGTTTAACATCTCATTAGCTAAATAATACCTCTGACTGTGCTTGGTAGCCAGCAGCACATTGTTGTATAGGAGAAATGATGGCCAAAGCCAGAATGCAAGGCAAGTTTAATAACATAACCACCAACCAGTCCCAGTTATCTTTACTGCGAGATTATAAATCTGTCCTAAAAGATCTTAACCTGACATGCCAGCTGCCTGTCATGGCAACATGAAATGCTGCAGTTATTTTGGGAATAAAGGCTACCAGTAATTATATCCATGTTAAAGAAAAAGAGACGGTCTCATTCAACACTGGCCAATTTTTTAAGCCTCTGAAAAAAATGCAAATAAGGAGGCACCATTTGTAACGCTTTAATGTGTTTACATACGAGGGGATTAGGGAGAGACCCAAAAGTTGCCCATGACGTTTTTAAAACAGTCCCTGGAGTTGTCCTAAGTGATTATCTGCTTTGAATATTCTTCTGCGGATCATCTAGTGGGACGCACTCCGCTATGGATCAATAGGAGCCTTAGAATGATGAGCTGACTGGGAAATTTTTATTTAGTATGTGTAAGCTCTCAGATCCTTTCTTCAGTTAAACAGTTAACTTGGATCAAACTCTCTGCACCTTCTCTGTTTTGCATATCAATACAGTCATTGTAAATGCAACAGGAAACCAGGCGGAAGCAAGCAGGAAGTGTGAGGAGCAGGGAGCAGGAGAAATTTTCTCAGATCTTCAAGCACCATGACCACGCGGGGTGGAATCAGACTAGGCGTTACTGTTCCATTCACACTTATTGCCAGATTCATGTGTGTGATATATGTGCAAGTTTATAGCTAATGTTCAGCTCTGGGGGATAAAGAGGGGCGAGAGTAAATAATCATTTTCATCCACACTTGACCTATACTTATAATGAACTTTCTAAACCCTGCTTCTTAGAAATGCTTCAACCTGCATGATAGCTCCAGGTTAAATTGCTTATACTTACAACCTATTGTATCTCCCCTTCTCACACATTTATTCTTAAATTCTTAGCTGCTGTAGTACCTGTGTGAGCCCCTGTTTTCCCATAGTTTAACATTCACCAAAAATGAACACCTTTCTGAGCATTACATGAACTGCATGCCGGAAATGCGTATCATTGACTACAGCTGCTGTGGGGTTCTGTTGTAGAGTCATGGTACATCTGCTGATTATTTATACAATAAAAGAATTATGTTACCCTTATAGTGGAACAACAAGCTAATTGCTAGTTGCTTAATAATGCTCCTAGACTACATGAGAAGCTAGGTGTCAAACAGTGATGCTATTCTGGTCCAGGCTGATGGTCTCCACATGGTAATGGCCTACTTTGCTCATATTTATAGAAATTAGCCAATGGTTTTTTTAAGTAATAATTAAATAGTTATAAATATCTAGACTCTTTTTTTTCCCCAAAACTACCCTAATGAAATCGATTAAATAGCCAAGCAAGAACATGATCATTGGGACAGAAATAAATAGCCTGACAAACGACCCCTCCCTTCACGCAGCACTCCCAATTAGAGAGCTGAACTCTGTTTCCTTTTTTTGTTGTGCACACAATCTAGTGATGTAAGCAATGAATCTCGGCACAGCCATTTTGTCTGTCTTTCCTCCGTGGCCCTCTCACCAGACCCCCATGACAAATAGTCTGCTAATATCAAGGGCGGCTTCGCCGCGTCTTTTAATCTGCGGAGAAATTATCGCTAACTGGGTAAGGCTGTCTGGGGGAAGTGATATTGTCGCGTCCTCTGTTGTTAGGAGATTATAAGGAGAGCCGGCCCGGCCGCTGTCTCGCCATCCTTCAGCGGGCACACGCGGGAAAGGTGCACAGGTGGGAATGCACAGCAGTCACTCTTGATTTTGCTGCCTAATTATTCACACCATCCATTCATTTGTTTTTGATGGTTGTTAATTAGGCGGATGCTTCGTCCAAACATCCGCGGCTTCAGCGAGCGACACGACGGCCCCGTCTCACGTCGCCGCAGCCTTCGCCAGTCCCGGCGGATCTGCGGAGGACTGACTCCGATTCGGCACGCGTTCGTGTAAACACTGAGAAATGTCAGGCCGACTCCCAAGCCCCCGCTGCAGAACCCGGAGATAATTAAAGCCACATCAGCCTCGTGCTTCATACCCGCCTCCGCGATCCCATGGCCTAGTAGCAGAGCCGTGGCTTTTGTACGGCTGGCGTGAGAGCCGTTAAGGAGCCGGACGCCTCAGAGCCGGAGTCCAGATGCCGCCTCCTTCGGCGAGCAGCTATTTCTGTAAGGTACTGAGCTGTATCAGTCTTCAAACTGGGTCAAAATCACAGAATTAAGAGTACGCTCCAGCTTGATATACTTGACTTTGACAGCCTTGCCGCTTAACTTAACTACAGCATGTATGTTTCCACATTTTTTCCCAGCTTGTGCAAAATCCAAGTGGGTATTTTTCAACATTTGATTTAAAAATTTTTTTTTTGTGTACTTCAGATATAAGAGACAGCAGGCAATTAAAAATCTCTAGTCTTTCTTAAGTAATTATCTCTCCAGTGTTCTCATGGTCAATCTCCCATGGAGCGCAAAGCCATAGATAGCCCTGTCTAACTATACATTAGCCCAATCTAGTGCTAAAAATAGGAGTAATGAAATGGATAGAGGGGGTCAAGCTGGTGATGAAGTGTTGTGAATAAGGACCACAATTAGTACTGAGTGATAAAATCTGTGGTAAAATATCATACGAGTACATATCGTGCTGCATGTGATATACAGCTTAACTGTACTGAGATACTGTACATGCAAATAGCACTAATGGACATATTCATGCAACTCGACATTTATTCAGTACTAAATATGATTTGTTGATTTTCTGTCACTTGTGCTTAGTGGTTTATTTTTATGGAAAAAAAGCTTCACAATACGATCAACTTCCTCATATCGCTCCGATACAACTTTCTGTAGGATCAGTCTCGATGTAACCGTTACCGTAATGGCGTGACAGGCCTTCAGTTGATGTGCATTCAATCCAAAGCAATTTGAATCGGCAGCTGCATTCAATCAAGATCTCATTGACGGACGATTAATTAAGACTTCGGCTGGAATGTAAAGCTGCAAGGCTCTTAATAATCATGGCCGCTGACTCCTGTATTAATACTGTAGTATTAAGTAAACTTTATAAAATGATTATTTCATACGCAAGTGGCA
>JAABNX020000002.1:22548005-22575967 GCA_015163995.2 Mormyrus lacerda | reverse complement strand
ATCATATGCGCATAGGCAAGTAATGTGTTGGAGAGTATTGGGAGTGTGCATGTTTGTAACTAATACAAAAAGACAACCTTTGGCCGATTACCTGAAATGAGTGCATTTGAATTAAAAACCAGACGTGAGAACTGCATCTGCTGTAGAGATTTTGCCGTTAAGAGCACACATTTTTAAAATAAAATTTAAGGTATTGGCATATCCAGCATAGAGAACACGAGATAAGTACGCTTGCATATCTGTTCAACATGTAAAAGAAGAAAAAATGTATATGACGGCAAAGTTCTCTCAGGGTATATTTTAAATTCCAGTTGCACGACTCACAGGAATTTTGTCGCCTATTTGGTAATTGTTAGGAATATCCCAAGGCTATAGCATTTTTCTGTTCATCCTTTTACTGAAGTTTCTAATGGCCTGAACCAGAGCATCAAGTAGATCCTCTCATTTAATTTAGATTGAGGTAATTTTACAAAATAACTCTGAATCGGCAAAAGGCTTGACAGCCAATGCACACTTTTTGTATCGAGAAAATGACCTTTTTCTTTTATTAATAAGCATTTAGGGACTCGGGTAAGGGTAACAGACGAGAAGCACTACGTTCAAGCCGAAGCTGTTGTATCGTATTCCTTTTCTCTGTGGAGACTAAAGCGGAAAGACCAAAATGCTGGTGTTGCTGTTAAGAGGGTGTCATGAGTCATGTTTTTTCAGCAACCGGCTGCCTACCATGAACAAAAGGTGAACACATCGGGAGAACGTAAGTGTTTCACATGAATATTCAGGGTACATCTGGTGCAAATGGGCAAATGGCTGTACACAGGGAAAAAATGCGTACTAACAGCGACGGCCAGCTTGTATCACCCCCCGTATAATTTTTTATATTATATCACGTTGCATTTAATTGCATCATGAAATATTCTAGCAAATCATTCTAGCCACAATGGTGTGTGTGTCAGTAGTACACATGTGCATTTGCCGGGTTGGTTTCATTTACGTGCAGTCAGCTGGTCAGTAGCATGTTTTTTCATCTAACTGGTTGATGGCCTCCGTGTGAGGTTAGCTGTTCAGTCCACCACCCCAGAAAAAAAAAATTGCAGTGGTAGCTCTCTCAGTTTCCAAATGAAGCCACTCTTTCATTCCCTAGCCAACAAAACATTGTATTATCCCGAGTGCGGTGGTTGAATGGGCGCTGAGACATCACTGTGTCATCACACCAGACTGAGATGTTATCATATCATGCTTTTTTAAGTGCCAAGTGTCTTGTTCTCCTCATCTGCAGCTTCTAGTTGATTCCGCCCCCCTTTTTCGGCCTCTCCCCTAGTTCACCCCCACTCTCAGTCCATTTCTACTTCACCTGTTCACACAATGACACCCTTCACCCAGGAAGTAGATGACACGAGTCGCACTGGGTTTCTAAGAGCTTGCTGTGCGAGACAGCTGAATGCTGATTGGCTGAATGAGGGAGCACTCACTGCTGGCTCCCATGCGCCTGACAGATCAACAAAGAATTTTTTTGCAGCCAAACAAGAATGACTGACCAATTTCAACCTGCCCTCCCTCGATGGAACGACGCCAGCTTTGTTCTGCCGCTCGGGGTCATTAACAGTCAGCAAACGGCAGCGTTCAGATTCAAACGGCGAATCCAAGTAGCTTGTGCTTTAGCTGCTGAGATTCTCCCATCATTTTTAATCACTTTTACTGATTAAAACGAATTGACTTATAATGCACTTTTGTCACACATTTTTACTGGCACAAACCGGGCATGCTTAAGTTGCTGAGAATATTTTAGCCTTGCTGGATATCCTATTCATTTAATCGTTTGAAATTATGATAATTCTGATTGCACTAATGGAGCTATTTTTTTAATTGCAACATTGGTGCCTTGCATATAAATGCTATATCTGTGTGCAGCCATTTAAAATGAATAATTAAGGTTCGGTTTGCTTAATTGCTTATCCTAGGGACGAAAAAAGTGCTAAGTTCACATGTGGTATTGTAAGCAGAATATAGCCCCGCGCAAAAGAAAAAGGAAAAAGAAAAGAAAAGAAGTGTTTGTGCCATTGAGTGGGGGGTAAAGAGGGTATACGTGGCTCAGGGTGGTGGGGGTCTGTGTCATATGTGGGGCTGCTTGGATCAGCACATGGGCACAGGGTGTCATGCGCGGTCCAGCTGCAAAAAGAGCTCACTCACACCCATTCCTCTGTCCATTTGTCCGCCATCCAGCCAAATCAGGCTGCGTGTATATAAAGACTGAACAAAAATATATATGTGTTTATTTCACCTGCTACTTAAGTGGGTTTTTTTTCTTTTCTGAAATGTATGCGGTTGCCATTGGCCCTTTGTCATGCAAAATGATTGTCTTTGCCAGGAAAGCATCCCAGACACTCTCTGATGTTTACCATGCCCAAGAAGGATAAATATGAATCTCTCTTTGTCAAAGGCTCTTTCTGGTACCTATACATTGTAGATTTTTTTTTTCGACACGTCAGTGACTTTTATGCGGTGCATGCCGCTCTCTTCGGTTTGCCACCGCGTCACACATCCTGTCAAAGGCAGCGCCTGTGCTACCAGACGACTGCGCAGAATTTTTTTTTCCATTTAGTTCTTTCTGTTTTTTGTTTTTTTTTTTGTAGCAAGTGGTACAGTGTCGCCATGGATTCTATCGTTGACTCACAGCTGGGGGTTTCGTTTTGGTTTGCATGTTTCCGTGGTGTCGTGCAAAGGATGGATGGATGCGTGCAGTTTTGTCGCCGCTGGTGATAAATCAAGGCTCTATATCTATATAGTATGTGTTAAGTGTGCAGGGAGCAGTGTCTGGGGTGTTTGTGGATTCATTATAATGTCAGCTAAGGGGGCAGAGCTTGCATGTGCTAAATATGTCCAGAGAAGCTGACACTCGATAACCCGGTAACTCCCATGGAAACGGCACCGCAAATGTAAGAGCTCATTTACATGTTCTGGCTCTTCCTACCGCCATTTTCCTCAGATGATTCTGCCTCGCTTGGCTGATTAGATTTAGGTTCGAGGAAATGGATTTGGCTTGTTTCATCTAAACCATTTCATGAGACCTAATGAACACGTCTGCCGGAAGATAAGGCCGGGACGAAACTGTGTCTCTGATATCGTATTTCTATTTTTAAATGAAGAGCTGTTTTGCGGGACAAAAAAACCAAAAAACTCCCTTCAAAGTGATGTCACCAACAGGTGGTGTATGGAATGGCCTTTTCTATTATGTTAGCCTGGGGCTATTGCTGTATTACTGTCTCGAGTGTCTCCGTGTCAGATGCCTGTGGAGCGACTTTGTAAAAAGCAGGAAAATAAATTACTTTAAAAAATGAGTGACGTTCAAGCTAAAACTGCATTCCGGCCTTATTCTCAACCACGCTGAGTTTGTTCTGAAGAGTAAGAAGAAAAAATATAAAATATGCAGACAGAAACTATTGTGAATTCACTGAAAAGCAATTCCTTTGATTTACCTCGCATGCCAAAGCTAACAATATTTTAATTATATGAAAATGAACTCTTATGAATGACAGCATTACAGCACCGATAAAAATTCATCTTTACTAGAAGCCACAAAAGAGAATCATGTAAGAACAGGCTATGTCAGATGGTCAGCTGGCACTGAAATCAGGCTAACTCTCCGATACGTGTAAATAAATAGCAGCTTCATTTACATGTTTATAAACCCTGTTAACTTTTTAGCGTGTATCATTAGTTTTTTCCACAGGACTTTATTCTTAATATTTATTTCCCTTTCAATTAATTTTTTTGTGTTACACTTTATGGAATGTAGGGTGACATGGCAGTTTTTAACACTGTTGCCTCACACGTCTGGGACCCAGGTTCGAGTCTCCGCCTGGGTTATACTGTATGTGTGGAGTTTGCTTGTTCTCCCTGTGTCATCGTGAGGTTTCCTCCGGGTACTCCGGTTCCCCCCCACAAGTCCGAAGACATGCTGAGACTATTTGGAGTTAATAAAATGACCGTAGGTGTGCATAAGTGAGTGAATGGTAACAGTGTGTGAGTGTGCCCTGCGATGGGCTGGCCCCCTGTCCAGAGTTGTTCCCTGCCTTGTGCCCATTGCTTCTGGGATATTCTCTGGACCCCCCCTACGACCCAATAGGATAAAGCTGGTTGGAAAATGAATGAATGTATATAATGTGTTGTTTCTGCACTGAACACAAGAAGAAGAGAAATGATTTTCGTCTTTTATCTTTGGTTTATTTATGCAAGTAATATGTTGATTCTGCTTAGGAAGAAGAAATATGAATATGGCATCCAAAGAGTGATGGGGTGGTTGTCATCGTATAGGCTGATAGCCACAAGTTACGCATTAGCATAAACGTGTCATTAGCTCCATTTTAATTTATTAGGAAAATTATTTATTATCAGTTTTATCAGTTAAAATACTAACCTTCATTTGATTGAGATTTGCAATGAAACATTTACATATGCATTTAGTTTCTTAGATGAAGCTTTTATCCAGAGCGACTTATGATTATTGCCCATTTATACAGTTGGATATTTTATTCAAGCAGTTTCCATTAAGTACTTTTCTCATGAGACCTACAGCAGAGCCCCCTGGACTTGGAAAAGCAACCTTTGGATTATTTATTTCCTTAATCACTGCACTGTCTGCTTCTGTACTCTTACACCAGATATGCCGATTATTCATTATATATTTTTTTAAATTCTTAATTTACATATAAAGCAGGTCACTGTGCTGTAAAGTTTTACTTACGTTGCAAAACAGTATAACAGTAAAGTTAGTAAATAAGTCGGTCCTCTTGAGGAAAATCTGTCCGTGTGGTAAAAGGGTATATTAATCAGGCAACCTTTAAATATGGTGCTTGGCATATAGGCCAGTGATTCTTCTGCAGTCCTTCAGGCACTGCGGAGAGTATGATGTTCTAAAATGGCAGACCATAATGAAAATGGTTGCAGTGCTACAGTACCACAGGCTTGGATCGCCGGGCTCAGGGAGTCTTGTTTTAACATGAAAGGACTCATTTTCTGAGGACTAATGCTGTCCCTTCCTACCAGGCTTCCATCGCAGTGGGAATGGTATCAGATGGAAAGCAGGGCCCTCCCCAGGTTCTGTATTTGGAGGGAGTTCAGTCTGCACTCTGTGGGCTGCCAGCTCCAGCCTCCAGCCTCCTGCTCTGACTTTTGTTTGAAACGTCGGAAGGATTTCACTCGCGAATGAAGGGAAAAACCGAATGTGTTACGTTCTTGTCGGCTTGGTTCTCCCTGCGACTGGTTTGCTCCCCATTACCAGTGCGAATAGTTATCTGTTATTAGAGATTCGATTTGTCCAGTTTCACGTTACAAAGGGGAGTATACAGCATTTGATTTTTATGCTTAAGAACTCTGGCTTGTGATGGCTAGTTCAGAGAAGCAGCACTGTTTTCCTCTTGCAGCCTACCCCATAATTGTCGCGTTGCTAGCTCTTTGGCTCCATGCACGAGACATCTTATTTCGACACGTGAATACAGCTGACAGCCAAGTGGACCTTGTAATGATGCAACACAATCCTTTACCACTGCCACTGCATCTCAGCAGGATATTTAATTCCGGGATCCTAATTGTGCTGGTTATTGCTTAATTTCGACATGTTTAAAGGCATCTGGGATAAATATATTGTGCCGCTAATCAAACAATTAAATTAACCGTCGTGATGTGTTTTTGCTGTGTCTCCCGGACCACCTGGCATGCATGCAGATGTCTGTATAATGGCAGTAAGATCTGCGTAGGTAGCTGGGAAGGTGACCTGTGCAGGAAGACAATACAACTGATTGCGTCTCTAGACATTTCTAAGGCAAAAACAGCCTTATAGGTGGTCGTGTTTGTTTGTAAGGAAAGGGTGTGGTAGTTAGTGATCAGTCATTTATATATGTGAAGAAGGAGGATGTTAGCATCCGGTTGCTGCAACAAAGTAACAGTTTTTTCCTTGGAATGTTCTTTGGTGCTGTTGTTGTTATATCGCCGTTCTGGCCGGAAATGACACAAGCCAAGCAGCCCACCTCGCACAGCAGTCAAATACATTCAGGTACAGTTCTTTACATTGTGAAGAAACAAACAATGCTAGTTGCCAAACCTTAAAGCAAATAAACTATAAACACTATTACATTATCTATGCAAATACATGCACAGCGTGAGGTCTGTTGGCAAGAAGCTACAAAAACCCCCATGAAGTCAGAGTCAGAAGCTTTATAGAAGTTTGGTTGTCATGTAATATAAACGTTGCCTTGATCTTGGCAAACAAAATGCTCATTTGGAAGGGTTCAAGTTCCAGGGAGAATTCAGTGAGAACTCAATTGAAATTCTAAATAATAATAAAAAAAATGATTGTGTATGGTGTGAATAGGGCATGCAGTATGACATACTGGATGAATTTTACATACTCATTCTGTTTTCACTCATCTTAATTAATTTAATCCAGTAAAAATAATATGCTGTAATCTTTATGTTTTAGTTTCAATTTTAAATGTATAAAAAGATAAATAGAATTAAATTAACATGTATGTCCAATAGATATGGTATCTCTTAACTAAGAAGTCTTTTCTTATTGGGAATTCAAGTCAGTGGTGAGAGAGGCTATCCCCACAAAGGCCTAACTGAGACAGTGTTTGTGATTTCACAGTACTGCAGCTGGTAGGGAGTGAAGTACTTTCTGTCTTGGGCAAAAAACTTGCCAGATTAGCTTGAGCTGTACTAGTATCTAAAGCCACACATTTTTTAAAGATTTGTTTCTTATTGAAAAGTCAAATCTTTGTGTTTTGATTTCACACATGACAGATTTTTGACTGCATTGAGATAAGGTAGTTATTACTATTAAATAAAAAAAAAAATGTATTGTGTGGTTCTGTATACGCAGAAATGGAATGATATTAAGTAGGTTGTGATTACATATTGTAGTATATTAGGTGTTTATAGGGGTAAAACTTGCCAGTTACTATGATAAAAATATTAAATATTATTATTAAGCAAGGTTTATGCTTTTTTTAAACATTTTAGGAGTAAAATTTAAATGTCACAGTGAAATGATTGTCAGTAGTATATCAGTTATTTTTTTGTTGAAATGGAATGAGGAATGTCCCTCTTGAGCATGATCATGTTCTCCCTGTAATGATGGTTTCTGGGAATTTCCTCCCAGAGTCAAAGACATGCATATACACAATTATGACTTTGCTGACCTGCTAATAGGCTGTGATTGTGTCTGCGAGTGTTGTTGTCTGCTCCCTTGTACGGAGACACATGGTGCGCTAGTCAAACGTCTGGGCACACATGCTTTCAATATATTTGTCTGTATTTTAGCCATGTTATTCGTTTTATAGTACAAGGCGCTGAGGCAATGAAGTAATACATATGAAATATTGCAATGACCATGAGAAATGTTCATCAGATTTTAGCCTCTTCAAAATAGCCCCCTTTGACATTGATCACAGCATTGCAGACTCTTGGCGTTCTTTCAACCAGCTTCCATATGTAGCCACCTGGAATGATTCTCCAACAGTCCTGAAGGAGTTTCCACAAGTTCTGGTCACAAATTGACTACCTTGCTCTTACTCTTCGATCCAACTCATCCCAAAGCAGCTCTGTAGGGTTTAGGTGGGGATTGTGGGGGCCAGGTCATCTGTCACAGCACTCCATCTCTTTCTTTATTCACAAGATTATACTTACTATATAACCTCGAGGTGTGCTTATGGTCACTATCTTGTTGAAAAACTAATGATTCTCACTAGGTTTGTGAAGACTTTTGCCCCTCATTTAAAGTGTCCTGACAACAATTAATAATTTTGCATAAATAAATCAATTTTTCAAACAATAGCGCTCTTGTCACTGGTGCCCGGGTGTTCCCAGATTTGTCCACCACGAGCATGGATGGATAGATTGTATATTGAGATTTCTATGATTTATATTGATAAGAATGAAGAAAAATCCAGCTCAAAATTTGCAGGTCTTAACGCTTGTACTCTAGGTATGGTGAGTCAGGCAATAAAAGCTTTAACATGTGAGGAGTTGGTCAAAGAAGTGCTCTTTGTAGCGGAGAGGTTATCTGGTACACCCATCTTAAAATAGCTTGTCTGTTTCGGAGTAACATACTGTATCAACTCAGTCATCATTTAATTGCACAGAGCACAACAAGTTTGAATGGTTTGCAAAGGATGAGCAAGGACACCCAGACTACCAAGGTGACCTACGCAGAAGTTCCAGCAATTAACAATTCGTTTCTCTTTCTGTAAAGCAGATACAAAATAAATTAACCTTGAAGTTGTGTCATGTCCTTCATGAAGTTTTTCAATCAAAATGAGTAATACCAGTCTGACCCTGTGAAGCATATATAGGACAAGGGGGCAATATGGCCATATCTCATATAGTTCATTTATTTGTTTAAGACAAAATACCATATGGGTTACATGTCCCTCTGCTGGACTGGTTGACTAAAGATAGAGGACAGATTTGGAAGCTGGGAACCAGTATGCCTGGCTCATTGTATCCTCTGTCCCTTTTCCCAACTGCTGTATGTCCTAGCATGTTAACGCTTATGTGAATGAATATTTCTATTGGAAAATTAGGCACCATTTTATAATGGCGCTTCTACTATGTTCAAAATTGAGATGTATTTACAGTAGGGACTGCGGTGACATCAGATAGAGTATAATTCCCTGTTGAACTTTACATTTGCACCTCCTTTGTTGTATAAGTGGGACCCTGGTAATCTGTGGTACTTTTGTAAATTTTGGAATGGGTTATTCTCTGCTAAACCTTTCTTCCCATTTGCCATTGTAACATTCCTGATGGTCACCATGGGGTAATTCCCAGTGGACAGGAATATGCCAGGAGTGCAAGCTGCTTTTGGCATCGGCCAACAATCAGCCGTCGTTACATGCCGCTCTTTGTTTGAATGCTAGAAAGCATCCTTCATCAGCTGTTATTGAAGGGGAAATCATTCAGGACAAGAACAAATTTTAGAAACACCTGACATTTTAAAACCAAACATCTGCTGTTTTGTTTTGTTTGGGAATACACAAGAGATGAACTCTTGTCATTGCTTTATTGAAACACAAGGAAACAAACATGAATGTTGTTTACAAAACTCATAATACTTTTTAAAAATATTTACATTTTAAGTTTTCTTTGTTTTTTTTTTTTGGCCAATTATACATAATAAAAAGCAATAACGTAAAATTCTATATGTGAATTATAGCTACATTTCCTTGTTTATAGATTATATAACAGTCTTCCAGCACTAGCAAAGATTGTGGACTACAGTACATTATGAAATTATAATAAAATATTTTTTTCTTTTATATATATATTTGTGATTTAAACAGTAGATATTTCAGACCGAACACTCTTTGAGCAGATTGTGTATGACTCCTTTGAAGTGCACTGCCTGATCTCAATGGTGGCCATTTATAGCTAATAACAAATAACTGCCTTGATTATGTAGAGTTGTAGACTGATTTAGGGCTGTGCAGAAAATGAAGCTTCATACTCAATAAAACAAAATGAGTGAAAGGAAAGGGGAAAAAATGTGTGTGTGTTTACATACGTCGCTTTTTCAGAAGCTGTAATTATTTCCCTGTTCTTCGTTGCAGCAGTGGATAATCAATCTGGACTGAAGACTGGACAGCGGATGAAGATCACACTCAAGCAGAAGCAATAGATTTTTTTTTTTTTTTTATTTGATTTTGGGGCTACATATCCGGCGCTGATGATAGGATCAAAGGGGACCGGATTCCATGATTGAGAACAGGAAGCAGTAGCTGAGGGTGGCCCTGGTTTGCATGTTGGTCTTTTACAACTGGATCCATTCGCAAAGACCATGTGGTTTGCCCTAAGGATCAGCCGCATGCTTACGCACCTCCAACGTTGGCGTGCAGCCAAGGCGAGCATGGGGCGTGTCGCTGCTCTGTGGATACTGAGCTTCTGTTGGCCCCTGGTGACAGCCGTGGGCCAGAACTACCACCCCACTGTTAACACACAGTTTGGGAAGCTGAGAGGAGTGAGAGTCCCTCTCCCCAGTGAGATCCTCGGGCCTGTGGACCAGTATCTGGGAGTCCCATATGCTGCTTCTCCAGTTGGTGAAAAACGCTTCATGCCCCCTGAGCCCCCCTCATCCTGGTCAGGGATCAAGAACGCCACCCACTTTGCACCCGTCTGCCCGCAAAACATTCACAACGCCGTGCCGGAGATCATGATGCCGATATGGTTCACCTTTAACCTGGATATAGTTGCCACTTACATACAGGACCAAAATGAGGATTGTTTGTATTTAAACATCTATGTTCCAACTGAGGATGGTGAGTCGTTGGGTACACCAGATAATCCAGTTACCTTTTTCCCGTATATGACGTTTGACGTCACCTTGGTATTGTGTTTGATGCATGGGATGTTGTCTGATGCATGCTATGTCTGTGGCCACCATGTACGTCTCTCATTTTGACTTGATATTCTCATGACGTCTTTTCATCAACTATTCCCTTTCCATGCCACTGTTATGAGTTCCTCTTTTGTGTTTTTTCAAAGAACTATTAATCAAAAGTGAAACATCAGAATATCTTTAAAAACCTTGAAACAAAAAAAAAATTACAAAATCACAAATTAAATAGATTGGACCCGGCTGCTTTGGTGCATCTTCTCTGTGCTGTCTTGAATATTCTGGGGGGAAATAATTAGCCTGCTTAGTTCCAGAGGGTTCCTACATTATGTAGGGTTGGTGAAATATTCTGTCTGGTACACAGAAGGCCTGTGGCATCAGTTTACAAAATGTAAGACCCCTTACTGTCTATCCTTGTTTGTCTACTTAACCCTTAAAAAAGGTTGAGCTCTTTTCTAGGAAATATCTCGTGCGTTACCTATCATTTTGAAAAAAATCTCTAGTATGCAAAGGGACCTTGTGTTAGAGCTCGCTAGCCCTGGAAATATTCACTATGTTTACAGAACACCACCAAAAACAGGCAAATAAAAAATTATTCCACAAAAGTCTCTAAAATGTCAAATAGGAAGAATTTGCCTGCCTAATTACACATGCTGATGTATACATACATAATATATACATAATTGTTAATTACCGTTCAAAAGCCTCAAGGAATAAACACCATACTATAAATAAATAAACAAATAAAGGAATGAAATATTCAGCCGCTGTGCCTAAATTTAGTATCCTAACCCTGCGACATACTAATCCCAGATGAAATGATATTGGGGTTTTATGACGACTGCCATTTCATATCACACCGTACACAGGAATCAAAGCCACTGTATGAAGCAGAGCCCCACAGTGCTGGGCGCAAATCACTGAGCTGTGCTTCGTCCCCGCACATCCCAGTCATTTCCCATGCCAGAAGAGCTGTCACTTCCTCTGAAGTTATACACATAGCCAATCTTCATGCAGTTTGATTCTGCGCCTCAAGTAAACTTTATTTAGGACTGTGCGGTCTCACTTCTTCCTTTGCATAAGTGAGATTTACAGCGCACAAATGGTAAATAATGTTTGACAGTAGGATACACTTCAGTGAAGTGAACTCAAAGTTTAAGAAACTCATATGCGTGGACAGGTATGGCCCTTTAAAGTCTGTGAGCATTTCGGTCATGTGACTGAATTAGCCATGCAGTAAAGTCACCCAGAGTATAATCATCTGCATGTAAACTACAGTTAGATGCCCATTTATTCTAAAGTCAAAGTTCTTTTAAACAGAAATAAGCATTTTTAAAAACTATTATAGTAGTCAAACCTCAGAGAAAGTGTTGTTAAAGGTAAAACAAAAAGAAATTCTTTTTTCCTGCTTTTAAAGCATTCAAAACTTTAATATCAAAGGAATCAATAGTTATTAATTATTAGTTGCACATACAGTAATATTAAATGAGTGTTTGTTTTGGTATTATAGGTTTTAATGCAGTTTGTGAAGAATTGTAATGGGTCTTATATACAGACGTGCATGTGGAAGCAGGCCTCTTGTGTCCGTGGAAGCAGGCCTCTTGTGTCCCAGGAAGCAGTGCATTCCCCTTCTTCACCAATGTTTCAGAATATTTCTGCAACCAAAACCCTTGTCACTTTCTTTGCAGGTATTTTGTTGTTCTTGTTGTTGATGACCTGGGGTATGGGGTATGGGGTATGGGTTAGGGTGGCGGGGAGGGCGATGGGACAGTTCAGCTGTTGCATGCGTCCTCGACTATATTCGGAGCCTCCTGTTATTTTGTAGTCTTTTATTCATTTTACAGTCAAAAGAATATCGAAGGAATGTGCCAGAAAACCCAACAAGAAAATTTGTAGAAAAGGAGGTATGTAAGAAAGCCAGCATGGAGCGAAACAGAGAGGAGAGCGACTGGTACGTCCTCTCATAAGCCGGCAAGATAACGCCATCAATCAACTCTGAAATCAAAGTGCTAAATGGGACGAACAGAGCCGTGCAACCCAGATGAATTGTCTGTCACTGTGTGTTTCGGAGTGTGTTACGTGTGAATGGGTGTGTGCTGTGAAGAGAGGGGGCTTCCTCTTTGCCCGTAGCATAGAGCACCTTGATTATTGCGATCCACTCAAGAACTGAAGAATTCTAGTTTTCTCCTGAATATTTCGAGGGTGAGGATGTTACATTTTCCTCTTTATTGGGCAAATGACTAGTTCCAAAACATGTTTCTGTTACACATCTTGTTTCGGCACATGAAAAAAGCTGTGTAACAAAAATACTGTCGTAACAATGTTTGTAGGCCGGCAGTATATTCACGCTTATATAGACCATCATCTATTGTATAAGATGTATATTGAATCAATTGAGTAGGTAGACAACAAATTTAAGACTAGTTGAAAAAAGCAGTGTTTCCCAATTAGAATCTCAGGGACCCGCACGTTTCACGTTTTTGCTCCCTCCCAGCTCCCTGCCTGACAGTCCACATTTTTGCTCCGTTACAGACAGTCCACATTTTTGCAAACAAGTGGACTGTCTGTGGGTCCTCGAGGACTTAACTGGGAGAAACTGTAGTAAAAGCAATTAAAGAGGATCTACTGCATACAGTTCAAATTCACTGTAACTTTGATATAAAGTAGCACCCCATGTTTTAGATGGAATGAATAAATCAGCATTGTAGTATATTTCCAGATGCAAACTATCTGCAACACCTTGTTTAGGGTACTGCTCTAATTTACCACTATTACTAATTGGACTAGTGATTAGGAACAATGGATAAATGTGTGATTTACACAAGTAACGAATAACATAAAATGATTTATTTGTAGAGCCCTTGATCAGTAGAGTGATACAGGTTTGAAAACGACGTGTCTCACAAACGCAAGGGATCTGCCGCCAGCGCGTATCAGCGTTTGAATCGCGGCATACACTTAACCTGCGCTGGCCACCACAGCCAGAGCAGCGACTGTGCTCGCTCGTGTGAAGGAGCACCTCACAAAAAAAGGCCCATTTGCAGCAATTACCTTCAATTAGTTCAGATTTGTTGATGCGGTTGCATCACCTTGCATCATCTTAGTTTTCTCCGATTTTGCAGCTTTGCATTACTACACCTGAGCCTGGATATTTACTGAGGCAGTTCACCTACCACCCTGCTCAGGACCTGACCTTATGCTATGAGGTCATTTCTACCCAACCTGCTACGCTAGTCACATTAAAAAGTATATTGCAGCACGTTCATGCCCTGCATTCGCTGATGAAGTATCCTGGGATTGTATACAAGTTGGTTGTTATATTAATCTTGATAGCACTAGTAATATTTCAGTTTCCTTTCCTGTGCACCCCTTGGTACATGATCAGCAGAAATCCTTTTTTTTTTCCCTGTTTTGCATGTTTGTTTAATACAATCCCTGTATGAGCGTATTTACAGAGAAGCTGTGCACTGTTGGAAGCAAAGTGGGAGTGTGCAGAGAAATAGAGCAAAATGACTTAACATCTACACCCGGTGTATTAACAGTGAGTGTAAAGCTTTCACTTCTTATCAGCTACAGCCATCGTGGAGAGAGACAGACTCTGTGGACAGTCACAAGTTAAAGCAAATACATACAGTATGACCCACATACATGCAACAGCACGACCTAGGCTCGGTTTTGATTTATACAGATATTACAATATCATTTTTTTGTTTTTTTTTTTTACCATTTTACATAGAAGTCAAACCCCTGAGTTTTATTGTTATAAGACCCAGTCCCATTGCCCAGCTGGCTCAAGTACAGCAATTCCCTCATTCTGGGTTTTGTGAAGCAATTTAGCCCAAGATAGAATGGCCCTCAAGGCAGTTTTTGCCTTTGACACAGCTCCAATCACAGAAGTGGCCAGGGAAAGCACTGCCTGCGATGTGCCCCCAGCCTGTACGCCAGAGTGTCTCGCCAAAGTGATTGACTTAACCTTATCATGCATAATTTATTTTATGTTTGTTTACCGTGTCTAAATTATGTATTTGAAAGTTTATTGCAGCATGATTTTTGTATGAATGTCTGAGTTTGCAGGCATTCTTGGGTTGGTGACGTAGCTTTTTAAAATTTAAATCGCAATAATGATAATTAATCCACATTGCTGAGTTGCCATCTGTAATTATGCTTAACTTGATCCTTTGTTAGAATGAAAATATATTGTCCAGAACCCTTTTCCACAGAATTTATTTTTATACTGACTTATTATAAAGCTGACTTCCTGAAATTATTCTGTCAGAAGGTATTACAGAAATACTCCTTTATTTTCAACTTATGCTAAACCTTTGTCAGATTCTCTGAGTGTTGAATGTGAAGTATTCAGTATACAGCCTCCAGAGGATAAGTTCATTGTGTATCTGGGTCAGGTACCAGAGGAGTAAACTATCTACCACTGATTACAGGCTGTTTAGTAGCTATATCGAATTTTGAAGCTTTAATTCTAATGGACTAATGATTCCATTTATTCAAAAATCAGCTTGGTCCTTATTTTATTAGAATACGAATCTGTATGAAAAGTGAGCAAATCTGAAAATGAATAGAAATCAGAGGGAAAAAGCTGTTAGTCTTTTCCTTTGCCTAACTAATGTCATTTATGGACTCATTTCTGCCTTTGTTGCTGCTATTGTTCTGGGTCCAGCTCATAAATGCCAGTGATGGGGCAGCGATGGCAGCTGAGTAAGCAAATCTTCCCTCAAACACCCTCAGATATCAAAATCAGAAGCAAATTATCCTTCTAGAAATGCCCGTTTAGCAAATCACTTGAAGCAGCAGGTGTCCCCCTGTCCTAATTTCCCAGACTGGAGGGTTTCTCTACTATGAAGCACGCTTTCACACTTCTATGTGTTTCCACTTATTATGTTATATTAAATAGTTGATAGTTTACTAGAAAGATGCATGATATACCAGTTACCACATCAGTTAGGGTCCATGTGTCCATCTTGGCTGATATTGCCAGCAGATCCATAAACTCAGTAACATCAGTATTCAAAGTTGGCAGCACCAGCACTCAGCTATTAAAACAAGGGAGATGATTGCATTGGACAATCAGCTATTTTAATTAGTGGAGAACGAAAGATCCTGTTGGCTCATTCACCAGGTATAAGTATTGGTGAAAAATATATCAGTTATTCAAAATTTCCACACTACCACTACATATACATTTCAGAGTTAACTTTTTTAATCTTCAAATCCAGGTAATAATATGTAACACCGGTATAAAACTGGATATTTGAAGTGTTGTTAAAAAACTTTCTAGAACTTAAAGCATTTAAAGTACATTAAGTCATCCTGTTTGTTTATTTTTTTGTCAGTAGCATTTTAATGAAAGATGTCATCCTAGTAGAGTAGTAGACCCCAGTAACGGCCATGCATGCAAATAGATACCCAAAATGTTTTATTGCTAAATGAAATGTCAGTATTTTGTGAGTTTACTTCTTTGTTTGGTCATTCGTTTAATGCAATAGGGAAACAGAAATAGTGCGAAATTTCCTTTCATTTTGCGTATTATCAGTGAAACTGCAGAATATTATTTATTTCTGTATTATGTATTTCTGTACTATGTCAGGTACTACTTTTTATGACGATTAAGTAGTGATTCAACAGGCAGATTATCTTTTGATTAGACCCTTTAATCATATCTATTAACCAATAATCTTCAAATTACTTAAGCTTCTTTAGGGTAGGTTTCAGGGTATCTGAGCAGATACAGCAAAGCTATTAACCAATAATATATCACATTATATATATCAGTGGTACAGAACTTAATGCAGTACTGATGCTTGTAGCCTAGTTAATATGCATTTCTTTAATGAAAATCTTTACGTAAAGAGTTTTACATGTGAAGAGCAGCACGTTCATTCTGCTGTTCTTGATTTATAGAAGGAACACGCTGATCTCCCAGCTAACATGTTCAATGGAATATCCTGCGTTTCTTTTTCATAACACTTATAAGCAGAGTGTCACATTTTCATTCGCAATACATAATACAAGAATTGTTAAATATGCAAATATGTTGTGCAACACTTATTTACATTTTAATGTATCTATTTGACAGTCTAACAAGCGGTCAATGTATATGCCAGATAGTTACTCTTGTAAAAAAGAGTTTGGAGAATAAAACTCCCTGTTTCAGATCACTTCCTGTCCACCCATGTTATGCGAGTCTGTTGGCCATTTTGAGCCAGCCGTGCAGAACAGCGACCAGACCCAGAGCCTAGTGTTTTGCAGCCGAATGAAGGATTATTCTTAGGCTTTTTTCTGGTTTCTTTCCACCTGAACAGCTGTAGGCCTGAATGACCCTGGTGTTACTACTAAAGGCCTGGTTTTTAGAAGGCGTGGCTCCAGAAAGTGCAACAGAAAGAACTCCATGTAGATTAAACAAATCTTGTTTCTCTAGGATATAGGCATGTTAACCTGGGGAATTCTAATTTAATTATTAGATATAATTACAGGATTCGCTTGTGGCCAAATATTTAATCATCAAACTGCATAGCTATCCGTACTAATGTTTCTAAGGGATTTGTTTTTTATTACTTTTTAATTTATAAATAAATGAACAAACAAAATATAATTAAATAAATGGTAATGTAGATGAGTTTTCTAAAACTAATTATATCCTTAATACTATTCTTATAATTTGATATTTATATTGTATCTAAAAATACCTATGGATTTCACCCACACCGCACCCGTCTAAAAAATATAACGGACTGTACATTGCAGGGAAGGTCATTATGAGGGGAAAAGGAACATGTTTTAAGAATATAAGGGAAGAAATTTTAATAATTATGTATTGACTAATTAGGAAAATATCCCTTAGTGTTGAAAATCCCCTGAGAAACAATAGACAATATACCAAATTATATTTAGAAGCCAAGTTAAGGTTTACTTGCAAGCTTAACCTTAATGAAGTACACTCTTTCCTATCAGGGTAGACTGAAAGAATTTTAATTGGCTTTGTTTGTATAATTTAATAATTTAATTTGATGAAGCGTTAGTTTGTGATGTCAAATTGTATTCTTTGTTCAATACGAGTAGGCAGCCAAGTACGGAACTGGACAGACTCACGACTTGAACGTGTCATATTCTAGTCCCAGAAGCATGACTGCTGGGGTACCTTGAAAAATGTTCTTTAACGGAATTGCTTCAGTAAAACAACAATTAAATTGATTATTTTTATTAAAGACTTGAGCCTTATTTATCTGCTTGTGTAAAATTATATATAACGTATTAAGTACAGTAAATTATAAATAAATTATAATTTTAACTAAACATATTCCCGTAACATACCTTAAGCAGAAATGAGACAAAATTTTATAAAATCTATTTTGGCATTTCTTCAGGGCAGAGTTTTATTTATCCAGTGTTGCAAAATTGTTCAGTCAATAGGTTAGATTAGATGGTTATGTGAACCTTAAGAAACAACAGTGATCCTGAACAATGTGGAAAATGTATGCTTAGTAACTGATGAAAAAGCAATTTTCATCAGTGTTAGACATTTCAGGTCCAGAAGCTACAAATCCAGACAAGTGTTTTGTTTTTACCAACCAGTTGAGCATAAAGAGTCACAGGCATAGAGTACTCAACTGGTTGGTAGAAACAAAATCTTGGTCTGGATTTTTAAATTCTGGACCTAAAATTCCCAAAACTGGATACGGGTATTTAAAAAATAATAGAATCAGCAGAATGCCATTCTATGGAGGAGAATGACATGCATAAATTCTGGAGATTGTTCCAGAATGAACCTGCTGTCAGCTGGTAACTGGACCCATTTATATTCACTTATAAAATAATTCCATATTGCATACTTGTATAGAACCTACGGACATGTACAAATATACTCCATGGCCACTTTGTTCAGTACACATGCTTGTTAATGCAAATAGCCTGCTCCTCCAGACAGTAAATCATGTGACTGCAACTGGGTCAAGAGGTTCAGTTACTGTTTGGCTAAGCATTTGAAGACCTAACATACATGATATAAGTGATTTTAAATGTGGTGTGATTATTAGTGCCAGACGTGTTGATCCCCACATCTCAGAAAGGGCCACCCTCCTAGGATTTTCACACACTACGGCGTCTAGAGTTTTCACGGAATGGTGCGATAAACAAAAAAACATCCAGTTAGTGGCAGTTCTGCGGGTGAAAACACCTTGTTAATGCGAGAGGTCACAGGAGAATGGGCAGACTCATTAAAGCTAACAGGAAGGCCAGAAGTGCAAAAATAACAGCTCATTACAACTGTGGTGAGCAGAAAGGCTTCTCTGAACACAGAACCCTTGAAGTGCTTCTGGAGCGAAGACTAGGTCCTATCCTGTACTAGCTGCATGTACCTAATAAAGTGGCCACTGAGTGTATATTAATATATATCTATTTTATCTATTTGCCCCAATGAAGTGAGTGTGTGTGCTTTTTTTTTTTATTGGACACATATGTCATTTTAGATGGAATAAATCTTATTCTTTATCTGAAGCAAGCCTTAATATCACTGTGTCAGGATATTAATGATTGAGCTGAATCTATCAAACATCGCAATTTTAAGGTGTATAAATGATCGCCTTTACACTGACGCCAAGGTTGTGTCGGCACCGGAACGTTTGCAAGCGTACAGCTTAGGGACACACATTACATATTATGTGATGCTTAAAGCCATAAAACCTCAGGTATACAATCACACTAGGAAACCTCAGTCTGAGAGAAGAGTTTAGGCAGAACGGAATGGCAGAAGCACGGGTGTTGTAGCTGTCGCCGCTGCCCCTGCCAGGCTGTCCCCGAGTGGTGGCAAGCGGTAATGCGGTGTGGAAATGAGTTTGGAGGACCGTGTCTGTCCAGCGCCGGGTGGTGCCGGGATCGCGTGTCGCCGTGGGCAGATAAAGCAGCACACCGAGCGTGTCAAAGGGGCAGGTGAACAAACCGGGAGCCGCATCACTGGGAGACACAGTAGACGCTTGATTTACTGTCTCCATGAGGGCATCAGCCGGTGATGGCGGTGGCCTTCAGTGACGGCGGACCCCCGGCCCAGGGCAGCCCACTCAGGGGTGACGCTCTGCCACTGGGCACAGTTCCTGCCCCCCACCCCTGCTCAGTGACTCGCTCGACTAAATGTATTATATTTGCACCGCATACATTGTTGTCGGTACATAATTCACTCAGACTTAAATGACACATAGAGATCTGACTGACCTACTTGTGGCCCTGATTCTGGGATGGCTTGCCCACACAAAAAGCACTTGAGTGCTTTTCAATGTGATTACTGTCCTTTTCTTAAGACGGATATCAAATTTCAGATAGAGGGGGTTCAATGAAAGATGTAGGTGTGGTTTCCTCATCTTCACGTCACAGAGATCTACGGTGATTCCAATACATGTGAATCGGATCCATACGGACCCAAACATTTTAAAAGATGACTTTGGATTCTACACATCTATTGCAGTGAAGTCCGATATGGGCAATGAAGAAATTAAGAGTTTGCATTTAATAACTAAAATTATTTTTCCATTATTTTTTTCTTGAAAGGGATTTTGATCCACCAAGCCGCTAAGTAAATGACCTGCATCCTAGACACCTACCCAAAATAACATGAATTTTAATAGGAATTGTCTTTTCCACAGTACCGTGCCGTCTTTGAATGAATTGCCATTGTGAGGTAAATGGAAGTCACTTGGAACTGACACTGTACATCTAATGCCAGGTATATTACTATCACAGCTAAAAATCCAGGGTCATTAATGAAATAACAGGTAAGTCCATCATTAGCCATATTTGGATGGAAGGCCTTTTTCAGCCTCCTGCGCTTTGTTTTATTACAGTTCATTATAATACCTGCAGTTAATAAATCACATTTTTGTTCCATATAAAGCTATTATTTTATTTAAAAGGGCCATTAAAGATTGGTGACTGGAACCATTAGCCTCATTATCTGTTTCTTTTGTTGCAAAATCAGCACAGTTTGTAATTTTGAGGAGGGATGTGTCATAATTCAAGTACTGCGTGTACTATAGGTGTCGAGGGAAATGTCTTATATTGTCCTCAAATAACATAGTATTTTTTTTTCAAAATAAATTTTGTATTTCTGTCTACCACTCTTTGAAGTTTGACAGCTACTGGCAAAATTAATTAATGTGTTCGAAAAAGGAGTTTTTGTCGCTTGCTTTTAAGGAATAAATGGCCCTTTAAAGGGAAGCATGTCTCGCAGGGTTTATAAACTTAATACTGTAAAGCCACATGCTTCACAATGTGGACTCTACATTAGCTATTTTACCTGCACGTCTCTTAATGTATGGGACTGATTCCTTTCTAATGATGATTGATGACAGTTAAACGGTATGCTTTTTATCACATTGTAGAACATCTGGAGATAAAATAGCTTGCCATTTAACAGCTGTGTTCAATTATCGTTTTCGGCTAAATGCTATTTATGCTGATTTCTGAAAGTTCTATTAAAGAGCACAAGCGATTTCCTTATTAAGAAAGACAAGGTGAAGCATTTGGGAATCGCCCGTTCTTAACCTTATAAGACCCTGAGCTCCGTTGTTTAGGTTGTATGAAGACTCTAATGCTGCTAAGTGAAATGTCTTATTCTCAGTGGCATCTTGTGATTTTAGTGCTTTTCCGTACTTGTTTTTTTTTTTTTTTTTTACGAGTCATAAAATGGACAGTGACCTGCTTTTGCTGTTATGTCACACGTGATATGTGAAGAAGTGCCCTATTTTTCTCAACCATTAAAATGTCTGCGTCCTTCACCGAAAGGATTACAATCCCTTAGCTCTTTTCCGTAATAATTTAAAAGGGCCGTCGTATGATTTTTAGAAGCAGAACATAACTTATTGAACATTTTAAGTCGCTTATAATATTTGACCTTTGTGAAATGAGTTGTTGGCATTCAGAACCTTATTTTTCCAGGAATGGAGGCCTTTTGTATTGTGACGGCGTCTCCCCTTCTCACAGAGTCTGCTCTGTTCCATCTAATGCTTTGCCAGTTCCATCTGCGCTTCTCAAGGAAGTGGAAGAATTGCGGGGAGGGGGTGAGGGCACAACTCTGATATAATGAGATTTAGGTGCCCCCCCCCCCTTCAGCTCCCCCAACACCAGCTCAGTTACAAATCCCCAATCCACAGATCAGTTTTGACCCCTTGCTATTGTAGAGCCTGCTGTTCTGACCATTTTGAATTGTGGGTTATTGAACTCCAGTTTGATATGGTCGGGCATTTCCTGGGGGGTGTCCATGTGGCCTAGTCTTGCGGGTGCTGCCCATTCACAGCATGGTGGACCCATGGCACTTGAAGTCATGGGGGTGGCTGTTGAGAGTTAACAGTTGAGGAAGGGCCTTTTCAAGAAGCTCTACTTAGGAAGTCAACAGGTTAAATGAGGAAAGGAAGTGCAGGTCAGAAGCAAAACATTGTTTATTCCAATTTCAGAATAAGTCATAAATAAGCACATCAGAAAGCCAAAAAGCTCCAATCCTGAAGTTTTCATTTAAAGCTTGAAGGCCGTTTTGATGCCAGCTGTTTCACATGATTGTAAATTTTTCAAATCCCTTATGTAACAGACATGCTTCTTAGAAGCTTGACATATTTATTTCAAATTAAATGGTTGAATGGAGCCATTTTACATGTTTTGAATGTCAGAAATCGTAAATAAAATATGCTATGAGGGGATTTATAATCCCTTATTATTTTACAACTTTTCTTTTTGTAAAAAATAAATATTCTTTATTTTACACCCTTCTATAGTAAATCATTAATAAAGTACTTAGAATGCAGTCATATCAATATTGTACAATAAAAAAGTTTTAAGATTAACTTAAATAACTTGAGAAAAGGCAGTTCTAGATAAATTTAGTTAAATTTCACTTTGCTGCAGTTATGACTATATATTCCATATAATATTTGTAGATATAAATCAGGAATAAATTACTGATAGATATTCAGTTGCTTTTTATGCTTCAAACGTATAGCACAAGCAGGTTTTTGGTGTTTTTTTGTCTTTTTTATTGGGAGAATGAGTGCTGAATGTGATAGTTACATAAATGCTTTTCTCTGGGCTCTGTTCTGCAGTCATATTACAGTATTTCCTTGACCTTAAAGTAAATCCTTTAATTGTCACATTTGTTTACAATACAAACTCAGATTAAATTATTTATAAGGCATCATATATTGAACACAATGAAGAATATGTACATAAAAGTTGAAATACAATATTATGATTTTTCAGATGTTCCTTTTTTAAACTGCATTAGCATCTGCTTATGCTGCTGATTTGCTAAACTGCTTTTACTGCTAATACAGATTTCTTCTCTATACTGTTCTGAACTGTTATGGAGATGTTGTAAATCATATATGAAAAATACATTTTCTTGATATTAGTCTATTGCGTACAATGGAAGTCTTTGAATTTTCACTAATAATAATTTCAGCTAAAGCTATTTTGTGTGTTTTTTTTGGGGGGGGGGAGGGGGGGTAGTGGTTAAAAAATAAATGACATGCACCTGGTCTCTGTTCATGTTCCGTTAAGCATTGCTAACAAACCAAAATTTTAAGACTCTCAAGCAGTCTTATATAAATTCGCAAGTGTTTCAAGTTTGTTACTGCAGGTGTTGCACTACAATTTCAAATCAAAGGTGCCAGCATTAAATTCTTCTGTATTATATGCAAAATGGTAAAAATGTTTGTATGGTGTGGCGTAAATATGAACTGGAGCTATACAATAGCTAGTAATGTGCTTGCACATATCGCAGTGCGTATTCTTGTGTGTTTGCGAGTGGTGGGATATGAGTCTCTCAGAGACGGTGTCTATGCTGTTTCTGCTGTGAAGGTCTCTCTAGCTGACATGTTTCTTAGTCTTTTGCAAACGTTTGTCGTCTCTTCTCTCTCCCTCTTTGTCCTGTCAATCATGCTATTTTGAATTTTCTTGTGCTTTTTGTGTCTTCCTTTTTTCAATCATAGGAGCACACGGCAAAAAACAGGGCGAGGATTTGTCCGATAACGACGGTGATGAAGATGAAGGTATTCTCTTTGGTGACCGAGGAAGATGCATGACTCAGTTTTGGCTGTTTCTTTTTTTTCTAAATATTGGTTTTGTTCGGAACTTGACTCCTAAATGTATGACTGTCTATTCTGAATGTACCCCATCTTGCACTTGTGTGTCCCTATTCCCATCAGTCAAAAGACTCATCTAAGTGATGTATTTCTTGTGTATGTGATTTACCTCTGGTGTAAGCAGAGTGCTAGCAGCAGTGCTGCTGAATCATAACTCTGACATTACCATCACTTACCTTATTACCTGGGTAAGTCTCATTCATTGCCTACAAGGCACACTGTCACACAGTGTGATAGGCAGCTTTTGCAACAGGGTGAGTGCTTTCTTAATGAGAAGTTATATCGGTTATAGATTCACAGGAATTTAAATCATTCCTGAAGATCGCAGTGGGTTTTGGGAGATATGCGAATATTGTGCACATGTAATGGAGGATATCAAAGCCAGTTTTATTTATTTTTTTTTTGTGAACCTTGGAGTTCTTGCATTAATACAGCTGCTGTAGCAAAGCTGTTTAGATGCACTTTTCATAATTTATACTTTGCAAAGGCTGTATTTATAAGAGTATGGATTATGCACAACAAGATCATACCTAATCTGAAGAAAGCATGTTTGCCCACGGATTATTTGTTGTAAATGGATTATCTGATTCTTGGAACAAAATGTTGGCTGTAATTATTTTAGGTGCAATTTGTAGTCAGCTGAGAGTAACATTCCGGATTTGGTCACTTTAATTTTGTTGACAAATAAACCCATATCCATGAATCATATTGATACTAAAAAGTCATACTGAAAAGGCAGCACTTGCTGTGTATTGGCAGAGATACGTATTGGCATATGTTGGTTCCAGCTTATTGGTACATTACATATAGCTGAAAAGTAAGTCTAAATTTGTTGGAAAAATTCACTTTTACATGACACGCTGGTCGAGAGACATCATATGGTACATCAGGGGATGTTCACTGAAACATGACGTGCGTTCCGTGTGAACACTGCTCTCTTTTAAAATTCATTCTCTGTTGTCCTGGGGGAGGTAACCAGCACCCATGCACATGACACCAAACTTGCACAGTGACCCAGGTCTCTAATATCTGGGTTTTACTGAATAATTAAGTGACGTCATCATAAGCCTGAGAGTCGTTTCCATAGTTACGATAATGCCACAGAAATATGAGACTGAAGTGAAACGGTTCTTTTTTTTGTAATTCGGCCTTTAAGTCTGCCACGTCCCACTTCCCTACAACTCGTACTTATGAATGGACTGTCATAAAGTCTATTATATAAAAAATTCAGGTTAAATGCAACTTTGTGATGTGAAAATCAGCTTCAGCTTCAGCAGTTTGTCAGCTCAAGGTACAGTACAGTACCATATGTAGCTATTTATTATTACTGTATAATAATTATAGTATTATCATTACTACTATTATGCACTGTATTGTTATGTTTCAGATGTTCCTACGAATTTCACTTAAAGCTAGGGTATACAATCTGATACACTTTTTTGTCACAAATTTCTCAAATTCAGCAAATCTCTACTCAAAAAAAATTGCCAGACAGATACAGATAGGTAGGTCCTGCAGCTGTTTTGTTGGCAAACATTATGGATGAAATGTGCTGAAAACTTTCCAAACACACTTTGGCTGTGTAGCATCGCTAATCTTGCTGACGTGTTTGGCTTTGCCAGATATATAACCTCACTGCAGCCAGTCGCTGGCCAGCCAGCAATAGGTTACTGCAGCAAACTCCAACTTCAATTTCATTTCCCAGTACTAGCATGCTAGCTTGACAGCAGTGAGTACTGCAAACAGCCATTTCGTTGTTTACATTCATTATGATGACGTTTGGTGTCTTCTTACAGTGAATGAGCCATAAGTTATTTGGATATGACAGTGGCGCGTTACGCTGAGCTCCCCGTACGCTTTCTCTCGTGGACTTGTCCTACAGCAGTAATCAGGCAGCACCCCTGATAGTGTTTAGGAGTAGCTTTGGAAGGATGCCTGCAATGACAAGGGTGGAATTTTCAGTTGGACATTCGAAATCAGCTAATTCCTCCAAAATCACATACTGTACCCTATCTTTAAAGAGGGACTTAAGCAATGGATCCTGTTCGTAACCTAGGGACTGCCAGTATTTATTTTTTAATTAAAACCAAGTAGTAGAAGATTCAGTTTTGGGAATATTGAGTCAAGAGAGTGGGTTCAGCCTTTTGGTGAAATCGATATGCTCCAAAACTGCATGAGCCATAAATCGGCCATAATCGATCAGTTTCACCTTGACTATACATCGTGTTTGTAAATGCACAGGTTGTATTACCTAGACAAGTTCTACTGCACTTTAATTGAGTTTATGCAGTCCTCGTTTAGCTTTTTAAAAACAGAACTGCAAGCACAAATTGTTATTGATGGCGCCCAAATGCCCAACTACACTGAGCCAATAAGGCTGTTAAAAGTAATCTTGTGTTTGTCCAAGCAAAAAGCAGCGCCACTCAGCCATTTTATTTGTTTTTCTGATATACATTTTGTCCATTTTTTAGGTTTGAATATTATTTTTACATATTTGTATATACATCTATCTACATATTTATATAGTTGGACAGGTGGGCTAGGTCACTTAAAAAAAAAAAAACGCTCTCATCCTGCAACTTGGCAGAATCGCAAACAACTCTAAGCAGTATGCACCATTTTTCAATTTCACAGTTAAAAGCAAATGCCTGTCAACAAACAGAAAAGGCACCCACCGTTTCACTTGTCGTATGCACTTGACCCCTGCAATTTTGTGCTTTGTGATATTTGTGATTTTAGGTGAAATTATGTTTACTGTAATGGGTCAGAACTATGCACTTGAGGTCTCTAAACACCATGCCAAAATGCATCAGTGTAGACGATTCGGTGACACTGACAACTGCAGTTCTCACTAGTCACCATTAATTCAATCTGTACTTTAACCCAAACATCTCAGTACTCTGTCATTAATTTAGATCATTAAAAATTATGGACAAAGGGTGGAGAGAGTTGTAAAAAATGTTACCCAGGTAAATATTTTGTTGCATTTCTCTGCATATTACATTTTATTGCGCTTCCAAACAGGTTACAAATACATTCACGAGAGAGCACAAATGTTTTTGTCTGAAGTGACGCAAAAGTGAGGCAAAAAGCATATCACAGAAATACGTGCTGTCTAGGAGTCAGACCAGTAGCGACTAAGGAAGTTTTCACACCTATAGTTCAGTTTCTCTGGTCTGAATTGCTTGATGTGTTTGTAAACGTAGCGCTTTCACCTTGAATCGGTTTGCTTTCACACAGAGAAAAATCTAAGCTAAGCAACAACGTACCACTACAAACCACGTGAGAACTTTCATTCTGCTTATTGGTCAGATGCGTCTGTGGCTGGAGCAAGAAAGTAAATAAAGGAAGAAAGACGGGTGTCCTGGGCAATGCGGCTGAACATCGCCCAATTTTAAGTACTAAGTTGTTCAGTCAATCAGCCAAAAGCCTCTCTCCTTCAGCCATTGGCTGAACATTTTGAAAACTTTTTAAGAGTTTTCTGAGTTGTTTTTAAGATCTGACAGATGTCATCTGTCCAGATTTCAAGAAGGCAACGTATCTCACTGCTAGACCAAGTAAGACCTCAGTTCATTTTTCCTTCTCTGTCTAGCTACTGCTACTGGTTTGTGGTGTTCCGCCACATCCCAGAATTCAAGGTATACCGGGATTTGGGAGCCGTGTAGCTCAAACTTGCGGAGTACACCTGGAAGCTGGGTCGGTCTGAGGTCATATCACGTTCATACCACACACAAACCCCTCCAGAGTTCCGGACCGGACCGACACCGCCTGCTCTCAAGGGTCTTGGTACAGTTCTTTTGATCCACACCCAAGTGTGATTACTGTGTTCACACCTTCCCAGACGAATCGCACCAAGGGGCAAATCGAAGTCTGTTTTAACCAGACTAAAAAGTGCTGGTGTGAAAACACCCCAAGAATCGTGAAACAGCACTACAGTACATATACATTAATTTTTTTAGTAGACATTTTTGTCTAAAGCTATGTAGAAGCATATAGCACATTACAAACACAAGCTAGGAGTCGACGGAGTCAAGTCTAGGAGTCGACGAGGCAAACGTGCGGCTAGACTGAGCCTCCAATGCATGCTGAATTATAAGTGTGCTACTAACACTATTATTATAACGACATAACAAACCGACAAAGCAACTATCGATGCCTGCATGTTCAGAGGCTACAATCCTACTACAACCAAAACCAGTTTCAGCCTGCATAACATCTCTGTGCTGTCTCTATATCTCACTTGCTTGTCAATTATCTTCTCTGTCAATTATCAATCTCAATTTAGTGCCTTGATATTGAACTAAAAACTTAATTGATATTTGATTAATTAGCATTACTACATATAGTCAAAAAAGTGATATGTATAGGTTTGGTCAGCTCGCTGGTGTGAGATTTTTACTTTGACATGCATTTTACTGTTTTATTACCTTGCATATAGTGTG
>JAABNX020000002.1:22526328-22547905 GCA_015163995.2 Mormyrus lacerda | reverse complement strand
AGGTTTGGTCAGCTCGCTGGTGTGAGATTTTTACTTTGACATGCATTTTACTGTTTTATTACCTTGCATATAGTGTGTAGGTTTTGCAAACTGCCCCAACACTTTTGATGTGGCTAATTTTAGGTTTACAATGGAATAATATAGATTTGCAGTAAGATTTCTTACATGAGCGTGAGTCTGAAAGTGTGGGTGTCACGCCAGATGCGTGAGAGCTGGCAACCCTGGATATGCCATTTTGCCCATATCACCCACTACTAATTCAAAATGCTCTTCCGGGCAAATTATTAAGTACTTAAAAAAAAAGAAAAACGTCTAACAGGTTCTCACAACATTGCATCAACTCAGCAGCCTGACACAATGGCATATATAGCATTACCTGAACAAGAAATACAACAATACAACTACATTAAAATAATGTGCACCAATATACCTTCTGGTGCAAAAAACTAAAATAAAAGTCTAGAGGTTCTCAAATTTACATTAATGTAGGTTTACTGCATGGGTCAACCACAATGAGCTTAGATTTTGAATTTGCGTTCAGTTTCAAAAGGAGCTGATACTTAAAATGCGTACAGAACTCTACAGCCAGGCTCGACTAGGTGTAAACAGTTGCCTAGCACAAGTGAAAATGCATTCATATGCTGCAAAAGCAGGTAGGGCTGTGTTCAATCTGAGCCTATTGTATAATACATTGATTTAAAACCCTCGGTGTTGCTGGGAGAGATTTTACTAAAACAAAGTAAAGATAACACTACAATGTGGTGCCACAAGTAAGGGGTATCCCATACGCAGCAAGAAGAAATGACTTACATAGCTAGCCTACCTACCTAAAATTCGACCAACTACAAATTATTATTATTTGTTGAACCTACTTAAGTGTCGATAGCTAAAAAAATCATAATGTTAAATATAGCTAGCCAGCCAGTCAAACTGGCCAGGAAATCATGTGATAAAGGCATAGATAAAAATAAAACTTACTATATCTCTATAGAGCGAATTCTTTATTGCAGATATCTCTCTCGACAGGCATAGGAAACATGCTATAATCCCGCAAGTGCCGCCAAGGATGTCACAAGCTACAGCTATTAGTGACTGTTAATTTTTAAAAAATATCAACTGCTGATTTTAGGAGGATTTCATACGGTTGGCTATGGAAAACGAACAGCCCTGTCATTGCACATGGAGTCAAATTTTAGGATGAACATTACCCTACTTTGTCAACAAAACTGTTAAAAACATAAAAGATAATAATAGTGATAGGGGCAGCACAGTGGTTGGCACTGTCGCTTCATACCTGGGTTCAAGTCTTTGTCATGACTCTGTGTTTGTGCTGTGCGCATGTTCTCCCTGTGTCGTCAGGGGGTCTCCTCCGGGTACTCCGGTGTCCCCCCCAGAGTCCAAAAAAAAAAACAGGTGAGGTTAATGTGAATTACGACATTGCTTGTCGGTGTGCCCGTGTGAGAGAATGGTGCGTGAGTATGACCTACGAGAGCTTAGTGTCCGGTCTTGGATTGTTCCCTGCCTTGTGCCCATAGACCCAAAGTATACTCTGGAGACCCAGAATAGGATAAGCAGTCACAGAAAACAGATGAATAATAATAATACATTAGGTAACTCCTATCACATATATGTCAGGTTAAGTGAAATAACCCAGCAATAGCGTGCAATTTTAATAGATACACCAAGTTAATACACAGTAGAAGCCAAGAAGGGAAGAAATTTTGTGTGTTAAGAGAAGCTGTCTTGTTGTTCTGAGTTATTTTTTATTACTTTTGCACTTGTGTCCTTCCTGGTAGCTTTAATGAGTTTGGTCATTCTTCTCTGACCTTCACTCATTAACAAGGCCATAGAAATGCCATTGACTGGATGCGTTTTTGTCCGTCACACCATTCTCGGGGAAATCCCAGGAGCACGGCAGTTTGCGAGATGCGCAAATAGTAACTGAACCTCTTGACCCTGTTTGAGTGCTGCATGTATTCAGTTGCAGCCAGAGATTTGCTGTTTGGAGGAGCAGCCTGTATGCATTAACGAGCAGGTGTACCTAATAAACTGGCCATGGAGTGTAGTGTCATTGTCGATGTGACATGTAACATTTAACATTTATGCATAATGGCTGGTAATGGATCTGTGCAACATTCACTAGTACTGCAAAGAGAGATATAGCATTGTAAGGTATTGTAATGATGTCATAATCAATATTAGGCACATTTTAAATAGACAACAGATGCCCTTTAAAACAGAAAAGGTAGATGGGTAGAGACATTGGACTTCAACATCTCCAAATAGGTAGACACAAGCAGATCTAAAACTAACGATCGACCATTTCAATTGTTTTTGCTAAGACCATGAAAGATTCAATCACAGTCAAAAAAAACTGTTCACTAGCAATATTATTCTGATTAAAAATATGTACATGTGATTCTAATATAATCCTTAGAGACCTCTTAGAAGATCTCTGTGGTATATTTCAGTCTGGGCTGTAGATTTCCATTTTAACAAGTTTGCTTAGAATGCCAGTGCATTTCAGGGCCCACTTTCTGTATTACAATGATAACAGGGATCAGAATTCTCTAGTCAGAAGTTTTTTTTCTTTATCTCCTTGACAATGAGCAGGACAGTCAGTTGGACGATGGATATATGGATTATTTTTATTCCAATTACAAAGAACTCAAATAGTTTTAAAGACTATAGTTGAATTATCGAAGCAGTACTGTTTTTATAGCATAAGCTCTTTATGCAAATATGACCTTATTTGGTACAGAGTTCAGATGAGACCATTGATAACTGAAATCCAAATACTAAAGCCATATCTATCTTCAAATATACTTCAAATAGCATCAGCTTGGAGATGACAATGTGACGTTAATTCCAGCTATTACTCTGGTGATATGTAGGACTTACCTATGTATACAGCATGTTCCTCACAGTGAAGAATGTAGTGATTAAGTGTTGGTTACTAAAGCAGGTGATACTGTATAAGGCATAAAATTTCCTTCTATCCACTAAGCACAACATACGTTCCACAGATTTAATCATTCAATCATTCGGTCACAAATCCAGTTCCTTAACAGCCAAGCATTGAGTTGCCCACGTATCGCATTAATGTGAATGAAGGGGAAAAATAAATAAATAAATGAATGCATACTTCAATTTTCTTTGGAGGTTTAATAACTGTCAGCTGAGCTTCAGACGACAGACCTTCATTGAGATGACCTACTTTTTAATGAAAGAGAGTTAACGGCATTTAGACTTAACGATATTTATGTGCTTCGACCTGAGGAAATATTGCGAACAGTTGGCATCATTATCTTTGACCGCAGACAACCCTCCGTTTGATTATTTGGAAATATCAGCTATGTCACGGTGCAGACCCTGGCCTTACATCTGTTCCTGTCCAATTTAAAAAAGGTGGCCCGAGGCTCTTTTAAGGAGATTTACCCTCCACCTTAAATTTGTCCATCAAACTGTCAGCTATGCTTATTAAAATGACACACATGTGTACTCAGCATTATGTTTAAAAGCATCATGCGATGATCTCTTTGGCAGTAAGCATATCCAATTTACTCAAACAATCCTCTGAATATCCTATTAAAACATCTATGAATATAATCAGCGAACAATGCATGTAGCTAGAGGCAGTAATAAGCTAAAACATCTAGCTATCACTTTCCATTGCTGCGAAGTTAGCAGGATCAAATATAATTCTATATTCATTCAACAGGCTAGCCGTAGACGTAACATGTCATTATGCCATGTTTTCTGGGCAATTTCATTACTGTTATCAATTCATTTCTGTGACAGCCTAATACACGGTAGCAAACCATGACTTGTATACACACATAAATACAAGTACTGAATAATAAAAGTGTGAGTTAATTAGTAAACAATTCATACCCAGTAACACAATATGTGATGTAGTAAGATATGCCACATTCATGAACATTATTGCCCGGTGATATATTCAATAGATTCAGAAAAAAAGTATTGTATATGACTTCTCAGCTATTAATAAAGGCAATTTGGATTATGCGTGCTTAAGAAATTGATATGGGGACATTGTTGACGTGTAGGCTTTAAGAGTAATGTAATTTGCAGTATATAGTGAGTATTGTGGGCATAAAGCTGAGGAAAGTACTGTATTAGTATGTAATTGTTAGTAAAGTATTACTGGCTATTAAAAGTGAACAGAGATTTCTTACACACATTTTCCTATCTCAGCCTCAAAGAAGCTTTACATGTTTAATACAAATTGTTCATACAGGAAGTGTGGGGGGTTTATAGAGACTGGTTGTTCATACTATGAAGCAGAGAAAGGAATGCTTACAGATTGACATGACTGAAGAACAATATTACATCTGAACCAAATATTCTGCCTTCTCCTCCTATATTTGCTCTCTTCTGGGGACTTAATGTAACTTTGTCCTCAGCCATAGACGGCAAACATTCTTAGTGGTACTGCATGCCTCTGTGAGCATTTTGAAAAGCCAGTACCGATAAAGGGGGAATATGTTTGCATACTTCGCCCTAGTTACGGCAGTTTTGAAAGTGTCTCCCTGTTCTCTTAGAATCAGCGTGGCTGTCTGCCCCTACGCCTCGTGTTTGCTTACAGCCGCTCCCATATACTTAGCGACGTGCTGTCAGCTCATCTCGCTTGGCAGTTCATCTTTCGCTAACGTCTGCGAGCCGAATCGCATTTCGGTCCCCGCTCATCCAGTTAGGCCCACTTCCAGAGTCACCCCCGCCTTCCTCCGCCAGCCCAGATGTACACAGCGGTACGATGGACTGGTGATCTGTGGCAGGGCGGGGGGGGGTGGTCTCCACTCTGGGGCAGGCGGTAGCGCTAAATCACAAAGCCACGTTTAACGTGCAGCAGGAATGATGGTTGTGTGACAGCCACTCGCCTCGCTGATTCACGGGGCCCAATCTGTGGGCGCAACCTTCCTCACTTACAACCCCACCCCCATGCCTGATCTGCCAGGGCAATCAGCATCTCCTGCTCCAGGGTCGAGGATAAATTCCATCCTCAGATCCCTGCCTGACGCTCGGGACACATGGTGTTATACTTGACTTAAGAGGCTCTAGGTTTGAATTGATGAGAAAGCAGCTCCCATACCCTGAGCATCTCCCCTTTAGCCATCACATTACAGGAGGCCTTGTCACACCTGGATGTTTTGAACTGTATCATTTGAACCCTGTAAAAACAGGACAGCACTACTGATCCCTGTTTGACCATCACATGAAAGTGGAGATTCCATTGTTTCCAGACCTTGGTTAAAAATGTCGTCGTTGAGCACTAAATTTTGAATAATAAGGCCAGTGCACCTCAGATCTTTCAGAAATTTGTATCGATTTTCAAAATGGTCAGCGTTGGGAATGTAGGCCGTGAGCACATTGAAAGCATAGACTTGCTCTTTAAGTGGTTTTTCATGGGCACACAATGTCCTTCTCAGCAGGCCGCATTCTAAACACACAAATCACATGATCAGTTACACCCAGCAGCAAAGACAGTGAACCTTGCTTTAATGTATTTTCTCCTACATGGTGAACTGTGGTATTGTGCAACTCACGAATAATAAAGTTTAATCGCACAAAGAATGAAACAGTGCACTTTAAAGGAAAGCCATTTTTTATTACTGTCAAAAAAGCCCAGCGAATTTGCTTAGAGCAACATCTCTAGTCCTTTAATTAAGAACTTCTTTTATTTGGCCAGGTGTTCTGTTTGGTCATCATTTGTGAGCACTGGCTACATGGTAGAATCATCAACGATTTATAAAATGCCACTTAAAGCCACTAAAATAAAACCAAAAAGAAGAATTGCAGAAGATAATCATTTCATCTAAATGTGATTTGAAGGAAGAAAGGGTATATTACACATCAGTGTAAAATGATCTCCCTTGATTGTGCAACAATGGCAGTATATGTACCTGTTGACACCTTAACATTTATAATTACTTAACTTCAAAGAACTATATTCAACTCTAATATAAAAACTTGATTTCTATTTAAAGCTGAACATTTGTTGCATATTGCTTTAGAATTTTGAGTAATTTGCCAAATCACTGCCTTATATGCCAATTAAAACCAAACAAAAACTATAACATACACACACACACACACAGACACACACACATATGTGTGCTATGGATGTCTGCGGGTCGGGAAGCCTTTACCTCTGTATTATTTGTGAAATAGCAGTGAGGAGTGTGGGGAGGTGAGTAGTCACATATAGTGTTTGTCACATACCTTTAGTAATGATGATGATGCCGTAGCATCTGTATGTTCGGGATGCGACAGATGGGACAGAAACATGAACCCTGTCATGAAGAGGGGCTGTTGGGCCCCGCGCCCTTCCATCTCCGGGATGGCTGCTGACACCCGGCATGCTCTCACCAAGCGGCGGTACGGCCATCCCAGGTGGCCTTTATCCTCTCCTCCGTTGTCCAGCATCTCTCGAGTGACAGGGATGACACGATGCAAAATGCTCGGGTGAGATTTATGACGGGTTCCTTGGGGACCCAAAAAGGCTGCCCACTGGGCTTCGCTGACAGCTCCGGGAGATGATACCGAGCGGGTCGGGTCATTCAGTGCCGTATCTCTCCTGCCAGATGAGGGCTGCCTTAATGGGAAGGCAGAGCCAGCCCCGCTTGTTACCATGAATATGTTTATTCGATTTGTCTCCATGCATATGAAGTCTGAGAACGTTCCGCGTGTGCATCGACGTGTCTGTGTTTGTGCGTGTGCTCGTGTAATCGTCCAGTCCTGCCATTCTATTCTGCAGGTACGGCAAATTAAATTTAAAAGACAGCATTGAAATATATATATGAATGAGCTGACAGAATAGATTGGAAGGCTGCTGATGCATGTTGCACAGAGTATCTATGTACTGTATTTATGTATGTTAACCACGTGTCTCCCATGGTGTCTGCGTACATATCAACTCTCAGTGCTTCTTTGCATCTGTTGACCTGTTCTTATTTTGCACAAGTTGTACTGAATGTATTGCCTTCTCCATCTTTTGTGCGTACTGTTGCATTAGGTTTTCTGATATTGTTTCAGGACTTTGCTACCTCAAAAGTAAACAGTCAATAACTGTATAGTAATGCGTTAATCGTTCTTTCTCCCTCCCTCTCTCTCTCTCTCTTTCTCTCTCTCTCTCTCTCTTTCTGAGTGCTAAAGTCTTGAAAAATGAAGGAAATTATGCTGATTGTTTAACTTTTCAATCATGTTTTTGCTTCTTAGACTAGTGAAGAGGAATCTTGATTAACAACCTTGTCCTAATATTGGTAAAACAAATATAAGGCTTCTTTGGGCTGTGAACACCTATTCTAATATTTCCCCTGGATAGGTGGAAACTGTTGTCATAGTAACCCACAACCTGATTCAACAAAAGAGGCAGCTGATAATGTTGACGGTGACATGACTAATCTGTATTCTCTTTTCTCTTCTTTCCCTACTTTTTCAGTTTTCTTTACATCTGTATCCATCTATTTTCATGTCTTGGGGTTCTTGCTAAAACGAGTGTTCATTTTTCTCTTCCATCCCTATTTTCTCTCTCTCCATGCATTCTTCACTTGTGCTGTGACTTAGTGTGAAGGAGTTTGCTCTTGCAAGAGAGCAGTGGGTTTTGAGTCATGTTATATGTTACCCTCTCAGATACCAGGCCAAAACATTACAAAAAAATTCCTTATTACACACTGAATGACAACAAGTGTGTTTGACGGAAAGCTTCATTATTGCCATCCATGATGCCACACTACTTGAAATTCATGCAAATATTTTGATACGCAGTCATTCGCAAAGAGGCCGCGGCGTGTCGAAATAAACACTGCTATTACCTCCATGACAAGCCTTCTGCACTGGTGCAGCTTGGACTAGCTGCAAGAAAAAAGAGAGGAGCAAGTGCAAACAGGGACGTCGCTCACAGATGGACGCAGATTCACCGTCCAGCCTGGGTTGTTTGTGATTAGCTGTTTGTTCTTGAGGATTTGGAATATTTTTTTCCTCTCCCGGGTAACCATGGCAACCTGAACACAATATAGGTTTCCGAGCCCGGCAGACGTCTCTCTATTGGAGAACAGCAGCGATCGCCTCACTTTTCAAGGCTGAGTGCAGCAGAGAGCCGCCATCCGCGAGTTAAAGCCCATGATTCTCTTACCGTTCATCGCCAAGCCGGTATCTCAGATGCTGCCTCTCCATTCTCCTCCCCTTTATGTTACTGAACTTAAGGATTTCATCTGAGGGGTAAAGGACTTTGTCACTCACACTGTCATTCTAAAATAGCTTGAAGAGTGAATTTTTCTTTCGGTGGGGGGGCATCAAAGGCAGAAGCCACGCAGGGGCATCCTTACCCATTGAAGCTTAAATGCAGTGTCAGGCCAGAGCCTGTACACAGCTTCCAGTGTGCTGTCAGTGAATGACGCTCTGGCAAGATGAATATGCAGCACATGCAGTTTAACCCTAATGGTTTTCCTTTGTATCGAGAAAATTTTCTCCTAACCACGTGCAATATAGTATAAATAATTAAAAAAACATAAGCCTTTTGCTGCATTATCCGCTGAGAAATTTTCAATATAAGATTACATTCCTGCATAATTTGGCATATTTCTGAAGTGTATTCAAATTAAAAGACAAAAAAGTATGCAGTGATGTTAAATGCAGATTACAGTGGCAGAGCAGCTGGTATCTGGGAGGGCTTTGCTTAGTGTCTATGCATTTTGTTGAGCCTTGCATTGAGCGGAGATTGCCAGTGACCGTCTTAACGGTGGCCACTCTTGCAGACATCCGAGACACCGGCGCCAAACCCGTGATGGTCTACATACACGGCGGCTCTTACATGGAGGGCACAGGGAACATGATCGACGGCAGCGTTCTGGCCAGCTACGGCAACGTCATCGTCATAACGCTTAACTACAGGGTCGGCGTCTTGGGTAAGTGCAGCCTCTTTCTCTCCAAGCTTTTGAGGCAAGAGAAGCAGCTTTGCTTCACGGTGTTGGTGCATCCTGGGGTTTTGTGGTGTACGAGGCAGATATCTCCATTGGGACATCACTACAGAGAGTTGTCAATTCTGTGAGTTTGCTCTTTAAGAATCATTTCAAGTTTTTACCTTTTTTAATTTAAAACATAATAAGACCCCACGTATTTATTTTAACGTAAACTACTGCATGAATACATTTTTAGATGAGGGAGAAAGTCAGAGAAGGAGGGTATTACTGAGTGTGGAAAATGATCCAGTGAGAGATAAATTTCATCACTGAATCCATGGAAACGGTTGAAGCAAAACAAAATGGAGCTGGCCATATCATCGCAAAGCACATGTCACTGCAACTCCACTGCCTCTATAAATCAAATTTGCATGCTCAGTTATGTGGATTGTTTTCCCTTCTTATTCCCCATAGTCTCTAAATGTCAAACATAAGTTGTAAAATGGATGAAAGTGGATTGTACATTAGTATTATCGCCTGAAATAAAACAGCCTTCCCACAGTTTAGATTTTAAGCACTTTGACTGACCCCAATGTTGCATTTTTTCCCTCAAAGTCAAACTTTATGTATTGCATTAATGCACATTATTATTTCCATGCCAGAAGTCTGGCCCTGTTCAACAGAAATGCAGTTGGATTTGTCTTGGTCTTCCTGTGACTCTTTCCATTATGTTTCATTTATTCAAGTAACTACAAAACTTCTCTTCAGTACAACCGAATGAAGTAGTGCTCATTTAAATACATCAACCAGATTTTGGCTGTTTCATAAACATAAGGTCTTTCTTTAATCAGTATGTATGTCTTAAGGGAAATATTGTTTTTTTCGGAAAGAATTAAAATTTTAACATGTGGTAAATGCAGTTATGATTGTAGTTCTTTATGCAAGTTTAATTTAGCATCTCTAGGCACTTAATCACAGAATTCATTTTTATGATTATCAGAAAAGTTTTTCTGTTAGCATCCCTGCAATATGACAAACGTTTCACCATCATTATTCCAAACTGAGGCTTTGCGCTCAATTTTAAACATACAAAATGTGAACATTCTGTGTCATTCAGGTTTTGAAGGAAAGAAAGAGACAATAGTGTAATCTTTGAGGGAATGTAACAGAACAGAGATAAACTCCATTCCAGACGTACTTCATCTTGGCTTCTTTTATGCTGTCTATATAACATTTTCGCTTATAATGCATAAATTTGGGATTATTACACACACACACGCACACACACAAACACACACACAGGTTTGTAATTATATCTTTGTGGGTACTCTCCATTCATTTCTATAGGGAAAACGCTAATCCCAACATGACAACCTTAACCCCTAGTCAGCCCTAACTTTAAACCTGAAAAATGGTCCCCACATCGTCAAAATAACAGGTTTTATTACATTGTGAGGGACATTTGGTCCCTGTGGTATAATATAAACCCAATCCACATACACACACAACAGACGTACACAAACACATATATCTAAATCGGGACCTTCCATTCATTTCTATGGGGGAAAACTCTAATCCCAGCATGACCTTAACCCCTACCCAGCCCTAACCTTAACCATAAGTAACCCAACAAAATGCAAGGCAGTCACAGATTTTTACATAGATTTTTTACATAGATCACATTGTGCCCACATCATAATGTATGAATGACCTACAGGCTCTCACAACTGAACTGAAATCTAGTCTTCTAACAAGATTTCAGTAATGCTTTGCAGAAGAAATTCTTGTTAATGCTTATTGTGATACTGTTAAGTTGCACATGTTCTGATGTTAAGTTATGTTTTTTTTTTTTAAGCAAATATACTTACTACCCAGATAAATAGCTTTCAACATTTTCTTTGACCGCCTAAGCTGCTTGCGCATAAGTGTATATGTATGAGTATATATTTCCATTTTGTCATTTGGTCAGGTCTAACCTAAGCTCAGGATGTCCAGTCAGTGTACCTGTGTGCTTTAGATATCTCTGTGACTACCCAGGGCCATTTTTGTTTTCAACATTTTTGTTTTCAACCGCTCAACTTGAAAAAGTATCTTTGTCTACAAGCACAAAAATTAGCTCTGATGATCCTCTTCTCCCCTTTCAAATAAGAAACAAATAAATAGTCACCATTGACAATTTCATTCTACCATTTCTAGGTACAGTAAGACCTCACAGTGAATCCCTTTGACTAAGGTCTTCCTAGTAGAATTGTATCATATTCTATATAGAAGAACCTTCTATGTACTAAATCACACATACAGTTTCCATTTGAGCAAAGTGCTCCAAGGAGAAAAAACATTAACATAATTTTACCCCCATCAAGTCGTAGAAGAAAGAAATGTTGTATAATAATCTTCACTGTTATGCTGTGGTTTTAATAGCATTGCCTTGGGATTGTATTATTTAAAGTCTATAGAGGTGGAAATGATGACTTTAAGTAATCAAACACAATACAGCTTTTTTGTGGATGATGCAGTTCTTAAATTAAAAGACCCTAAGAGTCAATTTCTACCTTTTTAATGTAGTTTGGATGTGACTACATTTGGGATATTAAGGTGCAGTTGAAATATTGTGGATATAATTAAATATGATAAATCATCAGTAATACGGGCTTGATATTATGTGGAATGGAATGTAATTTTATTATGTTGGCCTTTTTTGGGAAAGCTGTTCCTTCCAAATTCTCCTTTTGGTTGATGCATCAAACCCAAAGAACAGATTAGATTCGATTATATGAACTACACAGACCTTGTTTGTGTTCTGTCCGTGTCTGTGATCGATTGAAAATCTATGTTACAGCTTTTTGTCCTTAAACATCTTGCAAGAAAACTTGATTTACATTCAAAGCAAGATTTACAATTCACAGCCTAACAAAATTTCAATAAATAATACAACACCGTTGGAAGAAGGAGAAGTTTTCTCTTCTTTTTTAATTAGGCAGCTTAAAAGGTTGATGAAAAATAATTGAAGCTGAGAGAATTAGACAAGATAATGAATAGAGAATGAAAGTAGACAAGGCGACTGTATCAATGCTCACTGACACTAATACAGGTCTCCATTTTCTCTCAGCAATCTTGACAATGCATTAATAATAAAACAAAAACTGAAATGTACAGATAATGACTGTGTGGTACTTCATCTGGCTTTGTTAACTGTTTGAATAAATCATACAGTTGTTTATTTTTCATCCTGATTAGGCAGTGAGGATAGAGTTTATTAAAATGGAGAGATTATCTGTGTATGTTAATGTAAAATTCTTTTTTTGAGTAACTCTTTGAATTTCATGCATTTAGAAATACACTAAATGTAAAAAAAAAAAAAAAGAACCAAGAATTGTGAGGCACCAGTTGTACCTGAACTACAGATATTCTCTTGATGTTTCTCATAAATCGTAACGGTGGGTTTCACAGTAATTTAAATTTTAATAGCAATTAATTGTTTCGTCACGTTGCAAAGAGCCATTTTCTCCAAGCCCTTTTTGGAATTTTTCATACATACAGACCAGCAGTCTCTCCATATTCAGAAGAACTGGAATTCATTACAGGTTTAATATTCAATTAGGAATAGTGGAAGACCAGAAGGTTTTCCCTTGAGGACAACATAACCAAATGGGGAGTGATTACTAGGGGTGATGTTACTTCCAAATCAGGACTGTGTGACTGGTTTGAGTCTTAGGCCCAGTGAATTCAGTTTGTTTACAAAAGACCAGCCTTGTTTGTTACTGGGCCCATTGATCGGTGTGTGCATGAAAATGGCAAGAATGAGGCCCCACTGCAGTGTTTCTTTAATGATGTGTAATGAGTCCTAGGCAAAGGGGAGGATCTTGTATCACTGCTCTTTACAAATATAATTACTCATTCACTATCTAGAGCACGTCAATTTCCTAGTCCTATGGGGAAGACTTAATTACTGCTTCCAACTACACTGAGAATTAATAAGGTCTTCTTCTATTGCCAAAAAACAAGGTGAGACTTCCTTGTTGGGCCAGCTGTTATGCCAAGTATTGTTTTGTGGATTTGTTCGATCTTATGTTAAGATCAGTCTTTTGGCTAAATTCAGATAGCCCGTATTTTATAATTTATGTCCAACTGCATCTGTAATATCGAGCTATAATAATTGGATATCATTATCTCATTTCATTGCTGTCTTATCAATTTTGACTTGGCAGAAATAATTATATAAGTAGATGATTGAATTTTTCTTATGATTAACCTTACAAAAATAATCCTAGACCAGGGTAATTACCTACACATATATATAGGAGATTCCGCTGCCCTTTTAGAAAAGGAAAATATGGACCCAGTACATTTTGAAATGGCTCTAAATTGATGTTGACTACCAAGGTCATAGCAGAGATTGCAATATCATTAAACTGTAGATTTATAAAAAATGATTATGTATAAACTTTAATTAAAATAAGGATGGGCTGAGCAGCTGCAGTAGGCTGAGAATCCTTTATCACACTTTTATGATTGCAAAAGCCTTGTTACAAGTACACTCAGAGGTTGAGAAAAGAAAAAAAAACTGTCCACTGCTTATTATTCTGTTTATAGAAGATTCTTTGTGTACATTTATCCTTCTCCCTTTATGTGATTGGTCACTTGATTCTATCTGTTTACAGTATTTCTGGAGCGCTGCTCATTTAGCTGCCTGGAGCCCAGGTGCATATAATACCATCACTACACCTCCTTTCCTCCTCACCCATCCCCCGACGATCTCAGCTTCATCTGAAGCAGCTTCTCGGCTCCCGTCTCTCCGAACGCGTTCCAGCCCTCAGCGTCTGTCCTGTCTTCTCTCTAAGGGTGTCACTTAGCTTCTGCGATGTGAATCTTTCCCAAGACTGCACATCTGGAGCGACTTTTCACCCTGTACACTTTCCCCAGCATGGCCTCCATACCAGCCATGTTTTCTTTATCAATTCATACAGCCTGTCCCAGTGGGCCGTCCTCACCATCACAATTAATGAGATAGGCCTTAGGATTTTGAGTCACGATAACGACACATAATAGCACGGCACCTTAATTTCCATTTTTCTCTGTTTCTACTGTACCGTAGGAGGCATTCTGTGTTTGCACTGTAATATAATGTGATGTTTTTAGGTGTTGTCTCATTCCCGCCCTCCATTCCAGCCACACAAAGAGGGAAAAAGGAACAAATAGCCTGATAGAAATGAAAATGAATAACAGTCTGGGCGCCCACTGTCTGCCATTTCCATGCTGGAAGCTGAGCCAGAGCGCTTTTTGGCTCGGTTGGCGTTCGGATGAATCCATCCAAATCAAGCGGCTGGGTAGAAAAACATTTATTCATCCTATTAATGTCAGGGAGCCAATGGCTTAAGTAATGGCTTCCGTGCTCTGCTTCTCCGCAGACTGCATCCCGGACTGGCCGTTCCTCTCACCACAACGTGTCGTTCAGGTGCAGATGGCCTGCTCCATCCCCCCGTTTGCTTGGGAACCCTCCACTGCACTGGGGGCTCTGGTCTCACAGCCATTGGGGGGAAGTTAACATTTGTCCATGCCTCGTTTTGAACATGCCCACAAATCATTTTCCTTTGGTAGTCATTTTATGTTTTGTTTTTTTTTCCCCTTCATGTAATTATTCCTTCACCTGCCAGACAACATGTCTGATCTTTGGACTAATGGTTCTTCCCAAAAAGAGAATCGTAATGGAGCATTGAGAAGACTCTGACTTTACATTAATACCGAACACATTTTTTACATTGTTGCTCCATGAGCACACTGTATAAATTAAAGTACACCCTCTCATTGTTCAGTGACTGGAGTCTGTTACAACTGCCAGGCCTTTAAGCAAAATGGTCGCCAAGTGAAAATCACAATAGCACAGGCATAACCATGACTGTGCTGAACACTGCAAAGGTCACTGGTTGCTGCCGTCTCATTCATATAAAGTTCTCATACGGTTATTCTCACTCTGATGTGAGACAGAAATATATACAAAAAGTTTGGTCGTAAATGTATTAATTGCAGTCATATTTGTGAATAACTGCTAACCAAGGTAGTCGCTAAATAAGGTGATAGTGTACAGTTCGTACAGCAATATATATTTAGAGACAAAAAATCAGGTATCATATTTGAATGTGCTTTCAAACTAAAAATAAAGGTAAGTAGGTCTCTGTGCATGTCAGCTGATGAAAAAATAGTACGTTTTATCACCAGTGGAAGACTAGAATAAACTCTGGAGCTGCATCGATGGTTCAGAGACAAACAAGCATCCACCTGCCAAGCGGATTGCTTTTGTGCCTTGTTTTGTTTTCGTGGACTTCACAGGCATGAAACAAGGATGTGAACTGCCACGCTTCACAGACCACAGCCGTTGATTGTTCGCAAGTGTACTTTAGTACTTCTAAGGTAGCTTTTCATTGGGAGTGCAGTGCATAAATTATAGACCCCTTACTATTTTTGGGACACACTGGACAGCACATCCAATAAGTAATCTTTCCATCCCGTGTTGTTGTTGTTGTTCCATCATATTCGTTAGAGCATTCATTTAACTTCAATTAGCCACATTAGATATTCATCTGCTCTCCACGTAATTGGTGCTCTTGAAGTTGGAAGTTGATTAGAATGGAACGGTACACTTTGTGATTACTTTAGAACAGTGGACATCTCAAGTTGCCACTTTGGTCAGTTAGGTCTTATTAGGAGGATTTTATGGAAAACGCCAGTCGTGCTGGTGATGTGCGAAGTGATCACTGAGGTGAATAATCCATCTCTCAGCAGCCAAGGATGTGTCTTTGCTGTGAGACCTGAGAGAGTATCATTACACTGCTGAGATTAAGGAACAGCCTGTCCTTCCTCTTGAAGACAATTCCCCAGGGCCTCGCAGGCTGCCACTAAATCCGGTAGCCACCCTCAAGTCCCCCCGTAGGAAATACCCTGTACACGGAGTGTGTCAGAATGCTTCAGAACTTCCGACCATGCCGCCCGTTTCAATCCTTCCTCTCATCTCATTAAAACTGTGGGCATATGTCCTGCGAGGCCAGGAAAATGCGAAATTCACCTGCCCAGCTCATCCAATTATTTGAACAAATGATTGCTTTTAAAACTATATTAATTCTGCTAGGAAGAGTTTAGCTGGTAGGTCTCAGTCCTGGGACTGGCGCATAATAGATATGGTTAAGACGGCATAGCTGTGTTCAAATAGCCTGTTCAAATTGACACCCGTGTCCATATTTACACTTATTCTGAACTTACCAAGAATAGATGACTGAGCTGTTCCGAACACACTTTTGGCTCTCTGCTGAATTTAATCATTGAAATTGTTTGCAGCTCAAATGTAACTGACTCGAGTTGTTCTACCACCAGGCCAACATTTATGATTTTAGAAAGTCTTTTAAACTTTGCTTCCTCATTTGTATTCAGTTTCCTTTTTTACAGTCGCTCAGGAGATTCACCCGTGATGATTCATTGCTGTTGTGTTGCTTAACACATTGGAGACAAACTGTATTGTTTTTTTTTTTTTGCTGCTCCTGCTTGTTTTGTTTTCCCTCTTACTTGAGATGCCCAACAGTCTTATCCTTGAGGATTGCTTTTTTTTTTTTTTGCATTGATTGGAAGAATAATGTAGTGGATGGTTGTCCCTTATAGCAAATGCACAAATAGGTAGAACAACAGCCTTATCGCAGGGCATTCAATACACGCCATTGAATAAGAGCAAAGAGGAAGCCGTGAGATGTTTCGGGTTGGCAAACATAAAAGGTGCCGTTCAGGGTGAAGTTGAGCAGGGGGAGAAGGACAGCCAGGGATATATTTGGTCAAGGAAGAAAGGAAATTCATGTCCGAAAAGATTTGTAGGGGCTGGACCACGAATCTCGCCTCTCTCTTGGAGATTAATCGTGGCAGAGCGCCACAGAAGGACTCGGGGTTGGCTGTCCTGGAGGGTGCCGCCGACGTGGAAGGTGGGAGGGCGGTTCAATGCAGATGGGGAGGTGGGCACGCAAGCGCAAGGAGCACCTGCACATTCCGCCCGCTTTCACGTAAGAGCGAGAGAGAAAAATGCCAGGGAGACGTTTCAGCTGAGCAGGGACCCGTTTCACAGGGATCAATATGCAAAGGAAATGCAGCCGGAGCAATTAGGTAGTAAACAAGATGCTTCTTCATTATTATCAGTCATTTTCAGACGTGTCTAAGGAATAATCTAGCTGATGCCAGGAGAATTTACGAAACGTTGGTATAAAGAACAGTTTAATGCTGAATAGATATTAGCTGTGTCATGTTAAATGCAGATATTTATGCATTTATGCACAATTTTAAATGTTACATTTCAGGACATATTTACTTATTCATGCCTTAAATAAGGGGTGTCTTCCCACTGCTAATTTCATACCATTTTACGATTGTGTACTTCTGATTTTTATCTCAGAAAATAATGAATAATATTCATCAAAGCTGTTCAATTCCAATTTAATTAATCAATCTCAATAAAAGCAATTTGAGATCATCAACAGTTAATATGCAATATTGTCAAGATTTAGAAGTCGGAAGGTGTTAAAAAATAGCAGGAGAGGAAGCACAAATCTGCATGGCAGATTCAACAACAAAATAACCAGCGGGGCCTGAAACCAGCTGGCTTGGTTTACTTGACCTGAAGCCAATGAAAGGACACCAGAACTGGCGTGATGTGCTTTTCGGCTCCAGCTACAGCCATTGCTGCACAATCCTGCATTTTGCAAGCAGGATCATTACACATAATTTCACGACATCTGAAAATTGTCAGAACCAGCTCTTCACATGGAGCTAATTAAGAAATAGAAAATAATATGCTAAAATGAATGTTGTTCTGCAGTTCTATTAAAATAATTTTGAAATCAAATCAACAGTAGCTTGCACAAAAAAACGTGAGGCTGAATGTTAGTCAGAGATTTTATTTGTTTGTATGGTTTGCTTGGGATATCTTTTCCTTAAACAGAGACATGGCATTAAGAAAATAATTGAGATTTTTTTAAAAAAAAGGTATAGAAGATGGCATCTGCATTTTGTCAGTGTTGTTGCAAGGTTTAGAATGGATTCTGTATTGTATCTTTTTTGCTCTTCTTAAATTTGAGGTGAAGTAGAAAGTTCTTTGTCAGCTATGAAATTTCTTACTTTGCCAAGCTGTAAACAATGGGCAGGGCAAACTGGAGAGGCGTCTCGTTAATGCATTATATCAATAGCAGGTACTGATACATACATCTGCTTCTATGGTGAAATGCTGCTTTAATTGTCAGATGTCAGCTCCTTTTGTTGTTAGGCCTAATTAAATTGCATCATCTGTACAGGCTACGTCACGTACATTAGATAAAGAATGCACTGTTTTACTTTAAGAAAAGCTATTTTCAGTTCAATGGTAATATGTTTCAGGAGCCGCACAAGGTTTAGAATTTATACTGCGCTTTAACGTGCTGTGTGCTGTTATACAGAGTATAATGTACCAGTTAATATGGTGAAGGTGGACGCTGAGTGGAAGGAAGCTTTTGTGGACGTGATGCTGGCAGTCTGAAGGTGTTGGAAGCAGAGGAACCCAGAGCTTATGTTTCCTGGGAAGTAACTCCAGCATATTTCACTGAAGACCTAATGTTACCCCCCCGCCCACCAATACACAAACTCTAAGAGCTACAGTGGTTTAGAAGGACAGTGGTTAATTTCTGTTGATTAAAGGTTGTGTTGCAATATGCTTGTTTTTTATTTTCCATCCATCAATCTTCCAACTGCTCATCCAATGCGAGATTGCAGGGGACCCTGGAGTCCATCCCAGACAGCACGGGGTACAAGTCTGGGGGGGCTCCGGGTCAACATGCCAGGCTGGGTGGTCCCCGGGTCAACATGCCAGGCTGGGGGGTCCCCAGGTCAACATGCCAGGCTGGGGGGCCCCAGGTCAACATGCCAGGCCATTTTTGTATTTCTGTCAATTCTCCACTCAATTCTTCCTACAAAATTGAGCAAAATGTTCCAAATGTGGTGCAGACAAATCTAAATTGTGACAAGTGCAGCAAGGAAATAAATTTATTTATGGTGAAATGTGTCTTTCTGTCACATAGTTGACTCAATGTCACTTGTATAGTTACAGATTTCAGCTGTATGAGATGTCCCATGAGACAATTGTATTGGCCTATTAGCATATGTGTGTGTGTGTGTGTGTGTGTGTGTGTGGGGACCAAATATCCCCTACAATGTAATCATAATCTGTTAGTTTTACATTGTGGGAACCATTTCTCGGGTTCCACAAAGATCTGTGAATGCAATCAAAAAAACTACTTATGGTTAAGGTTAGTACTGGATATAGGTTAAGGTCCTAATGTTGGGATTAGTTTTCCCCACAGGAGAATTCCCACAAAGATAAAATTACAAACCTGCATGTGTGTGTGTGTGTGTGTGTGTATGTGTGTGAAGAGCACTGAATTTTCATTTTGCTGATGCTTGTTATGAGCACCTAAGATGGAGGTGGCCCTCTCAGACAGATTCAGTGTGAAGAGGCTTCTTAGAACAATGGGCCAACTTTGGCCCAGCGCCATGTGCTTCCTGACGCGCTGCCTCTTGCCCTTTTCTCTTTCTGACCACATGCTGTGGTGGTGACCTTTCCCATTAACCCTACTGTGTGTGCTTCTGTTATTTGAAGTGTATGGATTATTTAGGCCTCCCAACGGAGCAGGGATAGTGTATGAAGAGCAATTTGCAGGTAATATTTTATATCCTGCATAACTGTACTCGGAGCACTGTATCAGAATTACAGTTTGTGACAGAACATTAATCTTGTCTCAGTGCTTGTATGTACTTCTTGCAGGAAGGATTATTCTATTGACTGGCTGCATGACCGGGCTGCCATTTACAGGCGAGCGTGAGGTCACCAATCTTGCTGAGCAGGAGAGGACGACTCAATTCTGAGTCTGTGCTGCCACTTAAGTTAAATGCACTTGGATGGAACTTTTATTTAACCCCTTTCAACCCTCCGGTCTTCAGGGCAATTTCCTGGGATGTGTGTTTCCTGGGTTAACTGTCCCATAAGGATTTTGTCACCGGGCCACTGCCACGATAGACGGGCAGACAGACAGACAGGCTTACTGACTGATTTTAATACCTAAGAGGACATTACCTAAGAAGAAAGGGAAAACAATGCATGAATGGAACACAACTGGTAATTAACTAAGCAGCATCAGGCTGTTCTTCGGCTGTTAGTTTAATGATGAATTCTGCATGACATTTCAGATTCGAACCAACATCACATTGCTATTTTGCCGGGTTCTGGAACCTATGCGGCGTTGCAGTATATTTAGCCTTAGGTGCACATTATTACACACAGAAAGCAGCGAATTGATGCATGCCTGAACAGCTGTACCTGATTTCATCAATTATTTGTACTTTCATGCTTTTTTTGTGTATGCAATGCGTTGTAATACTTGTGTCTGACTGCAAAGCATTGTATATGTTCCTCTGAAATTAAGAGGTCGATGGTTTGTTAACTTATGAATTAATGCTTGACATCCGAGGGCATATGTTTCAAAGAAATAAGCTGTGCAAGTAAAATGCATAGATATCTGACATGTCTGAGGGTTCCTGAGAGGGTATGTGTTAAGGAGAGGGCATGAATAACAAGGGCTATATGAAGCAGCATTTTAAATTCTTCCATGTAAATTATGGAAATAATTATGGCACAATGGATGTTTGGAAGCTCCATGTAAATAGCTTGATTATTAATAGAATAATTGTTTTGGCAGCCATAGACTGCACATGTTGTGTTTTTATGGCATAAATCCAAAGAGACAATTCTAAACCTTTAAGAATGGACGGTTTTTCATCCAAAGATTATCCAATTCATATTTAGATTGCTTTTATGCTTTAACTGGAAAGATACAACACAATTTATAATTGATGTTAAGGAGCTGTTGGGTTGCCAACCCATCACAGGGCACACTCACTCACACCATTCACTCACTCACACCATTCACTCACACACCAGTCACTCACTCACACCAGTCACTCACACACCAGTCACTCACACACCAGTCACTCACTCACACACCATTCATTCACACACCAGTCACTCACACCCGCACACCTACTGGCCATTTGGTAACTCCAATGTTTTTGGACTGTGGGGTAGTGAGTATACGGAGGAACCCACACGACGCCACGGGGAGAACATGCAAACTCCAAACACATGGAGCCACGGCTCGAACTTGTTTATAGTGCTAATCACCGTTCTCCGCATTTTATAGTAAGTCACAAAATACATTTTCACTCACCTAAACACAGCTGCATAATATAGATTCAGTCGACATACAGTACTGTAAGATATGCTAGCTTTGACAGTTCAGCTAAAATGGAATAATGATACCATTTAATCTCCAGTTCGGCTTATGTTCATCACTGCTCACCGGCCCCAATACAGTGCAGAATTCTTGAGAGAACTTGGGGAAGCAGTTCATACTGTATAGTCAGTTAGTATTGTATTGTATGGTGCTATTATTCACATGACAATATTCGGAATAGACAATTTGACAGTGCACCCAAAATATTATTATCGTTATTATTATTATTATTATTATTATTATTATCGTTATTATTATTATTATTATTATTATTATCGTTATTATTATTATTATTATTATTATTATTATTAT
>JAABNX020000002.1:22492238-22510340 GCA_015163995.2 Mormyrus lacerda | reverse complement strand
GTCAAGGGAGGTGATGTTACATTTATATAATTCCTTGGTAAGACCCTACCTTGAATATTGTGTGCAGGTTTGGACACCATACCTTAAGAAGGACATTGCTGCCTTAGAAAAGGTGTAACGGAGGGCTACGAGAATGATTCCTGGTCTGAGAGGAATGTCTTATGAAGAGAGGTTAGCTGAGCAGAATGTCTTCAGCCTCGAGCAAAGAAGACTAAGGGGGAACATGATCCAGGTATATAAAATTCTAAGAGATCTGGATGCTGTTCAACCAAATAGTTACTTCAATATTAGTTGAAATACAAGAATTCATGGCCATAAGTGGGAGAACATTTTAAACTGGATTTGAGGAAGCACTTCTTTTCACAGCATTTAGTTAGAGTATGGAATAGTCTTCCTGTTAGTGTATTGCAAGCTAAAACCGTGGGTTCCTTTAAATCAGACCTAGATAAGATTTTAACAACTTTAAGCTATTAGCTTAATTCTCCCAAAGCGAGCTTGATGGGCCGAATGGCCTCCTCTCGTTTGTAAACTTCTTATTTTCTTATGTTCCTGCTGACGTCTTGAATTCTACTGCATCTAAAAAAAGAAATGGTGTTCAAAATGTCACAACTGATGCAAAACGGGACCAATATCATTTTATTACATAATTAACGAAAAGGTAACAATAGCTATTAGCTACCTAGCCGTGTTTTTATCTAACAGTAACTATGTACCTACGTAATATCCATTTTTTGGTTCTGTTTTCCAATTCATGTTTTTATTGAAGGATACATAACAGCTATAATGGTGTGAATTCTCCTGTTCCTATATACTAAGATCCTTATTTTACTCATTATGATATCTGTATTCTTTTTGGCTTATTTACAGAGATGTTATTACAGTCTAATAATCTAAGACTACATGTGTCTTGTCCTCTGCATTGCAGAAATGGGATTGTATCATATAATTGCACTTTTACTATGAACTTCTTTTATTTCCCTAAAAAACATTCATTTCACTGAGTAGAAAAGACGCCATGACAGTATATTAGATAGTCTCCACATGCAGCAGCACTAAATATTCCTCAACTTGTGTAACTGCCCAGATCCAAGAAGCTGCCTTTACATCAAAAGTCGTATCTGACACATCACCAGTTGGAAGGACACTGAAATGATATTGATGGCAGTTTGGTAGAGACTGACATTCCGGTGCTGTCAGACACAGCTATTATCACAGTGAGGTATTTTCAAATAAAACTGGAATCATTCAGTAGTCATTACATGTGGCTGCTTATGGATCAAGTACGTTCCTGGGTTGCTATGACTTAGCTGGGGATTTGTTTTTGTAATGCTGTCTAAATAACATTTACCTTAGATGTTTAGTAATGTAAAAAGAAAAAAAAACAGCTGCCTAGTTGAAGAAGTTTTCACCTGAAAACATGTCAAAATTTCTGCAATATATTTTATTTTTTTATTACACCTCAAGAACCAGATTTTAGATTTAAGCAGCAGCTGCGTTCAGTGAGCTATAGCTAATATGCTAAAATTAGCCTAAAACCAAAGGAAAATGGATGGCTTCATACATTAGAAATGGCTAAACACTCAAAAATAAATTAAATGAATAATTAATTCATAATGCCGCAGTCATTCGTTTTGTGGCTGGAAATGTGCGTGTTAAGAAGTTTTGTGAGTATGCAGGTGTATGTTTATTTTTGGATGACTACAGTTGACCTCCATTCACTTGTGCAATGGCTTTGCATTCTGTTACTTAGCCATCCAACTTGACTCACTTTCCGATACATTTATACGACTGGATGTTGATTTTTATACTTGGTGTTCTCTGGAGACCTGAACTGTCAACCTTCAGGTCACTGGATATCCTTAAATACCACAACACCTGCTGCAGATACGCTTGTTTGTTCCCCTGAATATTTACTAATGTTCAGGTATTTGGGAGTTTCCGGGGACGTTCTCAGTGGGGCTTCCTGCATTTCAGAGCTGTGGTTGTTCTTTCTTCCGTGTTTCGCATTACCAGTAATTATAAAAACCCTGGAACTATTCCAAGACTTACACCCCACGTGAAGCACTGCCTGAATTTTTTAAAGCTGGGACAAACATGTTCTAATCGTAAATCTTTCAGTTTGTTGTTCACTTTATTCCTTTGAGTCACTCTCTCTGTTCCTGGTAACCCTTCACTGCCTAACTAGGTGGAAGATGGATGGATGATGGATGGATGGGGGATTCCTGTAATCAAACATTTTATAATAGTCTTGCTTTGTTTTGTTTACAGTATCTAATAGACAGGAAGGATATGGTGCCTGAATATAAATGCACAATTTACAAAAAAACCTTGAAATGTATTTTGCAAACTTTTTTTCCGCGGTAAGTGAGTAACGCTGTGGCCTCACACCTCTGCAGCTGTGAAATTGATTTGGGCCTCAGCTCCCTGCTCCTCCCAGCATGTCCCCCACGTATTTCCGCTCCACACACATGCACACTAGGTAGGATATTGTTGCGATAGTGTCTCTCATGTGTGCGTTCCCTGATGCGCTGGCATCTCATCCTGGGTCTCCCCTGTGCATCCAGAAGCCCTGAACCTACTGCGACCCAGCAATGGATAAGTGTTAATGAAAAATGGCTGGTTTATTAGAACAAGGGCTTATATTTGAATGCCATAAATATACAAAGTATACAGTATGAATACTCTGTATCCGGCGCTTTCCTTGTGACATCACATTGGATAATTTTCCTGGAAATCTTTTCAATTTTTATTCCTCTTTTAAAATTTTTTAAATAAATAAATTACTTAGGGTGCTTGGGCTAGAATAGATTTTTCAGATCGTGTTTTTAGTGTCTAAGAAGTGCATTGTCACCAAATCATGAGAACAGGGTGGTCTGTTAAGGTTCGTTGAAAAATCACAAAAAAAATTAGCTTATTTTTGAGCATACCAGTACATTTTATTCTCCAATAAAAGCACTGAAAATATATAAACTAAAAGAACTTCAGATTTATATCAGATTTAGGTCACGTAATGTAATTGCCCTTGAGTCAGTAAAAGCATTTAAAACTTTTTCAAACTCCCTGCACTACCGATCCCTGTAAGCAAGATCACCATTGCAGGAACAGCATACTAAAAATAAAAAGGATGACTTTAAAATTGCATGCTGATTTATTGATTTGTTTGCCGTGAGGATGTAGTCAATGATTTAGTGCCCTCAGAAAAGGATCCAGCAAATAAGAATGTTTACATTCTTATTAGGAGCAAATACTGGGAACCTCCTCTGATTTCTCCTCTTTCATGGAGAGCAGACAAAGTACAGTAGGAACCGTTATTTTCATTTGCATTTTCCTTAATATTCCTGTCCTTGATGGACATTGATCACCCCCAACACGAACTGTAAACATCTGCCCTTCTGATTGGTTTCTCAACCATGTCGTTTATCTGTTTTGCGGCCCTTAACGATGGGTTCAGGTCTCCTGCATTAATTAAGATGCCTCTGAGTGATGCTTTACTTTCCCAGCTTCTGGCTGTCACATCAGATCCTGACACTGTTTTTACTCTTAATGGATATTAGGCTGCATAATTAAGGGGGAAACAATCAGCTGATTAGCTGGCTAGTAATGAATCTATACAGCATGACAATACTTGGTATACATTCATATATGCAGCCGCAGAAAAAAATTAGACTATATTTTTAAACAAATCTGCAATTTTAAATCCTGGTTTAATCCTGGTTCTGCTGGCAGAAGGCTAAACAGCAGGATGCTTCGAGGTTCAGAATTTCTAAGACAGCAGTACACAAGAATAAGGTGAAGCAGGAGACACTGGGAATAACCAGAAACCAGCCAGATTGAGGGCACAAGTGACTTTCCAATGGCAGAGATGACAGTCAAGTTATCCTCATGAGGGTGACATCAAGTGACCTTCAAAGAGAATGGGAAACATTAAGTGCAGGTGTGAAGTGCACTTTTAGAACAGTTTGTAACAGCCCCCTGAAACAGAACTGAAGTCCCATAAAGCAAGGAAGAAGCCCTTCATTAATGGGCAATAGAGAAGAACCAGGCTGCAGTTTACCAAAAAAAAAGAATAGTATTCACAGACGCACACCCATAAATTGAGAAATTCTTGCTGTGGTCCCTTCATTTTTTCTGTGGCTGTATATGTCATCCTTTACATTGAGACAATAACACTATTTTCCATAGCCAGTCGATCTTAATTTTTGAAATGATTCAAAATAACATGTATTTATTCATAAATTATACATTTACTCTTTATCGTTTATAAGTGAAACAGTTCTAGTAATAGCTGTATTATTGCTATTCTTTGCAGTACACTACATAAACAATAAAAAGTACAAAAAAAATACAATGTGCAAGTAAAATTTGTCATTCCAGATATTCATTTGATATTTCCCCAGGTACTGTATATTCATGTGGGTAGACCAAACCAGCTTCTTCAGTGTAGTATTGGAAATAAATTAGAATAATCAATTGGTGTTCTAGCGATTGACTGTCTCACCATTGTGTTTTTCAGGGTTCCTTAGTACTGGCGACCAAGCAGCTAAAGGGAATTATGGACTCTTGGATCAGATCCAGGCCCTACGCTGGATCAGTGAAAACATTGGGTATTTCGGAGGAGATTCCAATCGCATCACGGTTTTCGGATCGGGGATCGGCGCCTCTTGTGTCAGCCTGCTCACGCTTTCCCACCACTCCGAAGGTAAGTGCCCAGCACAAATAGAGGCCCAATGGTCCACCTGTCATTTGCAAATCAAAGCAAATCACGTAACGAAATGAAAAATCATTGTGAGGTTCGCAAGCCTCTGCGTTTAGGCTTACGGTCATATTTCAGAGCCTTTTTTTTTTTTTTAAATTAGCCCCTGATTTATTCCTGAAACAGCAGGTGAGGTTGCTAACAATAAAAATAATCACTTGTATCAAGTAATTAAAAGCCGAGATCAGCTGAGAGGCGACACAGCCCTTGGCCCTCGAGGCCTGGATATCTCCACCCCCAGTTTACCATGTGGGCAGCACTGATGCCTGTAGCACATTCGTCCCAGGTCCCACAGCGTAACACATATGGTTTAATAGCAACTTACCTAAGTACCTTAATATCTCATTAATTAGTGGCTGCCAGCTTATATTTCAGTATAAATATACATCTCACATATCTGAAAGGCTAAGCAAATAGTGGTTTTGTGTCGAAAGAGTTCATTAGTCCATTTAAAATTGTTTTGCCTGTGAAAATGGATTAATTTAATTAAACCACGGGCATAGTAACATTGTCCACACTGGGGGAAAATAGGCCTCGTCTGGCAGTGAAGCATCTGCCAGTCACACGCTGAACACGACAAATGATGTTTTATTTCGACAGAGAGTCCCTGTTGTCGCTCCTGTTCTTCTATGCACTTGACAGCTGTGTACCAGGTGTAGGGCCTGGTATCAAACCGCCATCTTCGTTTAGCAGGGTTAGCGCGATTAGCATCCCTCAGGTCAGAACGCTTAGCCTATGGCCGTGCCGTAAAATGGGCAGTAACATATTAATGAACTTGAGAAATTCCTGTTTCCATCTTATTTTTAGAATTTGCTCTTTGCCTGTCAACATTTATGCGTTCGCATAGGCGTCCCTCACAGCCCAGGCCATGCAGTCGATTGCTTATTAAGGCCGAATCTGCGCTCCCCATATGTTTGTTTACTGTAAGTTTTTTGCTGTAAACATCAGCATACGTACAATTTAGAACCCAAGACGAATATTTTGGCCGGGGACCGGATGTCATTACGCCGGGCATCGGTTTCAAAGCCAGTGGCAGTTTTTCCATTTGTTCCGAAAAAGGGAAGTTAGTCAAGCCACAGATTAAGGGCCAGAATCGCTGAGATGAGATTGAGTGACGTGCTGGTGTGGAATTGTTGGGCGTCCTGCGCTGTTTGTGAATTCACCATTACGGCCCCGTCTCCATCATTTTATTGGTAATTTTTGACAGGAGACTGGCAGCTACCCTGACCTCTGCCTTGAGCTTTCCATCAGGCAAGAGGAAAAGTATTAGTTATACATTCCCCGTGGGAAACCATGAGTTTCCTGAATGCTGTTTTCACAGGCACACAATGTTTATTAACCAGTGAACTCAGTAAATATTTGATACACCTGAATCCACAGCCAATGTTTTTGGGCCTGTAACCGAGGGACCAGGATGTGTACAAAAAGTCTGACCAGGACAATGTGAGATATTTGATTGGAGCTGGGTGTTTATTTTGGATATAGACATAAGTAGACGCAGCATGTTAGCACATGCAGAAGGTACGTATCATCTTATGCCGAGATCAAGGGGTGTGCTATCTTAAATGGGATCACAACCGCAGTGTTAAGGGATTTACAAACCTATTCTGCTCTAGATGTGAAGATTGTGGGTTTGAATCCCAGATGACACATCTAGCCTAGAGCTGGGAAGTTTACCTCAATTGCTCCTCCAGAAATTCAGATCACATGCAAGATAAAATTGCAGGCATACAAGCGTGGTGAATTTCAAAGCAAAGGAATACAGCTATATATAGGAAATAGCCAGTCAACCATGGAAATGTAACCATATAATATCAGTCTCAGCTGTATAAAATATTATAGTAGGGTGGTTGTACATCTTCCATGTTCAGCCATTGGAGAAATATGGTGAAATATGCTTGCCTTGACAACATCTCCATAGCTGCAATGAGGTAATTCTGCAGTTCCAGTTTAATTACTATTACAAAGGATTTTGTGCATTTCTATCCCCAAATTAGCATCAAAGTGCTACTAATTGCCTTGATTTCCTTTGATGAATGATGACTGGTTTCGGATAGAATTTTTACTACAAATGCATTTTTTATTCCAACACTATAGCGTCATGCTTCATGTAGCATGATATTATACTGCCAGACTTACCAGCTCCGTGCTTCCTAGCAAATTGGATATTACTGATGCTATTTTGTTCCTGAACAGAATAGACAATGTGTGCCTTAGTTAGTTTGGGGAGATTAACTCCAGAAATTGCTCCGAATGATACCACAAAAGTTTCGGCTGAGATTCCCGTTGCGTCTCGAGTGGCGACACAATGAAGGTTGCGCCTTCGTGAGCAGTGTTCGTCAAAGGAATGATTGGAGTGACCGTGGGAAGACTGTGACAGAAGTGAGCTGCGGGAAGTGACAAGGAATCTTAGCCGTACGTCACAATGTGTTTGCAAGAATATATTTGTGGCACATCTTTACGTTTTATGGGCAATATATCCTTCATGTTGTTTCCTATGGGGTATAAATGTATCCTGTACCCTGAAAGGAAGCAGTGACATAATAAAATGTGTTCCCAGTACACAAATGACTTAGCATATATCACATTACATGGAACAAACACCTAAAAACACAGTAAAATGTACATAATTTATTGCACAGCAGCACAATCCCATTGCCCCATTTTGACAGTTTTAAGAATGTAAGAGATGTCAGCTCATGTTAAGGTACAAATTAATAATGTGTTTGAAGCAGACTGTCGTCCAGTTACTATGTTCCAATCACGACATGTTCTTGTGTTCAAGGAAAACAGGGTTCTCCTTTCAGTTCAGTCTGCAGAACCTAATGCAAAATACAGATGTACAATTTCAGAGGCGTTTTACAAAAGGCCACTTGCACTGATTGATGCCAACAGTATTTCTGAGCTCTCAACTCCCATCCTGAGTCAGAACTTGAGGGCAGAGCAGAGATCCTGCACATCGTTATTCGAGCTCATTCCTTACTTGGCGGCTGCTCTGCATGCAGGCTAAATATGCATTATGTGAAATACTTTACAGTACAATGTGCGCCACACATAGCGCTGAATGTTCACAGCGGTGGGGTGAGGCGGCTTCAAATGGAGCATGAGCTGGAGCGTGACCCACGTTAGGCCTGCCTGCCCTTCCCGGATCCCGTCTTAACCGCGACCCACGCGAGGCCTGCCTGCTCCCCCTGGAGCCCATTTAACCCGAGACCCACGCGAGGCCTGCCTGCTCCTCCCGGAGCCTGTGTAGGCCGAGACCCACGCGAGGCCTGCCTGCTCCCCCAGAGCCCGTTTAACCCCAGACCCACACGAGGCCTGCCTGCTCCTCCCGGAGCCCGTTTAACCCGAGACCCACACGAGGCCTGCCTGCTCCTCCCAGAGCCCGTTTAACCCGCCTAATCTGGGCCGCCTGGCACTGCCGCTGACGGCCCCCCACCGCCATGCACAGTGGCAGCCCCATCTGGGTGCGCCAAGGGGATCGGTTTGCAGGTCACATCCGTCATGGGGTCTCCCGCGAGGCGCACGCTGTGGGTTAGTCTCAGACGCGCTGCCTGTTCTGCCCCTGTCATTAAAGCATCACCTGGGCTTTGTGTGTGTGTGTCTGGGGGGCGTGTGGCTTCTCTGTTCTCCGTTCCTTAGACTTCAGCATGGTGATGTACAGCTTTAATGGAATTGATCAAAGACATGACTCCGGCTTGACACCCCTTGCCTGCTTGCATGTCTGAAATTAATCTCGCTGAGCATCAGGGAGATTTGAGAGTAAAAAATGGTCATTAAATCGAGTCACACTCGGCTGGAAAGTGCGTCTCACCAGCCTAATAACCAGATTCAACAGTTGTGTCCCTACAGAGTATGTATTTTTTCCGTCTCCTGTTCCCAACTCCCAACATCAATTGCGGATAAGTTCAGAAGCAAAGGACATTAGCCAGTCTCATGTATTATTATCTACCCCACATCAGGCCGGCTCTAATTGAACATGCAGATTTAGCTTTTTTTTCCCCTTCTTCTCTCCTAATAATAATTATGATGTAAAATGAGAGATGGCTGTGTACTGCAGCAGTGGAATATTAAGTAGGGAACATTCGCAGGCGGGTGTTGGGGGGGGGGGGGTGGTGAAGGTCGTTCTTTTTTTTTTTTCCATTCCTGTAACTAATCAGCCTAAAAGCTCTGCCTTAGAAGAAGTGCCCCTCTTTAATGGAAAGTCTCATACATTAAAGACTGGGGACGCAAAAGAATCCTTGTGCCCGTGTCGGCTTTCATTCTTATTAGGACTTCTTGCTTATTGAGGTTCCGTAAATGTGCGCGCTAAATTATACCATTTTATTGCGACGGTGCATTGTGGAAGACGCTCGGTAATTCATGCGACAGCCTCTCAGGCATCGATTCTCACGTGGCAATTTACCAAGCTCGCCAAACATTATGTGCTTAGCTTGGAACACCTCGAGAGGCATGTGGAAATTTTGTCTAAAGTAAAAAATTAAATGGTATATCACATGACGAGGTGATACAGGCACTTTAGAGCCAACCTTGAAGTGAGGTGGTGGAACGAGTCCTTACCGTTTACGCAATGTTGGGTCCTCTATCAAACCTATTCTCTACGATAGTTCATGAACCTCAGGTGACATTTGCTTCAACCATGGCATGTACTTATCATACAATTTTTTTAAAAAGTTGTTTAAATCAAAATACCACTCATGGTCTAATAAGCAGGCTATTGTCGTTAATGTTAACGATTATGACCATATATGACTATCAGAGCAACCTAACTGCACTTCAGTAGTTTTCCTCAAGGTGTCCCTGTAGGCACCTTATGTCCAGGAATTACCTTTACATTCTCAAAGCTAATTTTTAAACAATCCATTTAAAACAGTGTGTTTTTTCTTGCTCTTACACTCCATACATGTAAATTTACAATAGACAATATCAGTTGAAATTTTCTAGTGGAAAGAGCTGAAGGTTGAGGTGTGATTCTGATCTAATGCATTCTTTGCATCTGCAGGAACACTTACTCCAAGTTGATCAATTGCATAAATGATTTGTAGTATATGCACATGTAGAATTTCTGGAGGTGAGTATATAGTATGTACACTCTCAAAATTTTTCTTTCAAAAGTTTTTTCTTTAAGTAATAATGCATCTGTGAATTTCAGTTTTGGTATCAGGAAAGGAAAGTTGTGTCATTGTCGCAAGAATTTTCTGGCCAAATTGTTTACATGGGCACTGAATTTTTACAACCAAATGTTGAACTCTGTATTCCTCTTGCCTTTTCTACTTATTTTCTACAGTCTAGCTTGTGCCTGCCCCTAATTGTGTATTTGTATTTTTTTCTCTTTACATAAGATTTACAAATGTGTAATGAAGCACTCCGTTAACATGTTGAAAAACAAGTCACTTAATGTGTTTATGTGAAAGATTTTAATAGGCACATATCTATGCATGCATTGCTCTCAGTAATCTGACATACCTACTTGGTTAATTGGTTACTACTGGGAATTGAATTATTAACTGATACCACCTGTGCAATTGAATGGATACTTGGCACATGGTCGGATTAAGAGCCTTCATGGCATAAAAAAGCGAAACGAATACTGGGAACTGCACCCAGTAGGCATGGGGTGGCGTGCGGCTGGTTGAGTTAAGATGCTGTGGTTGTGATTGGAAGGTCCCAGAGTGATTTTGTCATTGAGCCCCTAAGCAGGACCATGGCTGCTCCAGGGTCTGTCTGACCGCACCTTCTTAAGTGCACGTCACTCTGTGCAAATACATCTGCTAAATAAAATGTAAATGGATGTGATTCAGCATCCTAAACACTGAAGGATAAGCATTTGTGAGAGCGGGTAATAATCCAGCAATGTGGTGCATTACAGTACATTCTCGCACGTGGGTGGACGCTGCTGTCTGTCGTTACATCCCCGAGACGCCACTCATCCATTTATTCAGACGAGCCCCGAATGACAGACCGTCCGCGCGAATGCCGTTTCAGAAAGAGAAATGGACTGATGAAAAGTGAAACCTACATCAATAGCTAAATTGAGATATTACCATCTGGCCTGACCTCAGGGAAACGACTAGGGCGTACTCTATAAAATGAAATCCCCAAGCCCTCACCCTGGGTCAGACCTGAGGCGGCCCCTGACTCGACGCTGATCTCCATTTTATGCTTTACCATACGGTGAACAGAGGATTCAAGCTCCTCGTCACAGCGTGCCACTGCCACTGCCCCCCGAAGGATTCAAACCATTACTGCAGTCAAAAAAATAAATAAATACGGAGAATGCATGTCCCAGCGTGTCCTGTGTGATGCAGCATTAAAGTTCTATATGTTCTAAAGAAAATGTGGAATTCTGGGAAATTGCCACAACGTTTGTCTAGTGCCCTGTATTAACCAGGAGTCACTCTATTCCTTTTTTGGGATATGTGGTGGGACTTATTCACTTCATTATCACTATAAATGCATGCGTATGTTTGATTTCAAAAACATTTCCTTTTCCCTTCCATTTTATTGCATTTATGACAACACAGTCTCTCACCTCTTTGATTCTGACAGCAAGTCTTTGACATGTTTGATGACTAAGACTGTCTGTTGTGTCAGGTGTTGTTGTTATTTTCACCTTGATTGACAATCCAGATAATTAAACCTCTGGGATTCTCTCTTAGAGGAGTGTGGATGGGATCGCTTTGCATTTCTATGCTGGAGTGAGCGGTTCACCCACTGTTCCCTCCTACCTTTCCCCTTTTATGAGGGGAATCAGATTGAGAGTGGAGAGTAAGATCGCTGTTTTTCAGATGAAAAGGGAAATTACTGCCAACTCAAAAGAATGGTGTGTCGTTTGATAGTTAGACTGGCAATGTTCAGAACTAACTGTAATATAATGGTACATAGTTAATATTCACAGGATCAACTTGCGTGTAGTTTTGTGACATTTCAGATTCCAGCTCCTAAATTCTAGAAAATCTCTGCACTTGAAATAAATATAAAAAATAAATAAATAATGTTTTACATTTTATATATCATTGATTCAAGGGTAATATATATAAAATACATTTATTTTTTGTTCATATTTGATTTAGAAAAATATTTCATGAATATGAATGGCTTTTTATGTGTAAATGTCATGTTTTTATAGTCTGTTCATGTACAGTAGTTTAATCCCAATAGTGTCAGGGTCACAGTATATATAAATGTATATTTTGCAGTAGAGAGTAATAACATTCCCTGAGCAGTGCGATGCATTGCAGTCATGCATAAGGAAGCTGGTGAATTTTTATGATTTCCTTTCATGGAGAGCTTGTTTACCAACACTCGTGTTCCAGAGCGTCTCCACAGAGGTCACCGTGGCAGCGTAGCATTGTGATTGAATGTCTATGGGATGGCTGTAGAGCAGCACAAGTACGGGATAGGATAGTTTAGAAGAGGAGGATAGTTATAAGGCTTCAGTATTGAAAGTGATGCTAAAAATTGTGATTCTGGAGAAGTAGTTTACACAGCATTTGAAAAGCAGAAGTGACAGTATTGTCGTACGCATTCTCAAAGGTAAGGCGACAACATAATGAAACTGTCGCAGTGACACTTTTGCATCCTGTATACACAGGTAAAATCCTCTTTTGATATTATAGACTATTACAAAACATACAAAATCCAAAGTAAAGATTTCAAAAACACGATTATGGGTTTGCTTCTCCCATGAATGACTCGTACTATTCAATGTAGCCATAAAATACAGCATCATTCATATTCATCTGCATCCGTCTAATCTCCTACGCGCACCGGAACCTGTCATAGAAACTGTACCACATTTTGAAATAATGCTTCATTTTAATATCCTGAATAGCTTACTCTCTGACCAAAATCTCACAACACTTTCACACCAGTGGCTACATTTCTATAGCTAAATCAATGCCAGAGAAAAGCATCTTATAGAAGAAGACAAGCCATTTTGTGTCGTTTACGCTAGGCAGAGTACAGTTAGACATTGAAAGCGTTGTGAATCTGTTTTTTTTCTGAATTCTTCGCTAGTTATTTGTGCATTTGAAATAAATCAGTTTGTGGATGGAATGTATGTGTCTTGCTTTCCACCTATAGAACGATGGACTGGGCATCAAAACCTCCAGGCAAAGTCACACTTTGCATGCTAAGCATGCGCAGGTCGGGTTAGTTTCAGTATTTTTATAAAAAACAGTAGGGAGTAATCAGCCCTCTCATTTGGAAAGCAGCACTCTTTTAGTCCGCTCTTGGGGGATTTTTCTTGCGAAGGAATAGGTGCCGTAGGAGATTTCGAAACAGTAGCCACTTCAGAACATTTCAGGATGTGTTTGTGTAGCCTCCAGCGGGAAAAAAAATAAACATTATTCATTCAATTTTAATTTATATATATTTTCTCTGCATCTAAGAATTTATTAAAACAATGCATGTATGATTCTTGGCTCATTTGTGAAACTGCATCACCCACCTTAGCCCTGTGGTTATGAAGACAGTCACTTAATTATTATACAGTATTACTTGAATGGAAAGTACAGCAAACATAACGCATACTAAAGCATGTGACATTTCCCAAAGGCATGATTTATTTCTTAAAATGATCTTGTCAAGTCAAATACGCAACACATTATAAGAAAATAACAATAACAATGACTATAAACATTACCTCTGTGCGTGGCGTCTGTATGTTCGATCTGTGTTTATGTAGGTTTCTTCGAACCGTTGAAAAACATGTGACTTGGTTGAATGCGTATCACTAAATTGCCCATATGTGTGTAAGTGGGCGGCATGTGATCCTGGTCACGGTGTCCACGGCCATGCCTCCTGAGAAAGGCTCCACGACTCACTGCGACCCTGCACAGGATAATTCTCATATAAAATGGATGGATCACGATAATGCATTTTCTTTGTATTATTATTGTTGTTGTTGTTGCTGCTGTTGTCGTAAGAGTAATAGTAATAAAAAATGACCTCATTCCTACAGTAATAACAGCATAAAGGATGATAATAACTTTTTTCTTGTGTGTCCAAGTTGACTGCACACAGGAGTACAGTCTTCCACTAATTGGCTGTTGTGTTAACTTCACCACAGATGCCACTTTTATTTAGATAGCAACACAAAATGAACATGCAGAATCATCTGTCAAAGATCAATTTTCATCAGGCTTGGTTGAGCACCTTTGACTCCTTTTTAAAAATTAGTTCGACCCTTATGGTAATGACCCACAGTCCCATCTCTCAGCAAGCGAACAATGGAATATTTGCAGACACAAAGAAAGTGGCTTCCGTCTTTGAGTCAATATACCTTTTTCCAGTTAGTCGTTTCGAATATGAACTTGACAGAATCAACTCTTGACATTTCACAGGATTGGTTGGACAGCAATCAGTAAGAGGTATAAAATGGTCCCAAAGATCCATGAAAGGCAATTATAGTGACATGATTTATTAAAGTCAACGGTCGGAGGAACCTGTTGCTAATGTTTTACCCCTTTAAGGTGTGAGAGCTGTTCAGTTTGATTTATCGCACTAGATTTTCTGAGAGGATGCAGTGATGTAGGGTAGTGTTCTCAGGGATAGCATTACAACTATATATTTCCATTGTCTAAGTGTAACTTTGGTTTCACTCAGATAGTGTTTGGCATGTGTCTGCTGGGACAGAGCTTCATTATCTTTTCTATCCAGAAGGAAAAACATCTTGTACTGGCACAAGAAAAGAGAATTAAAATAGGAATTTTTTCTTTGGTGTCTCACTGAGGTAAATAGTAATCTGTGAGCTGTGATGGGTTATTAGTTGAAAAATTTTATATAAGGACCATGAAAACTGGTATGTACACTTTCTTTTAATGATATGTGCTGCTTAAATTCTTCATACTTTACATACTAGTAATGGATATCTGCCACATATGCATTACCAGTCAAAGTCTGGACACACCTGATTTTAAGGCATTTGTCTATTTTAGCTTTTGTTCACTTTATAATAAAAGGTCTAGAGGTAATGTAGTACATATCAAATACTGCAATGACCAGCAGAAGTGTTCATCATCTCAATATTTTCTGAAATTTTAGACTTTTCAAAATAGCCCCCCTTTGATTTTGATGACAGCATTCTTGGCGTTCTTTCAACCAGCTTCAAGATGTAGCTACCTGGAATGCTTCTCCAACAGTCCTAAAGGAGTTTCCACAAGTTCTGAGCACAAGTTGCCTACCTTGCTCTTGCACTTAAATCCAACTCATCCTAAAGCAGCTCTGTAGGGTTTAGGTGGGGGGTTGTGGGGGCAGGTAATCTGTCACAGCACTCCATCTCTTTCCTTGTTCACAAGATAATGCTAACTAGCTATATAACCTCCAGTTGTGCTTTGGGCCGTTATAAAAATCAATTGATTTTCAGTTGGCATTTCCAGACTTTTAATTGATACTGTATATACTGTGTATGACTCACATAGCATATTCAAGGACAAAGAGTAGAGGCCTTGTCCGTAAAATATATCAGCTGTAAACTGCGTTGCATCAGATAAAAGCTTCCACTGAGACCCTATAGTATAGGGCACTGCCTTTGGTACAACTGTAAAGCCCGAGATGTCTTTTTCATGAGGGTGACCTTTCTTTTGTTCTGTGCCTGGATATTGAGCTTCAGGGTCAGTGCTTTTAAACAGGTGAGAGCAGTAGGAAGCCGGCATCAACAAAGTGGGCTGACAGGAGATCTAACTGAGCGGCAGCGAGAGCACGATAAGTGAGGGCGGGGAGCCAGGCACACTTAGAACAGTTAGCACCAGAACGAAGAAGACTCACTGTCCTTGTAGGCAGTGTGTAGACCAAGGGCCTCGAATTGTAAGGCGTTTTGTAAGGGGTTATGCATATGGGAGAGGTAGGCATAATAGTGGAAATCCACATGAAAAGGGACTTTGATGTAAATCACAACTGCGGCTACAAAAGTGAGTCGTCTTAGATGGAATTCCAATTAGGATGGGCCATCTATAAAAGGGGACTGACCATTGTCACTTTGAAATGTGAGGTTAAAAAACAACATGAGGCAACTACGGTTATGTAGAAAAGACTCATTCTATCAGTTCCATGGTTCACATTTTGGGGCATGATTAATCGCATGGTCCTCACCTGACTTGTAAAATTTGTCTAAATTAGCTCCAGACGACATACAACAGATTTCACTATGCCATTATTTATTCTACAAAAATTAAGGAAAAATAAAGAATTCATATAAGTCATTCCTTACTTCTTACTATGGATTTAAGCCGTTAATTTGCAGGCAGCTATTGCTAATCAAATGCATGCTATTAGATGATCATCGGGAAAATGTGCCCGGCTCTATAAAAGCACAAGTATTGGCAGTTTCTTGGTCTGGATGATTCAAATTTGTGTCTAGGAGAAAAACTATCAGCAATGATATCAGAGAAGCAATTGCTGCTGCTCATCAATCTGAGAGGGGTTATGAGGCCTTTTCCAAACAATTTTGAATCCATTATTCCACAGTGAGAAGGGTTATTTACAAAAAGTGAACATTCATGATCATTGCCATCTTCGCAGGAGTGGGTGTGAGTTCAACCCTAGGCCAGACTGTATAATGCTCAGAGAAATCACAAAACCCAAGAGCTACATCGAGGGATCTACAGGCCTTTGTTAACACATTAAATGTTAAAGTTCATGACTATACGATCAAAAATAGAAAGCACAGCTTTCTTGGAGGGAAACCCAGGGGAAAACCCCTTCTCTCCTAAAAGAGCGTAGCAGCACAGCTGCATCTGAACAAATCACAAGATTTCTAGAACAATGTCCTGTGGACAATCGTCATGCATGGACATGGAAGAGTGATGATTTAACCGTTTACAGCCAAGGTACCTGAGCACCTAGCAGTAATAGAGTCACCTATGAACTATGAATTCAAGAGGCATATGAGGCCATTTGTATGATGGCTAAAGCTTGGTCAGAACTGCACCCTAACCTTAACCCTAACTCTATCCCTAAACCCAAAGAGATGCTTCAGACTCGTGCCCTTGAACTTCAGCGAAATGACTAAATGTTGAAGAATGTTGACAAACAAAAGTAGACAAAAATTGACGTGTGAGAAGAAAATGGTTAATTCATGTTATTTCTATTACATTCAAATCCAAATTTGAATTTAAATATAGTAGAAATGAGCTGAATTAATTCTCAAGTTCAACAAACTCACTTTTTCCACGCATGGCTTCTGCTTGTTGGGTTTTTTTGTTATATACAAAACTGCATACTGGAGTCTGTTACATTGTACCTAATGTGTAGAATCATCGGATTAAGAAGTACTATGTATACTTTCTTTTTCACATCACCATAGAGGGTCCGGATAGTCAGTACCTGAATTGTAGGTGCATCACTCACGACAACTGCTAACTTATTTAATGTGTGAAGGGGAAGACCAAGGGTGTGTCTGAAATCACGCACTTGTGCACTTTTAGTGCGCAATTTTAGGGTGTAGTGAGTTCAAACTCACAACTAAGCTGAAATTCAGTGCACTTAAAGTACCCGGATAGTGCACTGAAAACGGCCAGAAAACACAGTGCAGAATGATGGACACTATGCGTAATAAACGGACGCCATTTTGACTACGTAGCGGAAGAGGAGGGAAGTTTTCACCGCAAATATTTTGGCGCGTTGGAGAATCGCGATCAAATGCTAGTTCATCACTTCCAGTAAGTGCGAAACATTAGTGTTCCATTTAGGACAGCACTTACCCATGGTAGTGTGCACTACAGAAGGAAGTGCGCACGATGCAGTACATCTCAGTGCACTGACGTAAGTGTGCGATTTCGGACACACCCCACATGCACACAATTGTGCAAACACTGTTTTCCCATGCATAACTAATTTATGAGCACTTTCATTAACAGTCAGACACCTTGAATGGTCTCCTGATCCAGACTGAAACTTTATATGAATTTCTGGACCAGAAGGCATGGTAAAATTTTGCTTCCCCGTCGCTAAAATCCCTTTTTCTGTATGAGGAAATGCTCCCTGTCATCCTACAGACAGTTCACAACTTGAAGGACTGGGTTCCAAGAGGAACTGGAGCGGTCCTGGACGTCCAGATGACCTTCCTCAAAATTACCATATTGTTAAGCATTTTTATTATTTAATCTATAAGTGTATTCCCCCCATAATTGTTTATACTGGGCAGGGTTCCGGGGGGGATGAAGACCTGGAGCCTATCCCAGACAGTAGAGGGGATATGGCTGTACTGGATGCCAGAACATCGACAGAGCACACACACACACACACACACACACACACACACACACACAGACACACACACACACACACACACAAACAGACACACACACACACTCTACAAGCAATATAGGAACATTGCTTTCATCCTA
>JAABNX020000002.1:22479328-22490034 GCA_015163995.2 Mormyrus lacerda | reverse complement strand
AAAGGGCTGACCAGCTTTCAAGGATAGCAGAGGCAGAGCCCAGCCTCGATATAAAGGGCTGTGCAGCTTTCATGGACGGCAGAGGCAGAGCCCAGCTTCAGAATAAAGAGCTGTGCAGCTTTCATGGACGACAGAGGCAGCGCCCAGCTTCAGTATAAAGGGCTATGCAACTTTCATGGACAGCAGAGGCAGTGCCCAGCTTCAGAATAAAGGGCTGAACAGCTTTCATGGACGGCAGAGGCAGTGCCCAGCTTCAGAATAATGGGCTGTGTAGCTTTCATGTACAGCAGAGGTAGGGCCCAGCTTCAGAATAAAGGGCTGTGCAGCTTTCATGGACGGCAAAGGCAGTGCCCAGCTTCAGAATAAAGGGCTGAACAGCTTTCATGGACAGCAGAGGCAGAGCCCAGCTTCAAAATAATGGGCTGTGTAGCTTTCATGTACAGCAGAGATAGGGTCCAGCTTCAGAATAAAGGGCTGTGCAGCTTTCATGGATGGCAGAGCCCAGCTTCAATATAAAGGGCTGTGCAGCTTTCATGGACAGCAGGTGCAGTGCCCAGCTTCAGAATAAAGGGCTGAACAGCTTTCATGGACAGCAGAGGCAGAGCCCAGCTTCAGAATAAAGGGCTGTGCAGCTTTCATGGACGGCAGAGCCCAGCTTCAGAATAAAGAGCTGTGCAGCTTTCATGGACGGCAGAGGCAGAGCCCGGCTTCAATATTAAGGGCTGTGCAGCTTTCAGGGCTCCAGGCTGGATTAAACAACGTCATGCAGAGCTGATCTGCTGACTGTTGATCTGCAGAGTTCTTGCCATCTGGATCACTGGGTCCAAAGAAATATGGCCATTCGTTAATAATGCTCAGATTTTTAATATTTACACAGCGTCTGAGATTTGCATATGCAATGGTCGGCTGGGAGTACAATTAAATCCCAAATAAATGTGTCATTGTAAATCTGCTGAACTGTGAAAACAATGTACATCTTTAGTCTGAGTGGGGAGACTTTTAATTTGGAGGTATGAAGGCATTCTACTGATTCAACATTTTGAAAGTTTCATTGTAAAACTGTGGAGTGGAAACCTGTATTAGAATGAGATTGGAGGGGAAAACTGTTTCCTTAAAGCAAGAACTTGTTGTTCACTTTGTTATTTTTGCAGTCCTTGTTATGCGCAATAGGTTTGCAGCGACACGTACCTTGTCAGTGATAAGTGATGAGGTTTAAAGCGTCTAATTCATGACCTGTTTCAGTACATAAAATCCCATCTGTCTTGGACCACTGTTCAGCGTCAAGTCCATGCGTCTGGACCTGAAAGAGCGATGCCTCAGAAAACTTTAAACTAAATAAGGAAAACATTTAAACTTTTTTCTTTTTCAAATATTAATGATCCATGTACCTGTCACACTGTATCAGAACCTTGGAAGAAGACGCAGGTGGAAGACTCAGGTTGTTTCTTGAGGCCCATAAAGTCGGTTATTTGTTTGAAAATCCATGGATTCCATCCTGTTCTGCTTCTGCAGAGAGTAACAGAGGTGGGGTCATTGAAAAATAGGGGCCACCCATCTATAAGCCGGAGTGCTTCCTAGACCTCAGTGACCTGGTGGAAAACAGCAAATTTGCCATTTTGTCTGTAACTGCAGTGCCCAAGGTAAATGTTTATGCTCTGGGTTCCCCCACAGACATGGGTGTGTGTTTTTCAGAAAAACAAATTCCCCGTCACACAGTGGAAAGGTGCTGCATGAAGCGCCAGGGGACTTCGCGGTCGGGAAAAGGGCTTCATTAATTGCGTCTGGAACCAAGGCAGCAAAAGCATCTGCCTGCTAACTTGCAGTCTTGTTTCCCGGCTGTCTCTGCGTGCCTGACCAGCGGCGGCACCATGAATCCCGTAATCTCATTCTCATTAGACGGCTTCTCCATGGGAAGCCAGGCAGCTGTTCTGATCGACACCTGGGCTATATAAAACGCTTCCTCCCCACAGCCAGGAAAAACCCGCGCCTCCCTCCCATCCGAGACAAAGGGCAGAGGTGAAATCTGATTCTCTGTTAAGTAAATGCACTTCGAGCAGGGATCTTTACACGCCTTGGACCTGTGACCGTGGCAGTCACCGAAGGTCACAGAAGGTCAGGGATTTCTATTTGCATCATGTGACTGCAGTTCTACAGCACGGTCAGCATTTGACCTTGACTTGTCTCCACACAGTGAGTCTTAAAATCCCCTCAAATACTAATGAACCTGCTGCAGTCATTTATTGATAATGATAACGAAGCATTTGTTTAACCACCATAGCAATACTACTTGAGGCAGTGACACCTCCTAATCTACAGGGACCTGCCGTCTCTCTATAGAATGCTGGTCTCTTGCTCCCTTCTCCATTTGTCATGCATTATTATTTGGAAGCATGCTGTTGGTGGGGCGTGAGAGGACCTGCATCGGGCGGGTTGTTGGATCGCATCTGCAGTCCCTGGCTGAGGCCAGTTAAGCTCCTAAGTACTGATTCTTGGAGGGAGCGGCGAGAGCCAGTACTGTAATTTTCATCTCTATAGTGATTGTCGAAATGTCTTTCCTTCAGCTGGATTTTGAACATTTTGTTCTGCTTCATCACCTGCCTTGCTTCCTGTTTTCATTTATTCCTGTTTGCTCACAATACTTACATTACAAACACAAAGAGCACAATTTAAATGTGCGGTAGCACATATCTGAAAGCTTATCTGATCTTTCCTGTGTGGTTATTTATGGATCTCAGTATAAAAAGAGTCTGAAAAACAGTTAGAAAAGTGCACCATAAAAGGTTCTTCACTCGTCCATTATCATTTTTACTAATGGTTTACTTGCAGGAAAAAATGTATAATTTCAGTCGGTGTTCACAGCCCCATACGCCACCTTGCCTGGCCTCACCAGCTTCCGTAACTCCGACATGCTCAGCTCCTGTCCTTATGCAGCTTTGTCCCCTGGCTCCAGATCCACATGGATGCAGTTGTGTTGCCTTCTGGCAGCAAAACAAGGCAGAGACAAAAATCAAAACTGCATTTATCAGGGGGAAAGCGGCTGAAATGTAACAAACTCTGGGATTCTTTTTCCCTCATGCTTAAAGTATTATTTACTCATTTCCTCCCGCCAGCGTACCCGCGGCTTGCCCTTCCGGGGTATAAGACTGATAATCTCAGACGATGCGAGCACTGAAGCAGAAAGGCAAACTATTGAATGGTTCTGTTGCCTCAAAATACGGGCCACTATGAAGTTCAGCGCAGCACACAGGGCCCTGCCTCGTCATCTTTCATTAAACCCGTCACTGCGATTTGCACCGTTGTCCGTAAAGAGTTCTATCTTGTGTGTGCCGTTCGATCAATGAAGAGGAACTCCTTTTAGGAGATACTGTTTCCGATCGGTCACACAGAAGAATGAGAGGAAAAACACATTTAGATTTTCGGGCAGATACGAATACAATCTAATATTGTTTAGAATAAAACCGTCCCTGCAGCATCATCCAAGTGGTGCACAGAGGTACAGATTTGCAGAAAGATAATGAGGAGAGAAGCTCTCCTCCGCTTTGTCCTCTAGCTCTCTGTTACAGCCCAAATTCAGTCCATGATAGGGGTGTGTGATTCTGCCAACTTTTTTTTTGATCTGACCCATCAGTACTAGGATTGGTATCGTGACACCAGTACCGATTCCGATATTCAGTGCCGGCCTTACCTTCATGAAAAATGTGCCGAGCATGGGTTAGGGGGGTGCAGGAGTAGCGTTAGAATCAATTCTGAAATTTAAAATGTTCATATCAAAATAATCTATATTCAAGTATCGATTTGCACATCCTTAGCCCGGGATGCTCATCTCGCAATTCCAGAGTCCTGACACGCTGTACCTCTTCTGCACTTGTATCCCTTGCTTTCCGCTGCACTGTACTGTTGCTACACCATTACATTCACGCTAAAAATATTGTAATTATGATAGCAATAAGTACTATTATTGCTATAACAGTGCAATTCAGTTTTTTTTTCCCATAAGAGCAATAAATTGATTTTACTCTCTAAATGTAAGAGCAACCAATCCTAGTCAAAGCAGCATGGTTTTATTCTCCAGTAATAAAATGAGGTGCGGTCGGCCCTCAGTATCAGGGGGGTATTGGTTCCAGAACCCCCACACGATACTAAAATCCACAGATGCTTGAATCCCTTATATAAAATGGTGTAGTATTTGCATAGAGCCTATGCACATCGCATGTCCTGATTTTGCTGAGTTCAGTGTGTCCCTGACTCAACAAGGGATTGGGCAAGGTGCACAGATTTTTAAAGTACCTGTTTTATTGTGTTTGCCTTTTGTTAAGGGACATTTCATAGATAAACACAGACAATAGGAACAGCTAAGCTGCAGCTTACCGGCAAAGGCTGTCCGGAGCAGTATAGGGGCACATCTTTGTTTCATGATGATAATAGTAAAATTAATAATAAGAACAGGGCTTGAACCAGCAACCTTGTGTTCACTGGTCCAGAGGCTCAGCTGAGCCACACACTGTCTCTGGACTGACAGCTCCATGGCTGGAAGCTTTGAATTTCAAAACATGTCCTATGCAATCTCTGGATTACGTATAATAAGTAATACAATGTAAATGCTATGTAAGTAGTTCTTATACTGTATTGTTAGGGAATAATGACAAGAAAAATGCCAGTTTGCATTATAATGGTTGGTATAAAAAATAAGGAAGCTTTGTACTTCATTATGAATGTATCTATAGTGCATTATAGACAACATCTTCATAAAACCTTCATAATGCATAATAAACATTGCCATAATGTTATGCCTTTTTATAAATATCTATAGCCATATTTATAATGCTTTATGAATGTATGTGTCATGAATCTATTCATAGACATTCATAGACATTCATCAAAAGTGTTACTGATAATTCTAGAATATTCTTTGTCTGCAACTCAGCAACAAATAGCTCAAAGCTACAGTCAATGTGGCCGTAATCCCTGCTCTCACAAAGGGATTGATTGTGTCCTGTTCCTTAACTGAATATTCCTGATGCTTCTTCTCAAAATATTATTACAGTGTAATTTCCCTGGAATTTAAATCTAATTATTCATTCTTCTGCCTCAGTGGCCTTCTGAGGACTCTCAACCCGTTACTTCACTGTGAGCTCTTTTCCCCCCCAAGTCGTGGTTCCAATCTCCGGTCAAGACAGAAAAATGACTTATAAAGGGCTCCCTCAGCTTCGCTGTGTGGCGCTCAGCTGAACACAAACGGCACTGGGGAAGCGGCCCAGTGGCGTGGTGCTGTAACGGATGCGGCAGTCAGCTCCGAGCTGGCACCGAAGCAGCCAGCCGTTAGGCGACCGGCACGGTGTGCAAACAGGCCCTCACACCGGGCAGGCATCAGGCTCTGGGGGATGGCGTCACTGGCTAACCTGTGTGTACACATGAGTGGTGGTGTGCAGGCCGTTTATCCAGCATGTGCTATTTGCTTCACACCTCAGAGATGAGCTCAAGTTCCCAGCCTATCCTCCCAGCTTCCATTTAATCAATTATCAAAGGACAACACGCAAAGAGGATATAGGAACATGAATGCACATCTTTGTGAACCAGAACTGCGTATCAATGAGATTTAACAACAATGTTCTCACCATATTGAGTTATGTACTGTATATTTTTTCAGTGAAGGTCTTTCTTATCATTTTCGGAGTTTTAAACACGCTCAAGTTTTATTTTTTCATAGATGTTTTTTTTTCATACGTATGATATTACCTAACAGGTAGCAAATGAATCAAACAATAGGATGTTCTTTAAAATGCATGCCTGTTATTTTATTAATCCCACTAAAATATGCATGCTTTTTGATGTCCCGCTATTGAGTAGATGTTCTGCTTTAATATAACATATGCATGACTACTAACGCTGCAATGGATTGTTCCTACTGACACAGGGCACAGTACAAAGGTAAGATGACTGACTTTGACTGGGATTAAACTAATTGAAAAAAATTGAAAAAGCTGTCACAGAAATAGATCATAGATCAATGCTGGCGCACAGCTGATACCCTGCAAATCATGTGTCGGTGTCCAAATATGACACATAATTTATCCAGTCAGAAAGAGGGACGGGAGATGCCGACTTCATCTTATGCGTGATCAGTCAAAAACATTCCTTGAGGGGAAATCCTAGAATGAGATCATTTGTAGCACCTTAACTTAGCAATAAATACATTCAGAGTCAGCAGTAAGTCCATAAAACCTTGGTTGAATGTAATGGGGCAGGAGGTGGAGGAGCCTGAGATGGGCCTTTAAATCAACAGCATAAGGTGGTGAGGGACTCAGATGTTCTGACTGGGAGGGGAAGGTCATTCCATGCAGACAAGAGGCAGAAGGAGACAGGGAAGGGGGTCTGGATGTCTGTAAATTTTGGAGAGCATAGTATGACTGGCTCGTAACTGGAACTGCCCCTTTGTCTGTCAGAATTATTATATTAATAAACCGGTTCTTACCGGCTGACTTACTAAGAAAGGGGAATAGGCAAAGAAAACCTTTATATGAGAAACGGCAAAAAAACTTTAAAAGATTTTCTGCCGATATGCACAAATATTTATGGCAATTTGACTGTGATTGGCTGCAGTGGTTTGTCCAGTGAGAGGCAGTAGCAAGATGCCTTTGATGATTTTAAATGGTGAAGATTCACTTCCTGGGCATTGAAAAAAGCAGCAGTGATACCACAGGGGATTCGTGCCAAGAGACGCAGAAAATGTACAAAGGCATCTGTTTGCCACACAAGGACAGGGAGGAAAAGTAGCATTACCAAGTGTAGCAAGCCAATGAGATGCCAGTGTCAAAATCCAATAGTATCTATCTGCTCTTCCTGTATTCTTAAATTCATTTATTGCGCTTGTCTTTTGCGTGCACTGCTGTTTTGTCCTCTGTTGTACTATTGCTTGTCCTGTTGCCCCCCCTGCCCTCCAACTGTGGCACAAAAATGTCACTGTTTCTCAGTAAATGACTGCAAACCTTGAAACCTTCAAAACTCAAACTGTTGTCAACAACAGGACATACTTGACCTCAAGAACAAGTATGTTCCTCATGGAGATTGCACAGAAAATGTTGTTCTTCAGTTCATCCACTTGAATGCACCGATAATCAATGGCCTATTTACCAGCCATAAGCGAAGACAAGTTCTCTCTCCACAGTACCTTTAAGCTGTACAGAATCGTGTGGAAAACAGGACTCAAATTCATTTGAAAACAGGTTTGCCAGATGTGCCACTTTAAGCCAGCCAGTCAGAAATCTCCATTGTTTGGCACAACATGCCTTTTGGCACATTATGAGAATTTGTGTTCAGAATTAATTTCATTATTGATGTTTTCTTTCTAAATTGTTACATTGATCACTGTGAATGTCTGCAGTTTTTTGGCTTGGGTCTGCCTAAGAAAAGGCAGATGGTGGGTTGAATTATTTTGGCCCTGTTATTCTCTCTTTTTTGGTGCTGAAAAGCAATAAAGATGTGAGTTCAGACGTGCTCAGTATATTTAGATGTCGGGTCACATGACGATTGGATCTCATGATGATTGGCTCTCAGTAGGTGACAAGCAGTCCCATTCACTCTCAGTGAGCAAAAGCATTTGTCATGACACCATTTCCGGTTCCTGTATATAGATAAACTGTTAAGAGATGAAAAATAAATTTATCAGCCTTTTTATGTGAGAATACTGCTTATAGAGGATATTGATATTTTAAAGCCGTTGATTTCATTACAAAGACATAAGGCCATGTTTATTACATTTTGGCTTCCTTCCGTATTTTGATATGGAGACTTTTCTTTCTCCAAATAAGTCATTATTTTCTCATGAATCCTTCACCATGTAAATTTATGCATTAATTTACAACTGGGCCCCATTTGCAGTCATTATTATGGTATAGTGAAGTATATCATTTTAAAGTTATTTGCTTTGTCAATAGTGAGTTTTCTAAATCCATATTATTTAGATGCCCAAAAAATGTTTTAGGCTGACAAAGATTCACAGCTTAGATTTTTATTTGGATTTTTTTTTTGCTCCAATGTCCAACAGCATGAACCCCATAGATTGAATATAGAACCCTGTAGCTGTAAACACTGCATGCAAAAACCTCATAATAAAGGTACATTTAAAACAGCACAAGAAATGAAAAATGAATGACAGATCAGTGTTTTGCACAATTACTCTGGAAAAAACATAAAGCATGTTTTTGCCAATGGTCCCCAGTGATTCTGGCTGTGGGCTGCTGGTTCTTACTTTGCCAGTACTCTGCTGGTGTCACACTGGTCAGGCCTGTGGGAGCAGAGTCCTTACACGCTTTCACAGACAGCTGGTTCCTTCCAGAAATCATTATTTTACTGTTATTCAAACCTGGTGGGGTTCTGATTTAGTGCTTTCCATCAGTGTTCGTTTTCTGTCAATAATATGGGATTATAAAAGAAATCTGTTTAGATTTCTTAGAAACGTTTGCTTATTTAGCATTTATTCATGCATTTCACTAATAAACAAGAGTATTGAGCTGCTCTACTAGACGGGCACAAACCACAACAAGCTATACTACAAGAACTCTGAAGGCAACAAGATGAAGTGGCAGACTCTGTAGCCAGGATCCTTATGAAGGCAGTGGAGCTTGCTAACTGGCAGCACTTCCAGGTCAGGTTGCACAGGGCATCCAAAATGACTGTGACCAAGCAAACGTTACTCTCCCTAATGAAATGGAGGGGAGTCGATCTGGAATAGTTCTTAAAATCTCTGAATTTGTTTTTATATTATATTATAATTTTCTTCAATTGGTCCCCAGTAAGTCGGAGTGTTTGTCATGTGGTAGATTTCCGCTGCATGGATTAATTGCTTCTGTCACTAATGGATGGTCCGTTTCTCGGTTTGTTTGGGCCAGCAAATGTAGTTTCAGGTTTTCTTACAGAGCCTTTTCTGGCACTGGACCTGAGCGAGCTGGAAATCCTTCGAGTCAGTGCAGATAATTGATGGGTGGAGTTAACTGCGGTCATGCCCTAAGTCCAAGGCCATGGTGACTCTACTGACACAACGCTGAAGTTAGCCTCTGTTTGGTGGCAATGCCATAAAGCTCTCGCAGCTGCCATGGAGACCTGTCAGCCCAGTCCCTATTCCTGTGGGCTTATCCTCAAACATGAGCAAATATACATTCTCAATATCGAAAACAAAAATATCTTTTAGTGCCAGGGATTCCCTCTTTCTTTTGAAATGTGAAAGTAGCTAAATTGTTGTCATGCCCTTTATAAAGAGAAATTAGTATCACACAGTGATTAGCATGCCGGAAAAGGAGCCCTTTTTAGGCAACCAAACAACGTCCCAGGTGTGCTCACTGGCGTGGATTAGTGATCCAGATGCATGCAAAGCAGGAAGATGAAATTCTAGCAAAAATGAGGACACGATGGAGCCATACTAATCCGCCCCGTTCTCGGAATCTCTGGCCAGCAGTCCCGTAGAACCTTCTTTCATATTTAAAGTTGCAAGAATGTTTACGACTTCGCCCAACCAAGATCGCTGTCAAGCCAAGCTAATATTTGCACTGAACCAATGTGGAAAGTCATGCCATTCTCGGAAACGGGCAAGGTTTCCAAAGACACTTTTAGAAGCTTGCTTAGCTCAACATTTCGACTGCCAGGCCGGAGGTGACATCTGCACCCTTGGTCAAATGGGATCACTCCTGGTCCCCACCGGCGGCCCCGCAATGTCAGCCTCTCTTCTGCCTCAGCTTCCTGCTTGACTGAAACCATTATGTGGGCAGTAAATCACGTAACTGGACTGTTTATGGGTAAATCAGCCGATAAGTTAAGAGCAATTCTAAAGCCTGTGGGACTCTGTTCCTCGAGGAGTGGAATTGCTCTCTTATTCTCCAAGGGAATAGTGAGAAATCTGGATTGCAGAATAATTTGTAACGCTGAATGGAGTGTGCTAACTGGCAATTCAGAACACGTTTGTGTGGGAATGTTTTTTTTTTTTTTTGCATGGCTCAAATGCAAAATGTCCCGGGCTGAAAAAATTATATTCAACAAACTTTGTTTATTTTTATGTCGTTGTGAACAAGGAAAGAGATGGAGTGCTGTGACAGATGATCTGTGATCTGGCCCCCACAACCCTCCACCTAAACCCTACAGAGCTGCTTTGGGATGAGTTGGTTGAAGAGTAAGAGCAAGGTAGCCAACTTGTGCCCAGAACTTATGGAAACTCCTTCAGGACTGTTGGAGAATCATTCCAGGTGGCTACATCTGGAAGCTGGTTGAAAGAATGCCAAGGGTCTGCAATGCTGTCATCAAAGCAATGGGGGGGTTATTTTGAAGAGGTGAAAATTTGAGAAAATCTTGAAATGTTGAACAGTTTTCTAAGTGGTTGCAACTTCTGACCCTTATTACTTCATTGCCCTAAGACCATTTATTATGAATAACACAGCTAAAATAGAGACTAATACATTAAAACTGGGTGTGTCCAGACTTTTGACTGGTACTTTGAGTGGAGAGGTGAGAATAACATGTAAGAGGCCCTACTTCCTTCCTGTAGCATTCAGGTGCTGTAAAAGTGCGCAGTTCCTTGGGGACGAGCTTAGCATAAAGATGGACGGTGTTCATAATAACTAAAAGAGTAAATTATGTCATCAATAGTGACACACCATTGATTGTTCCCACCCCCCCACCCCCAGCCCACTCCCCCCCCGAGCAAAACAGTACTGTACGAC
>JAABNX020000002.1:22438839-22452311 GCA_015163995.2 Mormyrus lacerda | reverse complement strand
GCCAGATATACATAAGGTGCACCAGTGACCATACAGCAACAGGGAATTTGAAGATTGCGGCTGTTAGATGTTCACTGCTCCCTGGGGCTGTGGCCGGAGAAACAACTTGTAATGAGACTGGCCAGAATGCAGACTACATGGAAATCTATACAGCGCGATCAATACCAAGTGTCCTGTCCAGTACTCTACAGCTTAGGAGAAATGTATTGCCTACACACATATTTGGGGAAGGTGTGCCGACAAAAGAAGGAAAATCCATGAATTTCGTGGATTTTCCACTTATCTATGCCTTGGTGATGTATGGCCTAAGTACTGGGCAGTAAACGTACAAATCATTCCAAATGAGCTCCTTCCAGCTAATGTGGCTACTGTAACACTGCCGAGATGTAAATACAGATGGTAGAAATAGGTCATTAGGGAACCCCTTGATTTCCCACTAAGGCTGCACAATTCTGTGTAAAATATGAATCACGATTTTTGGTGATTTTCCCTTTGTTCCTGAGCAGTATATTTCTCTCGTAATAATAATAATAATAATTATTATTATTATTATTATTCTTTACATGTTGTCTTTATGAAGATGGGACAAATCAATATTTAGAGGCACACAATATATCGGTTTACATGTTGGTAATGATATGTTTACTATTCCATTATTAAAACTGGCCCCCCCGATTGATCTTGTGTTTTCCACAGATAAAAAATATGATGTAATGTCATTATCCCAATTTGCACCGGCCGGCTTGGCAGGTTTCTCCACCAGCAATTCTCCTCCCACATACTTGGCAAGTGGCCCAGAGGTTACTTGGTCATCTGTATCAGTAACATTAGGCAGTTATCAGTAACGCTCAAAATTTCGACATCAGTGCGTCACTATCAATATGATTGTTACTTAAATGACAATGTCATAACTTTGCTGAACAGAAACACACTCTTCATATTTAGCAAACAACTCATTTCCAAATGCAGAAAAAGGTAAACATAAACTTGAACCTTCTCTCCTCTTTATATCACCTGTTTTTTTCCAAGAGGGTCTAGCTGCAGATGCCTGTAGAGTGCAGCTCCACCTGAAATATGTCACCACCACAGAAAACATGTGATCTTTAAGGGTGTAAAGTGGAGCTCCGGTTAGGGTTAGGGTTAAGGTTAAGGTTAGTGTTTATTCACTGTGACACAGAGTTGAGGTCACGTGTTTCCTGTGGAGGTCAAATATTGCCGGTGGAGCTCCACTCTACAGGCGTCTGCAGCGAGACTCTTTCTGTCACGTGGTGTAACACAGTCCTGTCATTTATTGGTACAGTTGAGTGAGGTGCACTGGATCACCATGCTAATGCATACAGAATCAGCTGAAATCAGCGTCATGTAAAAATGCGATTGGGGTGTAAATCAAGATTGTGATTTTAAAACGATTTTTCAGGCAGCCCCAGAATAAGACCGCGTATGGGTATAAAATGGATTTGCGAATTAAAAAACGAATAATCATGCAGCCCTAGAACAAAATCGCGTTCAGGTGTAAAATTGCATCAAGATTTACAAACAAATAATCACATAGCCCTGAAATGAAGTTGCATTGAGGTATGAAATGAGATTGTGATTTTAAAACGATTAATCATGCAGCCCAAGAATGAAATATCATAGGGGTATAGAATGAGATCGTGATTTAAAAATGATTAATTATGCAGCCCTAAAATAGAATCCCATAGGGGTATAAAATGAGATCGTGATTTTAAAGAAATTAATCATGCAGTCTTAGTCTCCCAGTGTATTTTTTCCAATGTCGCTGAAATTATGAAAAAAAAAATCTTAGTGCTTACAAACCAGGATTTTTCAGATGATTAATCTGAATGGTCATATTAAACATGCCTAGGAATAGGATTGTGATTCAGAAAACACATGAAATGTGGGTCAAGTGCCTGATTAAACAGGCCTGCAAAATTCAGTGGCTTGAAAATTGTCTTAAATAATTCAACTGTTCCTTATGTTTTTTGGGGTGCTGAATTAAAAAATAACATCCATTTTTTCCTGTCACATAAGGTTTTCCCACAAAACACAAGGAATAATCTAGAAAAAAATGCTCTGCTCACCAGTAAGAGTTTATTCAATCTTAACTTACATTACTTATTCCTTTCAAATTTTATGAATAATCTCCATTGTAAATTATTTTCAAGTAAAACATCCAAAATAGACCCAGTAAAAATTCATACCTACAATAAAACAGTATTTAAATTGGGTTTCTGCACATGCACTCAATGGTGTTTTCGCTGTCCTCTTGAGGCCTCTCCTTTAATATTTTCTGCCCCAGTAATAGTCAGCAATCAGGCTAATGTTCCACCGCCCCTGGTACCTCCTTTGCAGCTGTTTGATATCCTGATGGAACCGCTCGCGTTGCTCTTCGCTCACCACACCCAAGTTCTCCGGGAAGTCCGAAGGAGCTTGAGGATCATTGAACAACCCAGTTCTTCTATTTTTGTCAACATATTTTCAACGATGCCCGCAAAGTTTGGGTTCTTGCGGTTACCGAGGAATTCGCTGACCACTTCCTTATACGAAAGCCAAGCTGCTTTTTCCTTCTCGTCCATTTTTGTCTCAAACGTAGATCTTTCACCAGTTTGTGGATGAGTCTATGGGATCTGCCCTCACATTTTTCCAGTTTCCAATGCCACTCGCCTTAGCCAATCCCATCTTGCCCAGTGCTGACTCCTGTCTTGACTGTCCTATTCACATAAGAAAGAGGGATACTTGTTGTATCCCCTCCTTGCTGTCCTAAAAGTATAGGAAAAACTTTTAAATCCCTGCATATAGTCTTATATTTCAACTTTAACAGAATCAAGCTTACATTCTCAAATACTCTGTGTGAGTACATCACAGACATCAGAGAATTATAACAAACAGCCAAGTAGAATATAGTGATTTGTGGGAAAACCATACATGAAGGGAAAAAATGGATGTCATTTTTGGATTCAGCGCCCCAAAAAAACATAAGAATCAGTGAAGACTTTGGAAAAAATGTTTCCATGGCAGGTTTGTGTAATCAGGGAAATATACCTTAAGGTCAATGAGCCAAGCAACATACTGGCCCTTTGCTTTGTCAGTAAAACATTTTCCTAAAACAATCCCTACTGGTCCAGCGTAAGCACAAATTGTTTGTCGTTCTTTTCATGAAACGTTTAATGTGGGCTGTGGCGGGTGCTGGTGAAGGTTAGAGACAAAGCTGCAACTCAAGAAGCTGAACCCAATGGGAATGACAACAGCTGTCGAATGGTGGACACCAGTCAGTGGGACCTAGTTACAGAAAATAGTGAAAATGTTGACAGAAACATAACGGCAACCACTTACTGTTAACTACAAATGTGTTTATGTCTGTCTTTGACATTGATTTTAAGGCTTGTCAAAAATTTATATGAAAGATTTGACTTTGATTTACATCAGTATGGAAGCCAGATTTCCCTTAGGCTACAGGATTGCAAGGAAGTGTCTAGGATGGAAATCTTGACTTTATGACACAGGTGTGAAAATGTATACTTCCCAAAAGAATCTTTTATCCAGTCTGCAGTGTTATTGTTTATTGATCCAGAACATGAATTATAAATGCAACACAGTGAAACACATAAAACTGTCAGTGGGAATGAGCCACAGATTTGCAGATTTCTCTCCCTCTGCACCAAAATTCTGGAGCTGTGGACAAATACCAAGTGAGGAGACTGTCCAGTTGTATCCATTAGGATATTGTACTTTATAGCTTCCAGGAAAGCAGCACTTAGCTTGACGCAGGAGAGGGTCAGCGACGCACTTGGTGTATAAATTTCTTGTCAGCAGTGAACTAAGGCTGCATACAGACCAGAGAGCTGGAGATGAATCATATTCTTTTGGAATAAATCACAACCAGTCACAGCCAGTGGTTTGACAAAAGGGGCGTGCCTTGATTCTCCTAAACAACCTTTGCTGTTTTTGGAGAAAACCTGCTGGAGGTTTAAATGTGGGGCAGCGTGAGTGTTTTACGCAGATTGCCAAGGTGGCCTGGAAGTCTGGTGAAGCAAAACACAACAGCAGAATATGTCACCTTTGGACAAATATTAACCGAACTAAATGTTCTTTTTTGAACAGACCCATACAGATACAAAATGATATTTTGTATTCTTTTAAACATACATCACCGATGCTCACTTAGGGGTCTGGGGCTCGTGGATGAAAAGCAGGAGTTACCCCTGGATCAGGTGCCAAGCATTCACACCTACAGTATGGGGCATGTGGCAACTCCAAAACACCTTAGCATCTTTTTGGACTGTGGGGGCAAATCAAAGAATGTGGAAGAAACCTAGGATGACATGATGGCGCAAAGACCCATGGGGGAGGTCAGAGGGGGTGCTCAAAAACCCAAGCCCTGCCACATTATCTAAGTATCAGTTTCGCAGATATAGACTCACCACTGTAGGCCCGAAACGATTATTAGCGTTATTACGTAACTCTCTCCGTCCGCCGAGATCGCTTTCCATTTCGGCTCATTGCGGCATCTTCACTTCTGCAATATGGAAAAGGACTCAACAATTACTGTCTTTCCACGTGTCCCACACTTCTAGCCAGGCTCATCCTTAATTCCTCAGCTCTCGTTTGCCCCCTTTTCTCTGCCCCTCACTATTCCCGTTTGCCCCCTTTTACTTGCCTTTAAGACTTATTCAGCCTTTTTTCATTCTCTCTTTAGACTGCAACCAAGGCCTCTTACAAGCACTTTAAGTATATTTTTGGAAATTAATTTTTAATAAAGTCCTCAACTCTGTGTATGATGAAACAGAATACAGTATGTTAGGGTTTATTATGGCATAATAAAGAATGCCGACAAAAAAAACAGCAGTCGTTTTTGTTGTACTTAGTTAATTGTCCACAATTACATATTAATAAAATAATAGAATATAAGGAATTTTGGATGCAAAAAAATAATATATGCAGGGTTAATGTTTTGCTTGCTGAGATGCGTCGTACTTGGTGCTGCTGTAAAATCCTTTACAAAGACTCTCATTTTGACATCCCTCATTAAATACTTTGTCCGCCTTTGTTAAGTCCAGAACGGGGTTTCTGCTAAGCAACTGAATTACACAGTTGATAGCGACGGTGTCCTCTGAGCAATATTTTGTTGCTGTAAGCTCCAGTTGATAACGGGTGGCTAATCATAACCTCTTCATCACTCTGGTTAATGGGATGAACAACACCTCCTGTTTCATTTCTGGAAAAAACACGGGGGGCGGGGCGTTTTCACAGCGAAAGCCATTAGACTCACTGCTCCTATCGAGTGCTGCATGATTTCGCTCAGTGGGTGTACCATCGCAGTATCCTCCCTCTTCAGACCCAACCTGTGTCAGTTTGCTCATGGGCTAAACATTAGCTATCGTTCTCACGGCAATACATCTCTGCCCCATAACATCCACTTCCAGCATAAGCAGGAAGTTCGCAAACAGTAAAATCATTAAAAACCTCCCAGTCCGAAACAAACTGTACCAGGGCCACCAGTTATCCAGCGTTATCTTTCCGCATCAGGAAACGTGACGGCAGTGGATGTCAGAAGCCGGGGTCATGTGTACACAAAACGGGTCAAGTTTGGAATAATGCGAGGATGCTACGTGTGCTTCTGCTACAGGCTGCCTGGTGAAGGAAGTGAGCAATCAAACTGGGAATCTGAGGAATGTCCAGCTTGTCTGTCCCTTAGGGAATGGCCCTTTAGCAATGGCTAAGCTAAGGCCCTTTAGCAATGGCTAAGCTAAGGCCAATCCTACGTACTGATTTTTTTATTCCAGACTAATATGAGTGATTAACCTTGTGGTCGAGTTATTGACTGGTAAACCCAAGGTTCAAGTCCCAGGAGAAGGTCACACTGTGTACTAAACCTGTGTATGTCCAGTGAAATTATCAAGCGATTAAGTGGGCACGTTAGATAAAAGTGTTATGTAAGTAACTAAAATGTAACTAAACCTGTTTAATTTATTGGAGTTTTTATTTGGAGTCTAAAAGAAGCAATTGCCTTACACGTTATTATGCAAAGATTATCAATAAATTTGAAATGTATTTGAACAGGAAGTATTTCCTCCTGATTACTCCTGGAATTTGTATGCATGTAGACAGCTGGATAATTTGTACAGAAATGCAGCTTAGGTCCAGACTACTGCCACAATAGCGAGAAACCCTTCTGAGAACTTAGAACAGCTTCATCAGGCAACTGACTGTAACAGATGTTTCAGATTAATGAACAATCTTACAAATGGATGAATTAGTGATGCGCGAAGGTTGTACCGTAGAGAATTTATGACAGAGTGAAGGAACTTATTAAGCGAAAATATTTATTACACACTAAATGTCGGCAGTATGACTTAAAATGATGACTTGTTTATGTAGTCAGCTAACCAAAATCACATGAAGACTCGCAATGAGGAAGTGGTGCATTCAGCTATGGGAGGAAGTCAGCAAACACTGCATTGTGGCATTTCGGAAAAAAAAAACGTCGGAGATGATGTATCCAGCGGGGCTTTGGGGACTGTGGGGTTACAAATGAGGTTAACACTTAGAGACCATGTTTTTAGTAGTTTATAAACACATTTATAACAAATATTAAAGCATTTATGAAGCATTATAAACATGGCTATAAATATTTATCAAAAGGCATGACATATTATAGCCATGTGTTATGCATTGTGAATGCTCTATGAAGCTGTCATTTATAATGCACTATATATCTTTATAATGCATTATAATGGTTGTTATGAGCATTAAGGATGCTTTGTACAGTGTGTTATAGATGAGAGCTTCATAGAGCATTCATAATGCATAATAAACATGCCTATAATGTGTCATGCCTTTTTATAAATATTCATAGCCGTGTTTATAATGATTTATGAATGCATTATAATGCATTATGAATGTGTTTATAAAATACTAAAAACGTGGCCTTAAGTATGGTGTTTTTCAGGTGAGTTGGTCGAGACGGCCGTCACTCTTCCCTTTGAAGCACTGTTGCCTGAGTGACAGAACAACAAGCAACCATCTTCCGCCACTGCATATTGCTCAAAGTGTGATGCAAGCTGCACTTAAACATCTTGCAAAGGAGTGCGCCTGCAAAAAGAACAACAAAGCGTTAGCACGGATGGGGAGTGGTCTGTTCACAGAATGCAAAATCACCACGGAAAATCAAGAAAGTGCACATACATCATGACCAATTATGCTCGTATCTACTGTAAGTGCTTATATAAATATTCTTACACCCTACAAACCTTATACTCTTGACAACTTTCATACCCACAGACTGCATGCATAAATTAGCTGTTGACATGTATTTATGCATTCACTATTCATTTAACAAAATCAAATGTATACAAAAAGTATTTTTAAAGACATCTGGGTTGGCAGGATATGTAAAGCCATACAACACTATCTGGGAAAATGTAATACGTATCAGCAAGGCAGATTAGACAAATGCAGTAAAACGTCCATCTCTATAAATGGGCAAGAGTCTGTCATTTCGAATCGAAATGTCAGTTATGCAACTAATAGCTAGCTATTTAACATAGTGATTTATTTTTTGGCACTGTCATCTTGTCTAGGATGCTCACGGACTTATGCCCTCAGCCTCCAGGGACAGACACCTGGCACGCTGACCCTGTGCTGGATACGTACTTGGGAGATGACTGGATGGATAGTTCTCTGATAATTTTATCATCCTCCAAAGATGTACCCAGTATCGCTCAGTGTTCTTATCTGAAACTTCACAATTGCTGACCACCTTCCTTTATTTTCTCAGCAGAACAGATTTAAAAAAAAAAAAAATTACAAATCAGACAAATTTAATTTGTTACAAACTGCAGACAGACTCTCACAGCGAGTCTAAACAGAGATAAATATCACTATTGTCTTGCTGTGCAAATAACGCACTTCCTGACTGAGGAGTTAGCTCACTGCTGGAAGCCTGAATGCATGGACTTCCTTTTTTTCAACAGAAGCTGACGACTACCGAAACTGGGTTTTTCGAGAGGAAGTGAGGGTAGATGCGGGCACGTCGGAGAGCCCCTGGTGTATGGGGGTGTCTCAAGATGTTCCTTCTCCGAAGGAAGGGATCCCAGAACCACAACAGCAGAAAAAAAACGACCCCACAGGACGTTGGTTGAATCCACCCTTGTTACTATTGTCTTGGACAGCTTGCTTGTCTCTTCCGAATTACTTGCTGAACAGGAATAGGGTCCTAAGAGCAAACAAATCAGTTGCTGCATAAGTGGATGGTACTTATCCCATTATGAGCATAGATTAATAGCATTCCAGTCTACATTTGGCCTTAATTGTAGCTTCAGTGCATCACAGAGGTTTCTGGTACAAAACCAGTCTTATTGTGTTATACTAGTAAGTTCTACTACCAAAGGGAGCTGTCTTGCTTTGCCCTAATTCTATGTCCCTGTTAATCCCAAAGACACTCCACAGGTTTTAAAACTGATTGGAAATTACAAGATTACAGCGTTAATGTTTGCAAATCATTCATATCTAAGTGTTTTGATCCGTGATCCCTGATCACTTGCTTGCTTGTCAGCAACCAGAGCAGTCTGGTTTTATGCCCAAGAGGTCTACCATTGACTGTGTCCTGGAACTGTGGGTTCTCATCGAGTGCAAGTGTGAATATCGACAGAGGATCTTTGCAACCCGTTTCAATATCTGTAAAGCGTTCCACTCAGTTGATCGAGTTGCCCTGTGGGACATTCTGATACTTTGCTGGATCCACCCAAAATTACCGGACGTCAAAGCCGGCCTGTACACTGGTAGCGTGAGCGCTGTGCAAAGGGGGGGGGAGAGAATCCCAATTGATTCTGGGATTTGCTATGGGGCTGTTCTTCCTCTTACTCTGTTCAATGCTTGTATGGACTGGGTGTTGGGCAGGGTCGTGGGCTCTAGCAGCTATGGGGCGTCCATTGGTGAAGAAAGATTTACTATTCTTGACTTGACTAAGCTGAGATGAAGACTGGACTCCTTCAGTACTGGGTCTCTCCAGAGAGTCCTTGGGTACCGCTGGTTTGACTTTGTGACCTGCTTTGTGAGGGAGCGTCAGTTACGGCACTATGGCCATGTGGCACGTTTCCCTGAGGGTGAATTTTTGTTATTGCAATAAACAGTAAAAACATCCATCTAGTAAAACAACTAAATACACTGCATATACTCACATGGTGTTTAATCAGTCTCCCCTAACAAAATGCGGAAATTAAAGTAAGAAAATGTATTGGTTAGTTTATTAATATTGATAAATCTAAGTTTACACTAGAGTAGCATTCTAGAAACATGCAGGGATTCAAAAATAAGCACATTTTAAACAATTTAATTGAAAAATAACAATGGTGGAAATATTTCATTTATGAAATTTTATTTAAAAAGATACCATATGGTATTCAGTGTCATTATAATACTGCATATTTAAAATTCAAATAAAAATATATTGTACATCAATCAGCTCAACATTGTCAGTCACTGTACATATGGATACAAAACAAAATATTCTGTTTCAATATTTTACAACTTCTGTACAACGGAAAACTATAAAATTTTACACAAAAAGCCCCCAGTGATGTAATAAAATACACTAAAACACATTTACAGTCTTGATTTATCCGCAAGAGCAAATTCTGTAAAACTTGTAGTTATTGTTTCGACCCTCCTCTTTGACCCCAGTTTTTTTAAACATAAAACCACTGCAACTCGGTTATTTATTTGACATCATAATTAAAAAGCCCTTCCGCCATTTTCCGACAATCGGCAGGACGCCAGGTTTTTCTCACTAATTACGAGTCTGTTGATGGAGATGTGTGCTATACAAACTCGGGACCTCATCAGCTCAGACACACATTTTAATTAGAAGAGGATTTAGTCACTTCGCAGCTTCACTGGCAGCCAAGTCCCCTCCTCAAGGACTCGGGGGGGATCTCGTCCGACTCTCTCTTCAGTCGGGGACCCAGTGGATTGATTGTGTCATATTCTTCACTGGCTACTTTTGACCTTTCACCCAAAGCAGTAGAAGGGTGGGACTCGTTTTAATGGATGACGGGGATTCGTGGTCTCCTCTCTGCCGTTGGTGGACAGGCAGCATCGGCGGCATGTTCTGGCCTGATTGGATTCCCTGGGCTTACATCTCTGTCAGGGAGATAAAGTAGGTACAGTTAAGAAAAGTAACAATGGCCTGATTTGTACGCACAAGCCCCTTGTTAGATCATGGGGGATGAGACTTGATGTAGTAGAAGCTCATTAATACTCCCGATCTCTTCGCTGTCAGACAGCTGCCCCTCCGCTGATACAGAGCAAGGGAGGGGTCAGCCAAAGTGATGCCTCTACATCCCCCCCTCGGGCTTTCAGATGTGTCACTTTCTTGTTAAAATAAGTCTCTGTTGATGGGCGACAGCTCTTGCTCGCGGACATCAAGGAGACGCCGCTGTGAGCTATCGACAAACCTCCGCAGAACTTGACGTTTCACACTTTACTCAGAGCTGCCGTTGTTGTGCACCACGAAAGAGGGTGAAGAGCAGCCCAGGGTTATCAGGCATCACTAAAACAAATCGCTCTGCGCTAATTGGGACATAATGGCGTAACAAATGGTTACGCTCACAGGCAGCTACCAACGGTGCATGAACCGAATAGCCTGATAATCTTGGAGTAATTCTCCGAGTTCTGCCCCCAGTTCTAAATGTGGATACACTATGGCTGAAAATCATTTAAGTGTTAACCCATCACGTGTTTCACTTTTGCATGTTCTGTGGATGATGTCACGCAAACAAAGCTGAAATTTTTGAAATGATGTTCTTCCTGAACCACAAATAATCCAACCATCAGTTTTTTTAACCCCCCCCCCCATCATTGTCACAGATTTTTCTTATTTTACCTGCAAGTTCCTTGTCCAGATTATCAATAAAACTCTGAAGCTCATCCGTGTCCCCCAGTTTCGCTGCAAAAAAAAATTAAAAATCAGCAGGAAGAATGCAGTAGAAGAGGAAGAGTACAGTCTGCAAAGAGGCTAAAGCTGTAATCGCAATGGAATTTCCTCTGGAATACCCTGGATGTAGGAAACATTACTGTACTGCCAGAATTACATAAGCGCAGGAATCCAAATCCCCCCTTTTTTTCCAACGCTGGAGAATTTTCATGGCTCCTTTCAAAGGCTAGCTTTGACAAATCACATCCTAAACATCCCATAATCCCATGAGCTGGTGTCACGCTGGCAGCACCCGCGGCCCGCCGCGGCGGCCAGGCAGCTAAGCAGGAATCACAAACCCCAACAGGCTCAAGCAAGCCGCTTTCACACGGAGCAGCAGCACCGCCCTGCTGGCCAGTGTATGGCCTCCATCTCAGTTTCAAGGGGCATTTTAATTGTCCCAGCCATGCCGCAGTTCTTTGCTTCCACATACCCATCTTGGGAACAAACCCATCCCCCTTGAACTGAACTTAAACTTAAACTTCGCGCTAAAAAAACAGCTTCTGGACTTCTCAGCCCTGTCCAGTTTCCTGCAGTTGAAACTCCCTGTCTGTTAAGTACAGCATGTCTGGTGATGTTAAGTAGCACTGGGTGTCCAGCAACATTACCTCTCTGGGTCACATTCACACCTGCAGTGCTCAGCTCCTCCTCACTGGTATTCAAGCTGCTTCCAGGTGACTGTTCCCTACCTACAACATTTCACAAAAAAATAATGTATAGCCATGTACAATATAAATACTACCTACACTACTGACATATTAAGCATATGTTCCTCATGGTACACATCCCAGTTTTAACTGTCACAAACCCCGTACAGGTAGTGATTTCAAATAAGCATTATCCACGGAGTGATTGTACTTATACTATACTGCATTTCCAGGGCTATTGTTGGCCCTATAGATGTATATGTCCCTATATTTCTGTAAACTCACTACAATCAGCCTCCTATCAGCTTTGTTAAAATGACAATGCCATTTATGATGGAGAAAGATGGAGAAACATGGAGAAAGGTGGAATCTGTGTTTCATAAGCTGGTTAGAAAGTGATGATGGTGCCAAGAATATTTTTGGTTTTTTTCCCTCTCAAGTCATTACATGATTGGATCCAGCCTGCCACTCACCTTACTTGGTTACATAATGATTAGATAAAAGAACAAGATGAACTATTTCCAGGGGGCAAACACTGAAATTAATGACTAATCACGGTGTCTGATATTTTGTTTTGATCGTGATGCTACATAACATGGAAATGCTAAATTCGTACATAGGTGAATGATCAGCAAATAGCGGCTGAGGGTCACTCACTCTGGTCTGAGTCTATCCCGCTGTCGCTGACTCCGTCGCTCACGCCGGCGCGTCTCTTCGCCTGCACCAGATGCTCCTGATAGACGTTCGGCGCAGCCTGTGCTGACTCCCGCAGCTCCTCCACCACATCTTGAAATTCTTGGAGCAATTCTCCAAGCTCTGCTTCCAGATCTGGAACGCAGACGCAAAATTATCCTTGGTTGTACGAATAATTTAAAAAAATAAATAAATGCATCCCGTTTTTTGAGGTTTGAAATATGGCGCAGTTTTTTCAAAACCACGTGTAAGTTTAAACTTAGCCACCGGGCACATTCTTTTTTTATACTATCGTAAAACGCATAAACGTTTTGTTATTGCTATTACCTTGGGGTGTTTGAATATAGTTTCTTTTAACTACTTCGTATTTATGCTTAATCGTTCTAGTTTTAGTATTAGGGTAAATGCCGAAAATATGTTTAATAAAAGTATGAATTTCTACTTACTTGCACAGATTTCGGAGGTCATTGTTTAACTCCTCGTTTTGATGCGTTTGATGGGTCAGCAAAACCTTCTACTGTAATATGAAAGTTGGGATGCGAGTGTTTAAGTGTGTTTTCTCACCAAAGCCGGACCGCCCCGCGCGGCGGGTTCCGACCAGTAAGCGTCACGGGGAAAATGATTTAAGAGGAAATAACTTAAAATATTCCGAATATCAATTCCGCTAATCGTAGGAGAGTTTCGTTTATTTTTCCAGACAAGTAACACGTTGCATAGTCTACATTCTTTGTTGTTTAAACCTTAAAAAGATAAAAGTTCATCAAATCAAAACCGATTCTGGGTATTCTTATTTGTGCTACGGCTACTTCCGTTTTTTGCGCATTATAATTTCCTGGCTTAAAAATACACAATATTAGGCGTTTTATACCCCTTATTTAAAACTTTATATCTCTGCATTTTCAGTGGTCATACAAGAGTTTTTACGCCTAGGCAAAAATCTGAAACGTTTATTTCAGCTTCAGTTCAAAGTAGATTTTTTATTATTATTATTATTTCTTGATACTGAAAATACAAAAATGTGATAAATATAGGCCTAATTGATATAGCAATTTGTACTGCTTTGATAAACTTTTCTACTGAACTACGACATCTGCGGAGTTACAAGTGAATTGGGGATAGATCGAACGTATTACATAGTATTTAGATAGATAGATAGA
>JAABNX020000002.1:22384613-22403464 GCA_015163995.2 Mormyrus lacerda | reverse complement strand
ATAAAGGAAACCCAGTCTCCCCGCCACAAAAAGAGCTTCTCTCTTCCAGGTTCTTGTTACCACCCATCCTTTCTCACACTACTTTCGCCACAGACACCGACCGATTTGCCGGGAGGATTGAGGTGGACTCGGCTCACGCCGAACTTGAAGGCCCCGATTCTGAGCGAATATGCTCACAGACTTTTGGAGAAATCGCAGCGGAAAAATAAAAATCCCCAGCTCCGCTTCACCCAGGCACCCGTGAAGAGAGATGCTTTGTGGCGTCTTAGTGTCATTGGCAGCGGCACAACTGCCTTTTATAGCCTGGTGGCCCTAATAGCCTAGTGTTCCCAGATGCAGTCTGCATGAATTAGAAGCTTGTCTGCGCTCCACCATTACACAAACTAAGGGTCTGTGTTCTGCTTGTTCTGTTTTATGAATGTGTGCCAGGGGATTTATGCTAAATGTCCCCCATACTTACAAAAATCTCTACGGCAAATTGCACAGTAAGTGAGTCAAAATGACAGTCGTCATTAAGTACATCGCTCCCAAAGCCTCTGTAGACATTTAAAAGTGCCCAAAGGGTATGACAAAGGGACATTTTCAGTTAAATGTCATTTCTATATTGATAATCTAGCTCTGGCAGAGGCACCCCCATACAGCGTTTGCTAACCCTGCTTCTTACAGCAGAATGTGGGTGTTAGATTGAAGCCCTGCTGAACCCTTTATTTGCCCAGGCTGAGAAATTAATTAAATGCTTTGCCTGGTTTAATTAATGTGACAGAAGTTAAACTTGCAAAATCAGCTAAATTTACTTTTAACACATACAAGTAGTAAAATACATTTAATCGATCATTTAATGCTTGAGTAAGACGATACACACAGTTTTGTGTAATTAGCCATTTACTCTTGTATCTGTAATTCTAAGATCTTGGGCAGGCCAAATATTTAAAAACTTTCTGTCAGAGGCAGAAAGGAATTGAAGTATGCCTTAAATTCAAAATAAAGTGAACTAGTAAATCTCTTAATGTAAATATTTAATTACTGGTTCAGCAAAATATAATTTTTATGTTTTATTTAATTAGCCGACATTTTTATCTAAAACGACATGCATTTTGAGAAAGCAGGGTCACGCAGTCCCTGGAGCACTTGGTGGTGAAGGGCCTCGCTCATGACATCACACTGCTCTCCCTGGGATTTGAACCGGTAACTTTCCCATGACAGGCACAGGATCCTAACCCACACCAATAAGCTCTATTCTTTCCTTAAAACCAGTATTCTTTGGACCCAGGGCGTATTTCCCAAGTACAAGCCTTCAGAAATGCTAAAAGGGAGCGATTGTCTGTGTCATGTGTTTTGATGTGGCCAATCGTGTTCTTCCACTTCCAGGTTGCTACAACTGCTGTATGCGCTGCCTGGGGGGCATCCCGTACACCTCCTTGATGGCCACCCTCATGTGCTTCTCAGGCGTGGCGCTGTTCTGCGGGTGTGGGCACCAGGCGCTGACTGAAACTGAGAGGCTCATTGAGGATTACTTTGCCCGCAACCTGCAGGATTACATCACCCTGGCCTACATGTCAGTCCCGCCCCCTAATGCCATTCATTCATCTCCATTACATGAGCTGGAGCCCAATACAGAAAAGGCTTCCTGGAAATGATGGCCGTTTGATCATAAGCACATGATACAGGCTGTAGATTCAACGCAATCCCCTTCTCGCCTTTTGTCCCTTACAGAATACAATACTTCCAGTACATCATCTATGCCCTGGCCTCCTTCTTCTTCCTTTACTGCATTTTGCTGCTGGCTGAGGGCTTTTATACCACCAGTGCCGCCAAGCAGACCTTTGGGGAGTTTCGGAGCACCATCTGTGGCCGCTGCCTCGGCACCACGGTGAGGGGCTTTGGGGGATTGTGGGTAATAAGGCTGTAGGAAGCGTGAAAGCTATTGTATGGTTTTAATGTCCTCAATCTCCCTCCATGCATTATGGGTAAAATGGACACCAGGATACAAAGTCATGCCCCCGTATTGGCTGGGGACTCTGAGCTGGACTGATTACATAGTGTATTGTAACAACAAATCTGCTTTATTTGTGTATTTTGCTTTTCACTGTATTTAGACTTCACGCTAAAATAATGGTCGTAAATTTTACCATGTTGGGCGGGGTGTGTTGGAGCCCCCCATGGAGTTTTTCCCCGAGGGCCCCCAGTGTCCCTGGAATCGCCCCTGAGTAATGCGACGTGCCTCTGCTCTGCCCACAGTTCATCGCTGTGACGTACGTCTTGGCCGTCCTCTGGTTGGTGGTGTACGCCTTCTCTGCCCTGCCCGTTTTCTTTTTCTACAACATGGCCTCCACCTGCCACATCATCGACGACCTGTCCGGGTCGACCTCAAACATCAACCAGCTTTGCATCGACGCCAGACAATATGGTACCACAATCGGCCCTGCCGTCATTCCTCACTTCCAGGAGTGACTCCGACTCCCTGTTAGACTGCACACTCAATTCTTATTACTTTGTCCACAGCACTGAGACAAAGATTGCAACTGATGTCAATATCGCAGCATCTTTGCCATCATAAGTTTTGCTGTCATACAACCTTATAATATCCTGGCCAGACTGTAAATAAAGGGATGATCATACTGTCATCTGTTTCCCTCAGGATTGCTGCCCTGGAATGCAATGCCTGGGAAAGTTTGTGGAATGACGCTCTCGACCACTTGCAAAACGAAAGAGGTGAGGAAGTCTGTGCTGGCAAATCTTCTATGGAAAGTGGGGAGTCGGCCAATACAGCACAGATGTCTGGGTCTTCGGTCCCTGACTGTCTGCTCTCTTTTTCAGTTCCAGCTCACCTATGACTTGTTCATAGCTGCGTTTGCAGGAGCAGGAATCACACTACTGGCCCTGGTGAGTAAAGCTCAGACGACACACATTGCACTCCCGGGTACCACGGTGACGTGGCATGTGACCAGTCTCGTGTAGGTGGACAAAAATGTCAAGCCCTTTATTTAGTGACTGGGGCCTCTATTCTCTCGCTCTCAGCCCTGTTACTACATTACAGTCTGAATATCGACAGCCCAACATGTTTCCTCAAAGAATCTCTTGAATGTAAAAGTGAATGATGTTCAATTTTCCTGACGCTTTTAAGCATCTTACAGTGGAAGAAAGGAGTACGATTTATATGTGCTGCATGGGATTTGAACCCATGACCTTTGCATTGGCATAATGCTCTTCTTGTTGAGCTATGGGATTAATAGGGAGAATCTACACTGATGTCACAGATTTAAGATTTTTACCTGATATTTATTTGAACAGTCAATGTATGGGTAGGTCTAGAAATATACTACATATTTAATATTATACCCAAAGTTTTCAGTAACAGTTTGAGATTAATGTCTTCTCACTGTGCATGCAGTACTTTTTGGTAAGCACTTTTTCATGAAATCATTCTCTCTGTCTCTCTCTTTCTCTCTCTCTTTCGTGTTCTGTAGCTCACGTATGTGATGTCCACCACCTATAACTTTGCGGTGCTGCGGTATCTGGGCAGAAAGGGCATAGGTATGCACTGTTAGACTCCTGGTCCTCCCACCTCTGTCCTATCCTCCATTGTCTCCATAGTGAAGCAGAAACAGGAATCCTTTGGAGTACAAAGGGAAGCCCCACCCACACCCACCTCCCATTCCCATTCCATTCCGGAACACTCTGTAGACTATGATTTTCATATTTCCAGAAAAAGGGATGGGGAAAAGTAGATCTTATTTTCAGCTGAAATTGCATCTGAATTGACTTGTATCCTCTGTCACTTTAATCCACATAACACCCCTTCTGGAAATTGTCTGCTTCTGATGGAGGGTGGTACTCTTACCTCCTGTTTTCAGTATTGCTGCTTTTTTCTGTTTCTCTGTGTTTTTTTGTTTTTTTTTTAACAGATGGTCTGAATTTGTAGAATGCATAATTAAATTAACTATTATTTGGTTTGCTTACTTTTGAATGGTCTTTATTTTGCTTATATGGTATCACCAAATCATGTCTCTCTGTGTTTAAGTAATCTTTATTTCATTCCAGAATGTACTGTGATGAATTCCATAGAACTGACTATAAAGTAAATAACAGATTATCTCAGTCCGATTTAATGACCTGTGCCGATCTGGACGTGTCCAGAATTCCAGAAAAAATGAGAAAATAATGAACTCTGGTAACCATGGGATCACTCGCATCCGGTTTCCATAGCACCAGACAAGCCTCTGCTGGCAGTTTCATCCTGATTCTCTTCCTCCCCCCCAGGTCATTTCTTAAAGCTGCTATAAAACAGAACGATCCATTAGAAAAAAGCTTTGGATGAAACGCTTTGCTTTCTTAGGCTGTTTGGTGATATGGATTGTTAGAATTCAGGCGGATGGAAAATGGAGTGCAGGCTGTGAGTTTGCAATGCAATGTGTTACACTGGTGTGTGAGCAAGCTAAAAAAAAAAAATTTTTTGGTTTCTTCGAATATTTACTGCCACAGATTGCTAGATTTGGTGACCTTTCACCTTACAGCATGAGCTGCTGACTGTGCCAGTGTATGTCATTTCCCATCCAGGTCCATTGTGGTTTTATATTTGATTGAATTCCTACTAGTAGAGATGGACGATGACCAAACTAGGTGTGGATTTTGTGGCTGATATAAAGACAACAGCAGTCTGTGTGTGTGTGTGAGCTGTAGAAAATGCATTTGATGGGTGCAATATTTTCTCTGGTGACAGCTGTACACTAATGCAAAGCATAAAGCTTGACTGTTACTCTCATGACGAGTTGCTGTAATCCTGATCATGTGACCAGTTTAACCACATGCCAGCTGGCTTATGATATGTAGTAATGTAATTCGCTGTAACTATTTCACTTCTCTAAAATGCACTCCGGCATTCAGTCATGGCAGGAAATGGAGCATTTGATCTTTGCCTGTGTCGGGTAGCTGTGGAGCCCCCTGTGCAAAGGTTTTCATCTTCCTTTGCAGCTGTACGGCTTCCTGCACCTGGCAACCCTGCGGCTCTGCTTGAGGGAGCGGCGACGCAAACACAAGGCTGAACTTGTGGACCTTGACCTCTTCGGAACACCTGTCATGGATTGGAAAAGGGGTATCTGTTCTCCCTATGGGGCACCTGATCAAGAGCTGTGAAAGCTCCAAAGCATGCTGGGAAACGATTCTACCTTTGTGTAGGAGTCTGGGGTTCTCTGCAGGTCGCGGGAAATGCGAGACTGAATGCAAAGCCAGTGTCCAGTTTATAATTTTCAGCCAGTGCCACTAGAGGGCGATACATTACTATTCACGGAAATACCAATCCTTTGGTTGTCCGCTATATGAATTTGGCAACATCGCAATAAATATGTAAATAGAAATTTAGTACTACTTTGTTTTCTGTAGTGGCCTAAAAGAATGCTGCCGGAATGAATGAGTTAATATTAAATAGCTGCCTTAAAGTTATGAATCCATTTGTACTTCTGTTTAAATGTATTGAATAATGGAGGTTTAAGCAATTCATTGCATTGTTTCTTTAATTAAAAATACCAACATTCATTTCATTTTAGTTTGGTTTGTAAACAGCCTAAATGTGTCTCCGACTGTGTGACAGAGCACATCTTTCTGCCCCCACCCCCCCTTAAACTGACCCACAGAAAGAGTAACTGCAATTCAGTTTTGTGGGGTAATGTTTCATGGTACTGCAAGCCATTTTCACAACTATAAATTTCTTTCTTAGGTGCTTCACACATAGACAACTGCAGCATAATGGAAGAATGCATTTGCAGGGATAAAATACTACAGTATTATCACTGCCATAATAGAAACATGGAAATCTTTTACATATGTTGTACATAAAATCACAAGATTTCATTATATTTATCAAGTCTTCACAGTTGCATTGTTAATTTGTATATTTAGGTTCAGTTTATTACTGAGATATTTACAACTTTCAAAGCACTATACAGAATAAGTAACAAGACCCATTACTGCCTCATGTTTCCATAAATTCAAGTAAACGCTGAACCAATGTACCCTTTAAGAGGCAACTCGCACAAGTAACCAGTGACATCCGTAACACTGAATCCATGACAATTATCACAGTATTAAAGTGAAACATACCATCAGTAATTTCCCAAGAAAAACTATATTCCATTTATTCTCCATTTAATTTCCAAAAGCATATCTGTCATAACCTGTGGATACAGTCTTTTAATCACATGTGCCCTCCTCTTTTCACTGTGTACACGATGCCAGTAATCTGCACACGCTAAACATTTAATTGTAACAAGGGAAAACACAAACTTTTATACAGACACACACAAAAAATCAATACTAAAAATGGTGAAGCGCTAAGACAAATGAAGAAAACCGCACTTCATTAAAGCAAAAGTAGTGCTTCTGAACCTACAATAGAAGGGAATTAATGAACTCGTAAAATAAACCCATTGACTGAGCGAACACCACCCTAACAAAAAAAAAAAAAAAAACGCAAGATGACACTGCTATTAACAAGCAGAACCGTAGGTGATGAGGCAAACGGATCCAGATGCTCATATGTAATGGAGGACGTCACCCAAACATGTGGCACTGCCCTTTATATTCTCTTTTACATATGAAGCTTCACCTCAATGAATGGTCTTCCAGAATATATGGAAAACTGGCACGCCTGGATGAAGGACCATCTTGGATTTCAATTCAACCATTTTCTTGCTCACACATCACGTAAAGAGCAAATATTTACAGTTTTACAATTCAGACATACATTTTCCCTTTACATTTATATTTTATTCATGTACCGAGGAATTTAAGTGCCTTTTATGGTGCAATAGCCGTGTCCCCTAGACCTGAGCTTGCTACAGTCCCGTAACTGCTGTGCCACACCGTTCCTTCCATTAACTTAATGGACGCAATGGTCCATCATGCTTTCAGTCAGATCCTAATACTTATGTAACACTGGTCCTCACCACATCTCACAATGGCTCAAGCTGTATGGATGCAATTATATCAACCAATCATAATCCACCATCACAGCACAGCTCACCTAACCCAGAGTAAACCAAACACTTACATCATACCCTTCGCTTTTACAGTTCCCTTCATGCCTAAAAATGCCCAGTCACATAAATCTACCGTACAAGGTTTCCATACTTTGTTTTATGAACAAACAAGGTTGAATCTTTTCATTATAATACTGTAGTTAAAATTACAGAGGTAAGTTTTTCCATTTCTCACCCAGACATACTGAAAATTTTCTGATGCAACTCAGATCGAGTACCTTCTCCTGGGGCTCGGCTTTTATTTACACTATGCTACCTGCTGCCCCGTTTGTTTGCTACACTTACGGGCGTCGGCCCGATGGGCGCACAATGACGCACGAGCCGACATTTGTAACAGCATCTCTGTACAGCGAGGGGGATAAAAAAAAAAAAATCTGTAGCAGCACAGGGGAAAAATGGTGAAGTGGTACAGCGTTTACAGAGAGAAACGTACACTTGTAGCCAGGGGCCATGAGAGAGCAGCAGCCGGTGTGTGTGTGTGTGTGTGTGCGCCTTACCACCAACCGCAGTGCAGCTCCTAACCTCGCTAAAGCCCATTACATCCTACCCTGCTGCCCCCGTCTGTCACTCACCATCAGACCGGCACACACACATTGCCACTCCCTGCCATGCAAGCAGCAAAAACCACTCATGCTGCGACAAAAATACTCAAGGAAACATCTAGGTAGACATATCGAAATAAATACCTCCACTGTCTTCACTTTATGCTGTTTTGAAAGTAAGAGTAAAGGGGCCCAATTACAAATACGTCCCTGAAAAATGTCAGTGTCCCATTTTTCTCGAACAAACACCCAAAAGCGCAAAACAAGTGTAGTGTAAATATAGTACCTTCATAGTTCACCGATTTCACCATTAAACGAGTCACAAACAGGTGCAGACACAACTACAGATCACTAAACAAAACTCATGGCAACAAAGTCACATTTACCGCAGGATTACACAGAGGCAGCTCACCATTTTCACTTCTCTTTATGCCCCCCCTCCCTCACCACCACCTGCAGAAAAATGACAGTCCTATGAACAGACAGGTGTTCTGTCAGGCTGATGCAATATTTCTTCAAAAACCTCTTTTTAAAGGGAATCTAAACATGAGAACGCAAACCACTCGGTGTTCCTCTGCCAAGCTGTGCAGCATCACGGCACTGGAGAGTGAGAAGCCAGCGTGTTAAATAACCCCCTCCTCCCACCATCAACCCCACAGGCATTTGGGAGGCTGACAAGACAGACAAGAGGCAAGAGGGCGCAGTTTGTGCTAGACCCTGCATCCCGCCGGACGTGGAGAAACCAGTATGGTACCAGGTGCACAGCAGTCCGTTCGGATCACGCCTCAGAACCAGCCTTCCCAGCGGCTCAGAGGCTGGTCTCGAAGCTCACATGACGCAAGCGGATATGTAAGCCGGGGGGGGGCTGGGGCAAAGCAATAGGACTCAGCAGCAGGAGGAGCGTGGGGCCTTGCGGTTGCCGTGGAGATCGATGGCGCTGCTGAGTAGCGCGTGGTCCAGCTGCTCCTCCCCTGCCAGGACCTCACGCACGGCAGCCTCAAACGCCGCGCCCACGTTAGTGTCATCCTTGGCACTGGTCTCAAAGTACGGGCAGCACCCGTTCTCCTGACACCAGGCTCGCGCCTCGTCCTCCCCCACCTCCCTCTCTGGGCCTTTGTCCACCTTGTTGCCCAAGACCACGAAGGGGAATCGCTCCGGGTCCCTCACATCTGAGTAGTACATGAACTCCTTCTTCCAGCAGCCCAGGTTGCGGAAACTCTGCAGATCGTCCACGGCGAAGGTCAGCAAGCAGCAGTCTGCACCCCGGTAGAATGGCGTGCGCAGGCTCTTGAAGCGCTCCTGCCCAGCCGTGTCCCAGATCTGCAGGGTGACCAGGCGGCCGTCCACCTCCAAGTCCCTGTTGAGGAACTCCACGCCGATGGTGTGGTAGGACTGCGAGTCGAACCGGTCCGTCACATAGCGATTCATCAGGGAGCTCTTGCCCACTCCCCCATCGCCAAGGAGAATCACCTTCAGCAGCAGGCTCTTCCCACTCATGATGACACTGACTGACAGACCCGCTGGCTCAGCGCCACCTAGACAGAGAGTTCGCGGGACTCTTAATTTGGTACTGCTTGTAACAATTTACGCTCAGTAACGCGGCTCTGACATGGCAGGTTCTATGTATCGGAGAACAATGGAGCACTGAGGAGGGAATAGGGATCTGAAACTGATTTCGTATGCTGATCGTGTTTGAGATGCGCAAGTGGGCTACCAGATATCATTTTTAAATGTTTGAACTGCCTACAAATGCACACTTTCAGATTACACAAGTGACTGTTTAGTCAGACGGCTAATGCAGAAAATGAGTCAGTATTTTATTATTTGTTTGCAGAGTACAAAGTGCGTCGCAGGGACCATCTGCCAGGAAACAGTCGGCTTGCAGTTGCGCAAGCTCGTCACAGTCAGTTGATCCGTGTATGTGCCCATTACTGTGCTAATGCTGTGCGTGATATAAAACACAACGCTGACTAAATAGCTAGCGAGCCACTGGGTGCAGCTGATTCTTCAAAGGACACTTTCATCACACTTACATCTCGCGATACATCGCGCAAGCGACTAACCGGCTAACATGCTAATTCATATACAGCATCGTTTATGCCGGATTCGTACATCGCACCATGTCTAAACATTACCTACAAATATATACCTGCGAAAGCCGTGTATACCACAGGAGCGCTCGGCGTGACGGCAAAAAGTTAAAGCTAAAAATCTAATTATTTACCTCATTCTGCCAAGCGATACTTGTGTCGTGGCGTGAACCACACTCTCAAACTGAGATTTCGCGTGAACGCGCTGTTGCTGCGCGGCTCCAAACTCCAAGCAGAGTCGCGCATGCGCGGGCATTTCATGCACACTACATGCTTGTTATACTAAAATAAAATGTATACTTTCAAGTAGTTGTCATATTTATCGTTGTGCATTAAAAACAACATAGAATAAGAAACACAACAAACAAATATAGCCACACGTCATCGCATTCACGTTTGACTCTTACCTTATTGAACGCTGCTTTTAAATATTTAGCGGATTTCAATTGTTTTTTCTAATAGCTGGAATAAGTGGAGTTATCGGTCAGCCGAAGATCTGGCAGATTGGCTTAGAAATGGTCGCTGTTTTGTACTAATATCTGGTGACAGTGGTGAGTAATGCAGACCAGACCAGTAGTAATGTCCATCTCCTCAAGATATTTTATTATTGCAGGTATAATTAGTAACACACGTTACTAAATTAACTAGGCAGACAAGTTTAGCTTTGTGGTTATTTTTTTCTGGGGCTGCTAGATTTTAGCAACAGGCATATCAATACAGGTCCTTGCTTAGACTGACTATCGATCAAATAAGCAAACAGTAATACTGGTGAAACAGTTGACTTTGTGATATGCGGCTGGATCGAGAGGTTACAGATTAAGGTCCCGTGGAATCTTGCTGTGATGTGCTTAAAGGAATGTCAAACTCCATTTAAGTCAATTTATGCAGCCCAGTTTCCAATTTCCATGACAAATCGGGAACTTAAACAGAAAAACGCGTCCGTTACAACTGCGTGAATTTTTATATATTAAAACAAGAAAGATGCGTTGTTTTTTCAAATGAAATATCAATAATATACGAAAAGCTGTACTGCACGGTATTTAATAACCGTGCGTGATTCAGTTTAGCCGAAATACCATTAAGGGATAATCCACAGATGCGGGACCGTTTTGCCAAACGTGTCCTATTACACGCCGCTGTTTGTGCACCCCCGGCGGACTCCGTCGGTGCTGCAGGCGCAGCTTGGTTTTTCCCAGTCGAATCTCCCCCTCTCCTCACTTCCTGTTAGCTAGTACAGCAAACAGCTGGAAAGGATGGTGAGGGGGTATCTATCAGCCTTGAAATCGATGCAACAGTCTTATTTCTGAAAAGGTAGGAGACTGCATACCAAGCTGTCGTCCATGAAACGCCCGTGATTTTGAACTTATTTTCGTACCGGTATTCCCAACTGCCAGCAGTCACTAGCCTAACCAGATACGTGAGCATCGCATCTCATTTGAGGGCAAGTTTCAGTATAGGACAGCTGCCTGACAGTCATATATTTTAATCTAGTGATCGTCCTTAACGAATACTTTTCTTCATGTCTTATACAGTTGCTGTACGTGAGATGTGGTTTGACGTGGCGTTCACGTGGCTTCACTTTCACTAAGATTTGGCATTATTTTAATTTACATGAACGATTTCCAAAGCTTAACCCCCAAAAATAGTGAGTAGTACAAAATTGTGCTTTCACTTGTTAATATGTTACTTTCCCAATGGTTTAAAATGTGTTTTGTAACGCTCTCATTCTGCTTTGTGACCAAAGTAGACATAATACACTACAAACCTCCAGGGCAGTTGATTCTGTTTTGCATGTAATACAGGGCACTCATCTACCTTTAAGCTGTACGGCATTTAGTTTTTTTTGTGTCCTTTTTGGAGAAACTGGAGGTGTATATCCTTTGATTCATTCAAACTTTACAGAGGTTTATGTGTTTCAGAAATGGGATTGCAGGGCAGGACGACGGCCTTGCTGGGGCTCTGCTTACTATGGGCTGTACTGTCCCAGAGTCAGCAGCCCCTAGACCCAGAAGACCAGGAAGTCTTCCAGCCCCAGAGCACCCTTTCAGACATGGAGTTCACCACTGTGAGCTCATTCCGCGGCCCAGGCAACGACGACTCACGCAGCAACAAGGAGCTCCCAATCTTGCTGTGGTGGACCGCGGGCCTCTTCCCCCATTTCCCCGGTGACACGGAGCGCATTGACTGCGCCCGCTCCTCGTGCATGGTCACGCGCCTCCGCAAGGTGCAGCTGCACCGCCGCACCACTGCCATCATCTTCTACGGCACTGACTTCCGGGCATATGAGGCGCCGTTGCCCCGTCTGCCCCACCAGACGTGGGCGCTCTTCCACGAGGAGTCGCCGATGAACAACTACGTCCTGTCACACAGCCCCGGCATCCATCTCTTTAACTACAGCGCCACCTTCCGCCGGGAGTCGGACTACCCGCTGACTCTGCAGTGGCTGCCCACGCTCGACTACCTGCTGAGCCCGCCGGTGTTCTCGCTGCAGCAGAAGAACAAGTGGCGCAGGGCGGGTCTGGCCCCGGTGCTGTACATGCAGTCCCACTGCGACGTGCCCTCTGACCGGGATCGCTATGTCCGCGAGCTCATGAAGTACATAGAGGTAATGTGGAACCACCAGCGGCAAAGCAGTTACTCACACCAACTGTGTTATTATTTCTCATGAATTTAGAGCCTCTATCTGTCCATACATCCATACATCTTCCGACCGCTTTTCTGCCATTTTCAGGCAGCGCAACACAGAGGAGCACTCCTGATGGGATGCTAGAAACTAAGGATGTTGCAGATCTATTCTGAAATATCAATTTTTTCAATCTGAATGTTTCATTTTGAGAATTGATTCTAACAATAATTTTTTTTTCTTACATTTTTTTTTTCACCTGTAATTTTAAATGTTTATATTATTATAGATAGCAGAATATGAACCACTACCAGACAGGCTTTTTGGTGCTCAAACGCTAGTGTGACTAGATTGGTGGAACGATCCTCGGTCAGCAAATTTTATCATGGTATTGTATCGAACCAGGTAGAAAAATTCAATAGTTTGGTTTGTCTCTGCTGAAGACTCACAGATCATACACACCATCACCAAAGTACTGAGAGGAAAGAAGCTCTTAAAACACACGAATGGAGCAAACTCATCAAGCATGGTCACGGTGGCTTTGAACATCCAACCCTGGAATTGTGAGGCAACAACGCTAATTTACAACGCTGCCCAATTCAAAGCATTCAAAATTTCATATGTAGTTGCATAGTTGCTATGTTTAATAGCGCTGAACGGTAGCTAATCTTTCAGTTAGAATAGTAATGACCCCGCTGAAAGTCGGAGGTCTTGTGTTCACATTTTCACTGATGCCTCCTGTCACCCGATTCACCTGTCACTTCCTATCCAGCACATGCACAGAGTAACTAGTAACCAGTGCGCTGACTATATGTCCCGCCCAGGTGGATTCGTACGGCCAGTGTCTGAACAACAAGCCTCTGCCAGGGCGTCTGGAGGACACGAGTACGGCCACGGGAGAGGATGCGGAGTTCATGAGCTTTGTGGCGCGCTACAAGTTCCACCTGGCCATGGAGAATGGCCTGTGCGCTGACTACATGACGGAGAAGCTGTGGCGACCGCTGCACCAGGGCTGCGTGCCTGTGTACAGGGGCTCCCCCTCTGTGTCAGACTGGCTGCCCAGTGAGCGCTCCGCCATTCTGGTCGATGACTTCCCCTCACCCCGTGAGCTCGCCCGGTACCTGAAGGCACTAGATGGCGATGACGCGGAATATGCCCGCTTCCTGGACTATAAACTCCCTGGGCGCGTTACCAACATCCGCCTGCTGGAGGCGATGCAGGACCGGGAGTGGGGAGTCAACGACATGAGCAGGCCTAACTACCTCAATGGCTTTGAGTGCTTCGTGTGTGACCGGGAGAATGAGCGGCTGGCGGCCACACGGGCTCATCGACGGGCTCCCGAGAAAAACCCCTTACCGCCGGCGAGGATGGCGAATAGCTCCCACATGGGCTGCCCCCTGCCCTCCCCCGGCTTTGGGAGCGTCGTTGACCTTCCCGCCAATGACAGGTGAGTCCGCTGAATCCGGCATCGCGTTTTGTGGCAGCTTACAACCCATAGCTGAGGTAGGCGAATTCACACTCTTCGTGGGAGGCCTTTGCATTCATAATTAATCCTGGGTTGGGTGCTGACTTGCAGTGTGAAAACTGTGGGTGTTTGAGGGTCCTATGCTAGCCCGATGCCTCCCTGAATGTTCTTATACTGCACATCTGGTCCTTCAATAGTTTTATTAGCTTTTTGCTTTGTCAGATGTTGTTCTGTAGCTCCTGCTTCAACTGCTGACACTTGTACCAGGGCATTCATTGCAAGCTCAACCTAGCTGCACTTACGCCTTGTTGACTACTTGGTCAGCATGTAGGTTTGTAATGTGCTATTTGCTCCACTTGTACAGCACTTTGGACAAAAGCATCTGCTAAATACATAAATGTGTGCGTGTCTGTGTTGGCAGTTGGCTGCAGATGTGGCCCCCAGATTACTGGCAAAGCCTTGACCAAGCGGAGGGGTTGCAGTCTCTGATCCAGCACAACGAGTCAGACCCGGGGCTGCTGTGGCACTACATCCAGAAGCTGACTGCAAGTAGGACCGGAGGCGTCTAGAGAAGAGTAGTGCGGACTGACTCAAACGGTGACGTGGGCTCGTGTTTTAAGGTGAAGGCCGGCTGTTGTACCCTTGAGGAAGGTTGGCCAGCCAGTGCTTTGTCATGTGTAGATGGAAGACCATAAGACTGGGTCAATATCTTTTTCTGCAGAAATAAGGGAATGCTGGATTTGGGTTTGCACATATATAAGCTCACTAAAACTTTTTTCCAGGAATTAAAACTCAGGAAATTGCCTCTTCAATAGGGCAGAACATTCTCACTGTGCTTAGTGTTTATCTGCAGATTGTAAACAACTTCAATCAAGTCTGGTGTACATGCCCACTGGTTGTATTTCCCACGTCACAGGTTTTGTACCATTTACAGAGTTTTGTACTGTTTACCGAGTTTTGTACCGTTTTATTTTAGTCACCCAATTTATTTAGACAGATTTTTAGACTGCACATGTCTGTATCTCCGAACCCTTTTGTGGATTTTCATATAGTCTGTACATAAGCATTTAACGTATAGTACATATTAAACTTTGTATTTTATTGTTTTTATAGAATTAAACAAAAAGGTGGTACATGTTTGTGTGGATTAGTTTATTGATAGTACACAAGCATAATAATATTCTGCTAAATTTGACATTAACAATACGGCACACATTAAAGTTTTATAGCACTATATCGTTCGATTAGTATAGTTCAAATATTGAAAATACAACTCAATATGAAGTTGACTGGAGTGGTCAGTGGTCGAAGGACATATGTCCTGTTCATATCAGTGGAAGTAACTTGATGTGATAGACCTCTACTCCTGAAGCATCAGTCTTACACAATAGCTCTATGGAAATTCAAACCATATAGTATAACCAGCTGTAATGGTTCAATTCTCATAGTAATTTTCACATTAATCTATGTATTCCTTTCAAGAATGTGGTAATGCATTTGAGAAAAACATGCCAAACTATATATCTTGCATCACATCTGGCTTCTGACCCTCAGCTGCGCCTTTCGTCTATCTGGGAAAATGGGGGGTGGGGGGGCAGTGTTAGTGTGTCATAGCTAGTGATAGTTCTAAAGATACTTCCTGAAGATCACAAACCAGCATATCAACTTTCAGTCAGTATTCTCCCAAGCCAATTCAACAATTCAACATTTAAAACGATAAATGTTTCTGCATTGTTATATAATAGTTCGGTGTTTCCTGCTAGATGCTGAGTGAAGGACATGGCAGCCAACAATATATAATATTTCAGGTTACAATGACGACCCGGGTTATCTCAGCTGAAGCTCCAGGCTTCTGTGACTACCTCACCTAGATGGTGTTGGCGTAGCAGCTCTCGCAGTGGACCACACCTTTGTGCAGGAACATGCTGTACAGCAGGTCTCCCATCGGCTTACCACACATGCCACACTGCAATATACCATAGATGTCAGTAATGTCGACGGGCAACATCAAGAGAGTACCACAAGTACACCATCCATGAAATATGAGACCGTGCTAATCAATGCCACCCCAACATCTCGACTCGTCTATTATCTCATAGTGACAAAGACATAGTGACCTCAAAAGACACCCCAAAGTATTGTAATAACATGCTTTTACCATTTGTGTACAACTTCAATTGATCAAATAAAGATTTAAATAATAGTATCACTACAGGAGTACCTAGAAATTCTGGGCCCCCTGACAAAATGCCACCCCTGGCCCAATTTTACATATCATTTTACGTATTCGCCCCACCAAATCTGTTAGGGTATCTATGCCCCTCCTGCGCCCCTGATCAAAACTTTACCTTGAAGCAGGCTGGGTGGCAAGAGATGTTCAGGTGCTCAATGGTGATCTTGGCCTCACTGCCCACTGGCAGCCCGCAGTATGTGCAGGCACTCGATGTACTGCGGGCGGGAGGGTATTGGCATAGATTTCATCAATAAGCCATGCATGCTGTGTGCTCATGGAAATCCCTCCTCGAGATGACCATTATGGGCATTAGAGATAAAATGCACTTTATATAATGAAGGCGTGTGTGAGTATGGCAGGCTTGTGAAGAAGCCCACCTGGAGATGGATGAAGGGCTGCTGTAGTTGTAACTGGAAACACTGGATGAAATATAGTCACCGGAGAATCTGCAAGGGAAGATGGTGCACAAGACCTCGAATAAGACACCATGCTTTCTACCTCAGCAACAGCAGATGACAGCAATGTCTAAATAACTTAAATTAAAAACAAAAGCATCAAAGGCCTTCAAGGAATAGCAGATTCTAAAGATGCACTTACAGGTCGTTGTTGGAGATCCCTGTAGCCGGTTTCGTGTTGACGTATTCCTTCAGTAGCACAATACCCCTGAGTATGGGCGAAGGTACAGCCATTAGCCTGAAGCAGTGCCCAGTGGATGGGTTCTGCAGGTCAAAGGTCAACACATGCACCCACTAATCCAGACATGATAGCAGTGCCCCTCAACTTACTTTTTGGATTCGGTTTCCGAGGGGGTGGCTTTCTGGCTGGTGGTTTCCAAGGAGCTGTTTGGGACACAAAAAAATGTTTGGTAATATTTTACTTGAGGGAGCACAAGTAACTTGGTAAACTCAGTTACTACTCAAGTTCAAATAATGAACAAATATAGTAGCTGCATGAAACTCATGAACCGTTTTGATTGCTTAATGAATGAACATGGCATCAGTACATAATTAACACTTAGTTTCAGTTGAATTATTACATAACTACAATATTTGCGCCCCTTCGACTAACTTACACAATATTCTTCCAGTTACAATTAATATGAATAGAACTAAGACGTGTCAAATAACTGAGATCATCATAACACAATTATACAAAACTAAACATTTCCCCATTATAATTTAAGCAATGAGATCAATATGATGTTCTAAGCATTTCAAAATGTACTGAAATACACTGTTGCGCTGCATAATGATGTTTCTGTCAACAATGGGCCGCGCATACGATGGTCCCGTAAGATTATAACGGAGCTGAATGTTTGTGGTGATGCTTGTGTAAACAAACTTATTGCATTGCCAGTCATGTTAAAGTATAGCACACACAATTATGTACAGTACATAATTCTCATTAACGGTAACAGCTATGTTATAATGGTTTATGTATTTACTATACTGTACATTAATCATTACTTTTGAGTGTACTCTTTTACCTTAGAAAGTATGCCTACCTGTATCCTGTGTAGCAAACTATAACATCTAGGTTAAGTACACTATGACGTCAACACAACAAAATTGCCTAATAGTGCATTTCTCAGAAGATATTCCCATCGTTGAGTGACACGTGACTCTCGCAGTGCTGCATCCAGATTACATGTATTTCTTTCGTGAAATAAAACAGAAAACTTGCAATATGAAACCTTCCACTTGAATGGTACATCTCTGAATGAGTAACTGTCACTATGTTTTGAAAGCAGCCATAAATTAACTTAAACCCAAAGGTGTCCTGTCACTTAACAAAAAGGAAAACCCCCAAATTTGTTTCCACATATTCACCTCATATTTTCACATTTTCACAAAACTCTTATACATACATATGTCTACTTCTTCACCTTTGCATTGGTCTGAATGTTCTTTATCTAAACCAGTTAGACTAGTCTTGTTGGCCTATTTAAGGGCGTGTATTCAGGGAGAGGCAACTGGAACATCTACAGTTATGACCAAACAGTGCGTGTATTAGCTAGAAACCACAAGTGATTATGTATTAGTTCTACAACGGCCATCAAGATGACGGCGACTTTACATAGTGTATCTCCAGACAGCTGCATCTATGAAGCCACACAGTTATTCTCAGGAACTGTAATACCTTTTCTGTACTAGAAAAAACTGTACTGGCTTGATGGCATTCCCATAAAGCTATATATGTCGCACGATAAAACAACCATATAAAACAAGAACTACCCACATAATGGATGTTTAGCTATCACAAATAATCAAAAGATGGATTTGACACTGAGGAATAAAGAGACTTACCTGTCCATTGAAGATGGTGACGGATTGTGTGGCTCACTGCAATGAAGAAGGCAGAAGAGGATTACACTAGCAGTCCAGGAGTAACGTGTAGGTACACCGTGAGCATATAAGTCTCTGCCTTATAAGTCTCTGCCCTGCCGTCTTTCTCTTATTAAGCCTCTTGCTTTTGCACTCCCACTTTCACAGAACCTGTGGCTAGTAACTGAGATGGCAGTGTGACGGCACACCAAGTCTCTCCTGATATTCCAGTCAGAGGCGTGTCCCTGCCCTAGTTTACCACGGTTCTACTGTAACTACATCTGTAAAGAAACTGTTTTGCTCCCTGCCTATAGGATGCTATGCTGACTGTCCCAGTGTCACAGTCAGGGCTGTACGGAGAAATTCTAGCTCCTCTGACAAAATGCCACTTTGGGGGCATATTTTATGTAGAATTGTATTGTATGTATTCAAAGCCCCCTGTAAAGTGCTGGCCATCCTAAATCTATGAAGGAATTAATGCCCCTCCAACAAACCTGGTCATACCATATCTGACCAATCACTATATTATATACGTGTATA
>JAABNX020000002.1:22357123-22370803 GCA_015163995.2 Mormyrus lacerda | reverse complement strand
ACTCTGTGACTGTGGCTCTTCATACTCAGCTGGTTGGTAGAAACAAAACCTTGGTCTGAATTTGTAGCTAATGGACCTGAAATGCCCAACACTGGTAAGGTGGGATGCGGGAGGGGGGCGGGGAGGGGGGCTGAGTCACTCACTCATATTTCTTAGCCGCTGAGAGGACGTAAGAGCGCTGCCGGCCTGCGGATGACTTGAGCACATTGCTGGCCGCCTCCGTCCTGACAGCCACAACAGCAGAGGGTGGGGAAAAATGGGAAGGTGATGCATTACAAGCATACATGCTTAACTTAAGGTACTGCATTTTGTTTTGAGAGCATGTATATCCAGTTGTATAACCTGTTTATACCCCCAGGTCTTGTTGTAAATTTGACCTCTGATGTTTAATTGTTTGAGTTTTGCTGGTTCTGGTCATGTGACCGAGTCTGCCGCGGGGACATCCCTTCACGTCTCGCCCCTTACCGCTTGTCCTGTTCCTCAGGAGACAGTGTCTCATCGTCCAGGTAGGAGCTGCTGCTACCTGACCGGACAATGTGAGGGGCTCTGAAACGCACATGCGCAGCGTTCATAATCAGACAGCTGCACTAGCGCGTGTGCACACCACCGCGGTGCGAAAAAAGAAACACGGAGCACGTGCAGACAAAACATGACTTACATCTTCTTATAGCTGTCAGTGGGCTTCTTAATGAAGGTGCCGGAGGGGCCACTGAGAAAGAGAGAACGGACAGGAATCAGACTCCTTGCTAAAATCTGCTAGAGGAAAAGCAGCATCCCGCTTCACAGAATGCTTTGTGGGGTCTTAATATTTGTCTTACCTGGTTCCATTGGACGCAGGTGTTTTTTCATTGTTGGTTTTCGTGAACACACCCCTGCAAGAACAAAGCGATAATTAAGTCCAGTGCTCTGAAAGGCTGTTTCCATCTGGTTCCTTCTTTGCCAGAGACCCGTCTTACCTGATAAGGTAACCTGAAGATGGTTTGGGGCTACAGAACACAAAAAAGAAGAAATCACTTTCACTCACTTTTCTCTTGTATATTTAGTAACCTGAGTACATTCCATTTCAGCATGATGCTAGGTGGCTAAGCTACTGGACTCGAAACCCTCATGTGGGTTCAAATCCCACTCGCAGCATTGCTGCAGAACTAGGTTAGCTCAGCTGGTAAAGCACAAGTCTGTTAATCACAGGGTTGTAAGTCTGATCCGTTGAATGGGTTGTGGTTCTGTGAGTTAGACTCTGTACTTGTGATCAAAAGGGTGTTGGGTCAAAGCTCATGGTCGGTAGAGTGATTTCATTAGTACTCTGGATAAAAGTATCTGCTAAATAAATGTATGTAATGTTAAAAAAGTACTATATACTTATCTTGTAATTCTCTAATTACTTCTGTAATTCTCCCCCCCCCCCCCAGCCACATTATGGCATGTGCCCCCCATTATTGTTCTGTTTTACATAAACCTGAATGCTCACGCCTGTGTGGTGGTGGGAGAGCTGGGATCGGTGGCTGCTGAGGCAGCAGTCGGAGATGGGGGGGGACTCAGCTCTGAGATGGGAGGTGTCGCCTTCACCTGCGCTAACCTGCAGAAAAGAAGAGATACATCGATCAGCAGCCCTGTTCAAATGTAGATGCTTGGACGGATGGGTGGGAGGTGGCTCTAGTGAACGAGTGTCGTAGAGGGTGATTGGGTTACCATGACTTCTGCTGCTCAGGTTGTGGTTCCGAGCGCTGCTGGATCCAGCTGCTGTCTCCCTTAAGGGAGGTCCGGACCTTCGTGGTCCGTAGTACCGACTGACGATCCCCTTCTGAAAACAGACACACCAGCACAGTAGCCCATTATGACATGAACACTCATGCACAGCACACACTGGTGGCTAGAGAGGCTATGGAAAGCGTTTGACTTTATCCTGATGTTCACAAAATAAATCGGTTTCATAGTGTGCATGCCGCCATTCCCATTTCAGAATATGGACTGTGTAGGGTAACAAATTAATCCATGTCGGCAGGGACACTATGAGCTAAGACAGGGTTTGTAAACTACCATTTCATTTAAAAAGACCTGAATTTCAATTTAGCACTGAGTTCTTACTGTGTGCTGATTGGTCAGTGTCCTATAATCATATATGTGTCACTAATGTTAATGCGAAACAGCTAGTTGAGTCATTCGAGCGAGGAAACAAACCAGTAAAAGGACAAGAAGAACTAATTAGCTAAGCACAGGAGTTTTAAAGTAGTTTATAAAATCTGAAGTAGCTCATAGTGTCCCGCCCCCCCGAGATGGATTAGGCGCTCACCCCAGAAGAGTGTTCACCCCACAGAGAACCAGGCACTGCAAAATATCTTCATATATCATGGTTGTTCTACAACCATGCAGAGAAATAATCAAATCTAATGACTACATCATATTTGGCAGTTCTTAAGCTTTCTCTAAATGTAAACCTGACCAGATGTAGGATAAAGGGTGAAAGAAGACTCATCAGACCATGTTACTATGTTCTACTTCTGAGAAGTCCAGATTCTGGACTGTTTATACCACGCTATGCATTTTTTTGCTCCCTCCTCGCACAAGCACTAGCAACCCTGTCATAAATTCCAACTTTCTGAAGCTCTCGAAATACCATTTTGTTGAAAATGCATTACAGAGATGCCGGGTCAATACTGCACTCATTCCTGAGTCCATACTATTGTGCTGTTGAGCAACTGCCTGCCTATCCCAGCCGGTGACCTCTGCTCCTCTCCACCACTGCAGGTTGTCTGCATTCGGCATATTCTGTCATCATTTTTGAGACAAACTCCCAATTTTGCAACAGCTTTTCAGGTGCTGGCTCTTTGGCCTCTTTGAAACTCAGCTGCCTTAAGCTGCTTTGAAAACTCACACATCAAAGTGCTGATTCAGACATTGTTGATAACTAACACATACTGATAATTGGCACTCATATAACCTCATATAACTCACATTTATAGCTGCTTTTGTGCCTATGATTTAATTATTTTTCATGTCATTTTTGTTTTACTTCGTCCATATATAAATATTGAGTATGACCACTGTGGAAAAAACTATAATTATTCTTTAAAGATATTTGTAAACGAATGCAAAGAATGAGAGGAAGAATGTCATAGATGGTCTTGCTTTTCAGGCTGAAAGGGAAGTGAATACACAATGGAATGCTATGGTGTGTATCTTCAATCACAATAAAGCAGCAGACAGCTCCGGAATGCATCAGCATCCACTGAAGGTAACATTCCAGGGTTCCATCAGGCCACAAGCATTTCTTGGCGAAATCCTTTCACATTCAAACTCAGAGGGCAAAGAGCTTTCTGCTCAGGTTCACGATCGCCGCAAGTCACCCACTATAATGCAATGAAATGACGAACTCACCTTTCGACATGGTCGTGGGCTGTCTGTACTGCGATGAGCTTCCTTATGGTGATGCCTGCATCAAAGAGATGGGCACATTGGTGGACACAGGTAGACATTTCAAATACCAAGTGTAAACTCTAAAGCACACGAAATATGGGAAACAGACCTTTTTAACAGGAATGGTAGAACTCCTATGTTTTGCGTTCTTCCAGTCACACATTAGCACCCATAAGTAATTGTACCATGTCTACCAATTTTTACTGTACTGATGATCTCTGCTCCATGCACTGAAGTTCAGTATTAGTATAAAGGTGTCTACATTTATTGGCTATAAATGAATTAAGTCCGTAGAGGTTCATCTGTTGAGCATTCTTTGGTTATTTGAGCTTTCTAGTGGTTCTCTATTTATTCAGGCACAGTTCCTCTCAGTCATGTTTCCAAAACAAGCATTATTTGGGCATGTCAAAGTCGACGTGCGAGGAGGAAGCAAGCCAGGTGGAATGCGGTGTTCCATTCAGCCTGGCTCCGGCACTGCCTCAGCCCCCAGTATTCACACACACACACACACACACGCCCCCATCTTGGATGCCTGCCCTGACAATTACCCAGCATTCACCCTCTTGCCCCATCCTGACATTATGCATACAGGGATATGCACATTCTCCATGCAGTGGAGAAGGGGTTACCTATGCACACTAGCAGGGCCTCTCAAGAAACACAGACGCCTTCAACTTAAGCAAAATCACATTCAAATAGAGGATTTGCTTTTGGTTTACTTACACGGTTTATGAACCAACCATATCAGTGATTTTCATACATTTCCTCATGTACTCATGGTATGTTATCTGTATATCATCTATCTATACAAACCGATTGCATACCTGCAGTATCGTACAACAGAGTTTGTAATTTGGTAAAATGATACATAAACAAATGACTCCATGCAATGAAGGCTGCTAATAAACACAGTGGGAAATAAACCAGTCATCAGTGACTTCTACAAATCTGATAATGGTCAATGCAGACCATTAATAACTCCTAAAGAAACATTTGTTTGGTTCCTGTTTGGTTTGTATATTCCCCCAATTATTTTATGTTGCTTGTGGGAAAGTAGGTGTGCCAGTGTGTCTGTCAACGTCGCCTCCCAAAGCATTTTCCATCTCCATTATTCTTTAACAGGTAATAACCTATATGTCTCACAGGTGTGTAATCTGTAATTATACAGTTTTGCAATATCCTACAACTTCAATTAACATTACAGAAACCCATAAAACCATACATATTTATATAAAACCTGCAGTATACCAAAATCTACACATATAAAAAAAGCAAAGCATGAATTCATGCAGGAATACTATGACAGCACCTGCTATGGTTATAACAGGGGAACTTAGAATACTTTACAGGCAAACCTACAAATAGAGGTAACCAGAAGTATAACTTAAAGTGAGACTACTACCAGAAGATAGAATTACAAACAACTTGGAAGTTAACTTCAAAATCACTGTTCAGATAACAAACCCAAACAGTGACTCTAACTTCAGCTGAATCTACTTCTCCTTTAAGTTCACCTGTGCCTCGATTAAAGAAACACATGTTTTGCACAGCACAGATGTAGAAATATCAAGAAAGTAAGACCTGGGAAACATACCTTTTTGTCTGGGTAATCAGGCCGCGTTATCAGACGCTCCTTTCTGTTTGACAGGTGTCTTCTACTATGATCAGGTTCAGGCAGCACCGCAGACAAGCTCAACCAGTCAGTAAGTCACTGCCCCACCCTGGGAATGGGCGAGGTCACACAGCACACACGCGGTGCAGGGCGGAGGGTTACTGCGTCTTTACTGCTTGTTTGTTTCTACACACGTTTCTGTCATTTCCTTGAGCATTACTTGGGATGGGGGGAGGGATTAAGTCACATTTGGCCGACGGATCTCTTCTGACAGGCATCACACCAGCAGTACTTAACAAGTTTGAAAGGTACGTCACAAAAACAAAGATCAAATGCGAAGCAAGCGCCAAATCTGCTGAACTCGGCAAGAAATCATGCTGATGAACTTTCCCAGATGTATTTACATGTATACAAATACACTAAGAAGCACTTCTGTTCTATGAATATTTTGAACATTGTTCACTGTTACTACACCCTGATGGCTTCCTGATATGCATTACTGATATGATTATCTGTAAATTCCTGATACAAATGATCTCCTCACTTTATAACACCACTGCTGTGTCCTCCACACACAGCTTCTGTAGGTAAATAAAAGGCATGTAAAAGTCAGCCAACCTATTCAAGTGAAATTAAAGCCAATAAATTAGGTCCCAGGGTTCCCAGCACAGAACTGGGATGGAAATGCCCCAGGGAGGGCTGATAATTTAGAAGCTCAGAGCAGAAATGTGTCCGCCTGTCTCGAACCCTGTTGCCGATGGCAACATAACGCACCTTGCCCAACAGTCAGAGAGACATTAGCTCACTAATATCCACCCCTAGACGACACAGAATGACATAAATAATTCTGCACAATGAACGCAGCGATCCATTTCTTAACCATGAAATGGGCGTGAGCGGTGTGATGGAACTTTGCCAGGGTTTCCCGGAGAGCAGAAACCCTCCTCTGCCCGTAGTTCCTGTTCTCATGCCACCATGCAGCAGGTCCGGGCAGTGGGTGGTCCACGGCCATCATTCTGACTGATAGTCCAGGTGGTATGGTTCCCTTCCACGGAACCAACGCACCCACCCAAACCCTACCACCACCTTGCGCAGGTCCCAGATAAACCTGTCTGACCGCTCCATCTGCAAATGCCTCCACCGTCTCATTGTTTGGGGAATTTTAGGCATCTGTATGGCCACCCACACCCCCAGCACCACGCCGATCACCGGAATGACAAGCACTCCTGAGCAAGGTCGCCCTCTCCTCCGGCACACGGTGACACTGCCGGCCCCCGTCCATAAACGCGGAAGAAGGCAGAGTGGTAGGCAAAACGCGAGTACGAGCAGAAACACACCGCTTACTCCTGACCTGAGGCAGTCAGAGGGTCAGGTTTCATAGCACAGGATTTACGTCGCTTCCTGCAAAACGGTGAACAAAGTCAACCATGCGAAGCAGAGCAAGCCGTCAGCCAGTACTGAAACGCAGGGCAGGGTCGACTAATCAAAATCAATGTCAGGACTTCCTACTAATAGGAGGGCTATAGTGAGGTCAAGAGGCCAACAAACCTGGCAGCTTTTCCGTAAATATGCCAAGAAAAGATGATTCAATGAAAAAAAATACCTGACTTCCACCAATGAATTTCTGAAAGAAGAGGAAGTGGTTGGATAGAAACATGATTTTGTTCTATTAACCACAATAAAACAGGGAGTTTATTTTGCTGTATGTGGCATACAAAGCGGAAAGAATAAGCACCCATTTTAATGGTGTGGGGCTGGGGGTTTTCATGTTCTTCAAAAGGTCAGTGAAACAGGAAATTTATTCTATGGAGAAATACCCAAAACATTAACAAAAAAAAAATCCATAAAATTAGTAATACATTATTATAAAGTGTGAGGACCTTAATGTCAGTGTGATATTTTAGAAGGTCATAACAAATGTCCTTCCTGTTTTCAGAAATTAGCAAATGCTTTCATTCATCCATCCATCCTCTAGCCACTTCATGCTGATCAGGGTCACAGCGAAAGGCTGCACTTTGACCACACACCCACAACCTATGGGCAAATAGAATATCTTCTGACCATGGAAAGAAATGTGCACAATATGAGGAAAATATCAGTGCCACTGCATGATTAATATTTTCAGTTTATAATTTTTCAGCGTATGAAATGCATTTCATGAATGCATTACGTTCGCAAACCAAGTCAATGTACCCAGTTGTTAAGTCTGTTCAAATAACAGTAACAGGGACAAGAAGTTAATAAAAAATTAAGGAATACCAGGTGAGTGGAAAACCTCAAGCAAAACATTGAGTGGAAAGAGCCTGAGCAACACTCACACTGACCCTACTTTACCACACAGCGGAAAGGAGCAGTAAAATGTGTTTTTTCATCTAAGCGACTTTAAAAGAGCGCTGTGTTTAGTGTAGCATTTAATCCAGCAAGATACAATGAAGGGGCTCAGAAAAGAGATTTAAGAGTATAAATTTAGCTTGCAGTCAGTTCACGTTACATACAAACATCAGTCATAACATTCAAACAAACCACAAACACAAAAATATGTCTTTAATTCTGACAAGAGGACGCACACAGCCTTGTATGAGAACAAAATACCAAGCACCTTGACGGAATGTAGGCAGTGGTATGAAAACTGGATCACGCCCCTAAATTATCAAGCCACACCCCCCCAACTGATCAGGCCCCGCCCCCACATATGTCAGGCCCCACGGCGCAGGTGTGGGTAGCTCTCCACAGTGCGGATGATGGCCTCCTGCAGGCCCACCAGCGGCCTGTAGCCCATGTCCTGTTTGGCGCGAGTGCAGCTGTAGTAGTGATGCGTCCCGGCCAGCGCCACACGCATGGGGGTGAAGGTGGGCCGCAGCCGTACCACGGGCCTCAGCAGCAGAGCCAACATCCAAAGCAGCAGCGCCAGGCCGTACACCAGCCAATACGGCAGGTGGTAGCGTGGAGCATCGTAGCCCAGCCCCACCAGCACCTGGGACATGAAGTCCCAGAACCGTACAGGCTCATCATTGGTGATATGGTAGGCCTGAAATGGGAGGGGGAACGGGGGAGGGGTTTAAAGGGCAATCGTCAGTCATTCGCCAGGGATGCAGCCAGCATTGTGCAGCCGGAGGGTCCTTACTCTGCCGCAGAGAGGAGACTTGGGACGCAGGTGCTCAGCAGCCAGTATGAGTCCATGGACGACGTTCTCCACAAAGGTGAAGTCCACCAGGTTGCTCCCATCCCTGAATACACACACAGCAAGGCAGCAACCCGTCAGCGCAGTCCAGGTTACGCTCAGCAACACTGTCCCTGGAAAAAAAGCATGCGACTCTGACCCAATAATGAACTTCATCTTCCCTCGGCGTGCCGTATCCACCAGGATTGGGACCAGCTGGGGGTCACGGGGGCCAAAGATGCCATGGGGGCGGATGGCCACTGTAAGGAAGCCGTTCTCCTCATTACAGGCTTGCAGCACCAGCTGAAAAGAAGTGAAAACACAAAATGTCAGGATCGGTTATACTATTCTGAAGTGGCCGAGGACTGAATGTCCAAACAGGGGATATGGAACTGGTCTCCAGTGCAATTTCCTGAACTGTGTGAAATGCCTCAGGAGGAATATGCACATTCATTCTCCGTATTCTAGCTGGGTCAGTAAAAGACAAAAACGATAAACGAACTACCAACATTCACAAAATACACTGGAGAGCAACTATACACAAGTTTCTATAACATGACTTTTTGGTAAAATAAACAGAGGAAAAACACGGAGGGAACCAGCACGTTACCTTCTCTTGCTGAATCTTGGTCTCTGTGTAGTAGTCAATCGGCTTTTTGGCATAAGGAAGCTCCTCTTTCCCATCCTTGATGTCTGTCCCTTCAAACACCACACTGGCACTACTGGTAAGGACCAATTTCTAAAACGCAAAAAAATACACACGCTGATAGCATCCAAATAGTCCTGTTTACAGCTTCAGTCCATTATCTTGCAATTATCAGTGATCAAGCATTGAAGTGTACATTCAAAAATTAGTGCAAAACAATAATGTTTATTTTAGTTCTTTTCTTTACTTACTGCTAGAGTACTTTTGAGCGGTGTAGTTTCTTGTCACAATATGTGAACCTCTAACGTTTCTTAATATTTGGCCAACTGTCGCCCCCTACCTGTACACCTGCTTCCTGGCAAGCCTCCAGTACTGCGCCAGTGCCGTCCACATTAACCCTTCGGAAGAGGGAGCGGTCATCGCTGCCAGGAAAAGGGGAGGCACAGTGAAACACCAGCGACACTCCTTGCAAGGCTGGCAGCAGGGCCTGAGGGGAGCAGACGATCAGTCTTCACACCGGCACTGAAATAGCACTGTGGAAAAGCGCCAAAGCTCAACTCTTCAAAGCTTGCCAACTAACAGCTGTTCAGGCAGATCAGCTCCAGCATTTAGTGTGGATTTGCATGTGCAAAAACTCACCTGCTTATTACACAAATCCCCCAGGTGAAACGTGACCCCAGGCAGCTCATAAGACTGCTGGATATCAAACACGGACACAATGTATCCCCGAACTAGGAGCTGCTCCACGAGGTGCCGTCCAAGAAACCCAGATCCACCGATAACTGTGCACCTCTTAGAGCTCTAAAAGGATAAAACTGCATTATCAAGTAAGCATGCAAAATCAATATCGGTTTATTATTAATATCACCGACAAACCTTATGTGGTGATCTCAAAAACAGGCAATGAACTTTAAAATCCGCCAACTCATCCATCAATCTTCCACAAACTTAAGGAATATAGGATCGCAGTAACCCAGGGGGAAGCACCGAGCACAACTTATTTTGGACTGCAGGAGGTGCATGAAATTTACTCTGAAATGTACATCCATATGAATATTCCCGGTCCATTTGTAATATGTTGCTCATTTAAAACACTCGAATACCATTATTTCCGTGCAATAACGCCCATCATTCAAAAGGACAATCACGACACTATTAAAACATATTTCCATTAATAAAACACTACATTTAAATTACAGTTTAATGTCATGCTACTAATAAACTACCCTACTAGCAGCCTGGTCCTCGATTATATTGTCTGCCTAACATTGCACAACTAATTTTGAATTAACCCTCTCATCTCTAATAAAATGTAGCTTATCACTCAGCTTTATCAACCGCACAAAGCACATGTTCTTTACGTTGTAAAGACGGGTAGAGTTATATGAATAAACGCTAAAGTACACTTACCGGCCGCATCCGTGTAGCCATTACTCGGACTACCAAAAGACAAAAGGAAGAAAGCTGGTCTGCAGTCTAAAGTATAAATTAACAAAACAATCAAATAGTAAGGGTTAGTGCAAACTTATACCTCACATAACTTTTAAAAACTACGCTACAGTCGTAGCAATCAGTAATTCGACCTAAAATGTACTCCTTCCTAACCACGTCATAAAGGCTAAGAACATTCCTTAATCAAACAAAAATAATACTGCTATAAAAGATTTAAAGATAAAATATCAATACAAAAACTCACCCAGATACACTGCACAAACCGATGAATGAACCATGTATCTATAGTAGTGCCATCATCAGCTGATTGTTTGGGTGAGCTGTCATCCAATAGCGAGTGAGCTAAACAAACATCTATCCAATCGCGTTAATCTCGTATTGACCACGCGAACCAACCAAATCGACGTTTTTGAAATCGCTCCGGCTGATGTCAGAAACTACACCCACGCGGAAGAAATCAACAAATCAACAGCTGCGCTCTGTATCACGTGTCCTCTGCGCAGAATTAGTGCGTTCTCTGTAACCTAGAGTAACTAATTTGACGTATAACAGATTACTAAATGCAGGAGATGCCAGTATCCAATAACATACCGTATGAAAATATTTTTCGCCCATTACCTACCGAGATTCTTGAATATTTCACTTTCACTGTTAACCAATAATAATGTGAAATGTTTCCCCATAGCCAATCAAACGTGCGTCATGATACGGGTCACAGTCTAGTGACAGACCGCCATATGTCACGGAGGAGCGTGATTTCTGTCCAAGCGTAGAAGGAGCCTTACATATCACTGTGTTACTCAGTGAATCTTTTGCGTGAACGCAGCTGGGCCCGCAAAAAGCATTCTTGTTTTTTCCGATTGCTGCTTCGTTGCCGATCATGGTAAGCAGTATGTTATTAAATCAATAAGGTATCACATCATCAGTTCATCAGTCTGCTGCAGTTACGTATGTGCTTGGTACAGATACTTTCGTTGTTCGCAAATTACATTCAATTGTTTTCATTGACAATGCATCATAATTATTGTGTAGTTTACAATGGACAAATAGTAGTCATCACGCTGTGATTTAAAAATGTTTTAAAGAAATATATCGGTACTCCTTTAAAAATGTTCTGTCATCGGAATATGGAACAAAATATTTAAAATTATATGTAATGTGTTAACGCAAATAGGATTAGGCAGATCGAAGTCGTAAAAAACCTACCATAAATATTAGAATTGCGTGTGGTTTAAATGATGACACCACTGCTTTTATTTTTGCATGTAACTGCATGGATTCGTTTTAAACTATTAAAAACACAGAATTAGTAAACGTCAAAGAAAAGCTGGCGTTTCTTCACATCCTCGCATCCAGTATTAAAACACCATTATGTAGTCATAAGTAAGACGCGGGTCATTTTGCCTCCCCAGGCTACCAGCGCTAAGAAGCCCTCCCTAGGAGCCATGGCACCCCGGAAGAAGGCTGCTCTGAAGCCGGAGCTGACGGAGGAGCTGAAGCAGGAGATCAGAGAGGCCTTCGAGCTGTTCGACACAGAGGGCTCAGGACATATTGATGTCAAGGAACTGAAGGTTCATTCACCATGGTGTCTGTTCAGTCTGTTCATTAATGTTGCATGCATCCACTGCATATACATATAAGCAATTCTGTGTGTATGATGGCATGCAATGTTATCAAATGACCAAACAAGAGAAGCTCAACAGCACATACTGTATATATGGAATGAAGCTGTTTGATCTGTCTAAGCAATTAATTAGTAAGCTAGACAAGTTTAATGATAAGTCACAATCAATTTCATAACTGAGGATGGACAGATTTTAGGGATCTGGTTCCTTTGTGACAGGTGGCCATGAGAGCTTTGGGATTTGAACCAAAAAAAGAGGAGATAAAGCGGATGATCAGTGAGGTCGATAAGGACGGCACAGGAAAAATCGACTTCAATGATTTCCTGACAGTCATGACACAGAAAATGGTAAGCATTCCACAGCTCAGAAATGATCCTTTCCTCCTGGATATGTTATGTTCATTATGCAAATAATGATCACTTCTGATCTTTGTAAAGTAATGCTTACATTCTTTAATATTTTCCTGGTTAATGGTGGTTTAGTAAGGCGTGATGTTTACCTGTCACAGATGCCTAAACATACAGTTTTCACAGATATTCTTGGGATGCTTGTTCAGTTCTGTAAAACGTTGCAGATTTATTGATGTCATAATAGAAGTTCATTGACAAGCAGTGATTAACATATTTGCACGTATCTTCAGCACAGACATTTTCTTTTAAGTGTCAGTTTTCTTGACTGACTCATTCCATTCTGATCTTTCCAGTTTACTATTAAGTGCAATTGTAGTCACTGGCTCCCAAAGCGATATTAAACACAAATGTTTGATGTTTTATGTTATTGCAAAGGTGTTACTTATTAAATAGGAATCAGTGTTTCACAAATTAATTTTAAACTCAGATCATTTCTTTTAGAACTAAAATTTGGGTTTATTTATTACCACTTAAAATGAATGTTTTACTTAAAACTGTTGGTTGCTATATTTTTTTCTAAACAAATAAATAAGGTAATGATTTGTGTTATAAAACCAATAAATTACAATTTTTTGAATATTGCTGAATGAAGCAAGTTTCCAAAGACTTTGTGAGCACGGTATGGACATATTAACTTAACAAAACTCAAGAAACACATTATTCGACATTACAACAGCACAGTCAATCCTGAGACCCGCAACCTCAAGTCCTTAAAAGGGGCAGAATGATCTTCTCATTGAGCATCGCTGTGTCTCCACAGGCGGAGAAAGACTCCAAAGAGGAAATCCTGAAAGCGTTCCGTCTGTTCGACGACGACGAGACAGGGAAGATATCTTTCCGTAACCTGAAGAGGGTGGCCAAGGAGCTAGGCGAAAACCTCACGGATGAGGAGCTGCAGGTGAGAAGCAGTGAGGAGAAACTACACCTTTCTGTGGTCCCTTACAAAGCTGCTACACATAGGTTCACATTAATCAACCAGTGTTAAGAATTATGGGTAAAAAATACAGAGATACACCCTGGTGTGTTGCTCACTGATCTCACTGTGACAGACACTGTAATCACATTGATTCATTGGCGTGTATCCATAGCTCTTCACACTACCCTTAATGGACTTCCTTGTGTGATGGTACCCTTCCTCCAGGAGATGATTGATGAAGCTGACCGGGATGGCGATGGAGAGGTGAACCAGCAAGAGTTTCTGCGCATAATGAAGAAGACAAGCTTGTACTGAGGGCAGTCAGCCCCAGGAAGGGCCAGTATCCTCAAATGGGCGCGCTGACCTGCTCCCTTCTGGGGGACACAGTTACCTTCTGGTGCATTAACACTGCTTTGTAGGGACCCACCATCTCCTGAGGAGCCAG
>JAABNX020000002.1:22340886-22354197 GCA_015163995.2 Mormyrus lacerda | reverse complement strand
TAACAGGTCTGGATGCTGTTCAGCCAAATGGCTATTTCAGTATTAGTTTAAATACTAGAACTCGTGGCCATAAGTGGGAGAACATTTTAAAACAAATCTGTGGAAGCACTTCTTTACACAGCGTGTAGTTACAGTATGGAATAGTCTTCCTGCTAGTGTAGTGGAAGCTAAAACCCTGGGATCCTTTAAATCAGAGCTAGATAAGAACTTTGGGCTATTAAGTTCTCCCCAAACGAGCTTGATGGGCCGAATGGCCCCCTCTCATTTGAAAATTTCTTATGTTCTTATGTAAAAAAAGAAATCAGATAGTCAGGAAAGCCAGACACTATGACAGTTTGATAAGTTCAAATGTTAGCAAATTCCCTGAAAGATCAATCAATCAATCGAGATTAGGGGAGACAATACAAATTAATGGCTTCATTTTACTTTGTGTCAATATAATCAGTTGTTAATGTAACATACATTTTAAGTGAGGGAATGGAAAATGACAAAGCAATTAAGAGTCACCTGAATATTTCATTAGCAAATGCTAATAGCTAAAACCTTTGTGAAAACTAAGTCCACAACCAAATTGAGGAGCAAAGGGAAAAAAATGTACTCACCAAAATCTTGTAAGTGCATTAAAAGACAGGGACTATTGCAAATGCATGCTTTTAGATGCGCTGGAGCAAACAACACAGAGGTGTGAGAGGCTTGCATGGAAGAGAAGCTGTACCAGCCCTCCTCCTGCATGCACTATGACATGCCACACCTTGGCGATCACCTTATCAGACGTCACCAAAAAGGTTTTTTCTATATATATTAAAAAAAAGAGAGAAACCTCCTCACATCACAGAACAGAAAGGTGGAAATTAAATGTTTAATTTGTCACAGTATCGCTTGCTGCTAGTGTCAACATTTATCCAGCCACTTGCTGTGCACAACACAAAACAAGGCTACATGTGACTAGTAGTGCATTCATATTTTTCTATCCTCCTACTGTTTGGTTGCTTGGTGAGACTCAAAGGGGGTCCATCCCTGTGTTGCTGTATACCAGGGCTATTCAAATCATGGTCCTCAAGGTCCAAGCCCTGCTGAGTTTCCAGCCTTCCTTTACCCAGGAACCAGTTGTGAAGCCTCTGGCCAGAATCAGTAATCATTAAAGCAGAACTGAAAACAGGGCCTGGATTTGGAATCAAGGTGAAGAGCCCTGTGTAAATGCTAGTTACTACTGTGCTACACTGACTTCTGAGGTCAGAAAGCCGGTAGGTACCTTTTTACCTCGCTCACTGGAAAAGTATTTCACTGCTTTCAGTAAACTAATAGGCAGCTTCTATTAAGGATAAAATCACAGGCCAATCAATAGCAAACTGGCTGTAATTTAATGTATAATTAATAGCTCAGTAATAACTAAGTAAAAACTCTTGACTACAGCACATGTACAAAACTTCCAAAAGATTTATTAAATTTTGAATAAGGACACTGAAAAAACACCAGAAGACATACAAAGAATAAAGACAAACGTTAGAGGTAAAAGTACATTTCTGCATCAGTAAATTTCACATACTATATGCGTCACATTTTCTGGAGCATCTGTAGTGTTGCAGGTCAGGACCGATGGGCATTATGCCATTTCCATCCCAGAGCAACACGTCACCTAATGCACCCTGCAGCGCCGACAACACCTGTATCACATCACTCAGAGAAAGACTTTCTGCCTGGAAAAAAAGAGCCTGACCCCCGTCCTGAGATGCTTTACAGGCCCCAAGTGGGACTGATTGGGGGGGGGCAGAGCCCTGAGGCCCTCAGCTGCTTCCGAGCTGCGCCTTGGCAGCGAAGTCGGCGCTGAGCTTGCGCATGACCTCCGCGTGGCCCATCCCCCCCAGCTCTTGTCGCACATTGCCGTAGTTCTCCTTGACAAAGGCAGCGAAGGGCGTGGGGCCCCGAGATTTGGCGGGGGTGAGCAGCACCAGCTGACCAGTGCAGAGAGCACAGACGAATCGCTGCGTATCCAGGGACTTTGAATGGCGGCCAATCCTGTGCAGGGGGTGAGAACAAAAGAGCATTTTCTTTGACAGGTACAATACCAGTCAAAAAGTGTGGACACACATACTGAAAATCATTGGTTTTCAACAAGAAAATGACCACACCTCGAAGTTATGTAGTAGTTATTACTTGTGAATAACAAAAGAGATGGAGTCCTGTGACAGATGACCTGGCCCCCACAACCCCACCCCCCCACCTAAACCGTACAGAGCTGCTTTGGGATGAGTTGGATCAAAGAGTAAGAGCAAGGTAGCCAACTTATGCCCAGAACCTGTGGAAACTCCTTCAGGACTGTTGGAGAAGCATGTCAGGTGCCTACATCTGGAAGCTGGTTGAAAGAACGCCAAGAGTCTGCAACGCTGTCATCAAAGTCAAAGGGGGGCTATTTTGAAGAGTCTAAAATTTGGATTTTGAACACTTCTCTTGTTTGTTGGAGTATTTGATATGCATTACTTCATTGCCTCAATGGCTTTTACTACAAAGTGAATATTCTGCATAACAGCTAAAATAGACAAATGCATTAAAGTCAGGTGTGTCCAGACTTTTGACTGGTAGTGTAGAGCCATGGTATCTGCTTCAATGCTTTTTAAACGACCGAACAAGGTCAAGGCGTCCAGAAACTCACACATTCTTGCAGCGGCTGCACTGATACTGGAACTTGTAGTTGATATCATAACTGTGACAGCGCGTGACCATGGGCAGCTCAGGGTGGGCCAGCGTGGCCTTGCGGGCATAGAGCTTCCAGAAGGATCCATGGCCGTCACGCACGCCGTTGATGAGCCAGGTGGCCGCGTGACACATCTCGTGCACCAGCGTGTCCCTCAGGCGGTCTGGAGGGGGCAAGGAATACAAATGGGGGTGTCAGCTCTCAGATTAGGAACACATATGCACTCGCACCCCCTCACCAGCCACGCAGACTCACCTGCGGAGTCGCACACTTTCTCCGAGAGCTCGATGCGGGCATAGCGGTTTCCACTGCCCCGCTCCTGCCCTGAGATGCAGTACCCGGCAGTTTTCCTCATCTTCTTATTCCAGCTCACTGACATGTTGGAGGGGAGCTGGAAGGTTGGGGGGGGGCGGCAAAGGGCAGAGTAGACACTGATCACCACACGCTCGGCTGCCTGGGTCACGCCGTGCGCGTGAACGTGTGCGTGTTCTGACCTTTCCCTCAAAGATGCTGCTGTTGTACAGCTGGTACAGTCTGCCTGTCAGCTCCTCCTTGTGCTGCTTGAAGCTGCGACAGTACTGGGACCCAGGAGTAGAGAGGGACTGCAGGAAGCAGCCAGGGGTCTTACAAGCTGTGCTTCGGCTACAAACACAACGCGGAACGATCAGTTCTCCAACAGAACCGTTCTTGTCATCTTGACATCAGGAGTGAGCCACGTCTAGCAGCACAGAAGCTGAGGTTCGAAGAGGCTCTGCCTCATTACCTGCTTCCCTGGAGTCTGGGCTCCGTCTGGCTCAGTACAGATCTCTCCGCTGTCTGCACTGGTGTGCTCAGGCTATGGGTCCCCTTCCGTACCCGGGCCTTCCCTGCTCTACCCTCACTCGGTTTTGGACCATGGCCCCGTGGAACTGACAGAGAGGGCTTTTGCGCAGGCTCTAAGATGAAGCACAAAGCACGGAGGGGAAAATGGTTTAAATAAAAAAACAACATGCTAATACTGTGTGAGCGTTTGTGTGCGCACGCATGCATACTCTAGGTTGAGATTAGAAGCTAACGTTACCTTGGCTGGGTTTGGGTGTCCCTGTGTTGTCGGTACTACCAATACTGTGATTCCTCTTGAGTCTTTCCAGCAAGGACTGGAACTCCTCCCCAGAACTGGAATCTTCCAGCTGGACTGGCGTCCGGTATAATGAGGGAGACGGTGGAGCCAGAAACTCGGGGGCGGGAGATTTGGTTTCCAGTGATGTAGGAACAAGCCGGGTGTGACGAGATTTCCAGGTGCTCTTGATTACCGCGCCGTCATCGTCATCGCTCACAAAAACCGGGGACTGAAGCTGGGTGACAGGACACCGTACTGCTGGCGGAGCTCGCAGAGCAGGGCTGGGGGCCTTCGGGATTCCTGTGGTCAGTGCACAACACTCTTTACCCTAAAAGTCCTGAGATCCCAGTGACATGGATCTCAGACATTTGCAGCGTCAGTTCCCTACAACAGTTTGGTCGGTCCTGCAGGTCTCCCGATTACGCATCATTATACTGCACAAAAACAGTTCTGACTAGGGCTGAACGATATCACATCGCGATATATAAAATGTCGGCGAGTAACACTGCAATTTTTTTGTAAAACAAAAAAGATGAAAAATATTAAATAAACTACCAACCAACCAGTTGAGCATAAAGAGTCACAGTCACAGAATATTCAACTGGTTGGTTGAAACAAAATCTTGGTCTGGACTTTTACTCTCTGGACCTGAATTACCCAACTCTGTCTATCAATACAGTTGGCTCTATTTTGACGATCTAATGCAAAGCGCAACTACCATTTATGGGTAAGTACAAATCCATTTAGCTATTTTGACGGTGGAAAACACAGACTTTGCACCATCGTAAGGCACAAAAACGATGTCCTAACAATTATTCAGAAGCATGTTTTGGACTTGCCATGCAATGAACCAATCACAATAGTGCATCAGGGTCAAAACAGGTATAATAATACAAATGTCATTTCAATTCAACGACTTGTACTCTAAGCTAACACATAAAAATAAAATTAAAAAAACCATTAACACACCTTAAGGTTACTGACATACCTTAAGGTTACTGTAACGAGTGCCGTGCTCCCACACATTTCTAAACTGAGCTGCGTAAATACCGTTTAATAATGCGGCAATGACTTTAGACGTGCTTTCTGTTCTCAAAGTCTCAAAAGCTCAGTCATTTCGCTGCCTTAAAATAGCAACGTGTCCGGCCACTCCCCATTTAAAAAAGACCACTTATGTGCGTGAAGCACATAATCACTTGCTATTATTCACGATGTGCGTGCATGGCATGAAAATTAACAATGTGTTGGTACAAAACTAGTGAACCTACTTTGCAGCGTCGGAAAAAAGGGCCAAGAATGTCAATTATGCTGCAAATTGTGTGAAAAGACATGAAGCAGTGTCAACAAGTGCGATGTGATTATTGCACCAGGACACAAAATATTGAACAGTCTGGAAATAATATTTTGTGCAGCCCTAGGCATTACTAATGTTAATTAAACAATTAAGATTTCAGTATTCAATATGGGGGGAAAAAAATAATTGAGAAGGAGGACGCAAGGACTAAAATGCAAAGATGGCAACATCCACTAAAGCGTAAAAGCTCACCTTTGGACAGAGGTTTCTTCTTTCTCTGGTCTGTCACAAAGTCCTCGTCGGAGGAGCTGTCTATTATAAACTGCTTAAGACTTTCCGAAAACACAGGTAATTACAACCACGATCCATAGGAAAATTATTAATAAAGCATCACATGCAACCCAAGACAGACAACCAACCAGACATACCTGTCATCACTACCATACTTCTTCACACGGGCTGGCTTGGTTTTTGGAGTTTTCACACGGCTCAGGACTGTAAGGAAGGCAAAAGTGCAGTTGTTTGGTCACTAATTGTAATGTTTGCATTTTAAACACATCAATGTGTTCCTTCACATATCAAGGTTTTCAGACATCATGATATAAACAAATATTAGGTATGCAACGATATATCGTGTGACAAATCGCAATACAAATTTATGACTATTCAAATCGTGAAAATGAACGCTTAAGTAGCTCGAGTATTAGGCGACAATCTTTCAAATTTTCCAACCTATGGAATGGCGCAATGGTTAGGCTTAAATGGAAAGGTCCGTTTGTTATTTTTTCTCCTTTAAAATAAAATGAATCTTTTATTTAATAGGATACTACATTTTACTCCAACCTTTACAAATGTTTGTAATTAACTATTTCTGCTTATTAAGAAAATGAAACTAATTTTACTTAATGAAAGGAATATTTAAGTTGATAAAAAATGGGAAAAAAAATTTTAATAGCAAAAAAAAAAAGTTTTTTCATTTAATTTTCCAAAAATATCATAGTAAGATCAAATCATGATCACAATACCCTCAATTGTTACATGTCTAGGAAATATGATTCTTGATTTGGTGTAGTACAAAATAATCCTCCATGAAATAGTTATACAGTAGTTTGTAGCAAAAAAGCTACAGCAGTCGTCAGCAGTAGTGCTAGGTTCAAATTTTAATAACCATTTTACTCTCCCCATTGTCCAAACAAGTCTACAGTATGTACTCACACTTTTCAAAGCTGTCATCAGTGTCTGAACTCACCACCAGTGCAGGTGAACTATAAAGAGGAGAGAAAAAAAAAAAATCAAAGATCAAACCGATATTCACCAGCTATTGCTCTGATAGAAACTGGAGTCAGCGGACCCAGTGTCTTTGGTAAACATCCATCTTTCTGGAAACAAAGTACAGGTACTAATCACGTTATGATGGTATGACTAACGCTATTTTGACTTTACAATGGTTCAACAGTGGTGCACATTAAGTAGTCAGATTCTTATTTTGGACCTGAGCCATATGCCATGATGTAGCTTCTACTGGTGCAGGGCAGTGACAGCATCCACACAGCCACGCTTCCATCTCCGTAGCGACACTGATCCTAAACAACTCATATGAGTTTTTTTTCTGTATTTAACCAAACACTGTAAACTTCTATTCATTTATTGACTTTTTAATTACTGATATTTTGTTAGTCATTTATATATTCACTGACAATAGTTATTTCAGTGTTTCCCCTACCATTGAAGGTCAAGTTAATTAATTTTATTTTCTATATAGCACCAGATCACAGCAGAAGTCATTTAAGGTTACCTTTCTTATAGAACAGATCTACACATTGTCCTTTTATTAAACAAACTAAATAGCCTTATGTTATGTGCTATGTGTTATTTACACAACAGCTTGTCATTTTTGTCTCTACACCAGGGCTGCCCAACTCCAGTCCTGGGGGGCCGGAGCCCAGTGTAGCTTAGTTCTTTCCCTGTTCCACCATAAATGATTTAGCTGAAGAGCTGTGTGGTAATTAGCACAAGGAGTTGAATCAGGTGTGTTAAATGAGGGGAAACCCAAAAATGTGCAGGGCTCCGGCCCCCCAGGACTGGAGTCGGGCACCCCTGCTGTACACGGTCGTGCGTTAACAATTCTCCTCTGCTCTCTGTATCGCGCGTGGTGGAGTTCTGCCCCGATGCACGCGCGCAGACACGTGTATGCACACACAGATGAGCACACGCCCACCAGCGGACAGAGAGCGCACCTTGGAAAATATGTCATGTCAACCGCCTTGAAAGCAGGCAAAAATATCTGCGTCTTTTAAACGCTCCTAGGATGGCGAAGATGGCAACACTCACTCTCAGAAAGATACACTTCAGTGACAAAAGCTGAACGCTTTGTGGATAATTGTCATAAAAAAAAATGTTCTGATGTTTAGTTCAGTTGTTATATTGACTGCTGTCATTAAAAGAAACACATGAACACATGTGTCTGTCTGTCTGTCTGCCATCCCCCCCCCCAAAGCTGTAAATCTAGGGGAAACTATTTATTTATAATATTATATTCAACTTATATTTTACACTTATGATGAGTTCATCGGATTGTAATCACGTCATAATTCAAGGAGCACCTGCATAAACTTACGCATCTCTCACAGAATTCTGGGCACTGTCACCACTTTCCTCACAAGCTGTGTTTTTCTCAGGCAGACGCTGCGGACGCCGCGCAGCAGGTGTGGCCCTCGCAACAAGAACTGGAAGAGAAAGGCAGGGGACAAGATGGGCTTCCCAGCACTGATATCATTCTCGTCAATGCGCTGGCTGATCAAGGTCCACTTACACACATCAAAATCATCATCACTGGAGTCCAGGGGAATCGCCATCTGTCGAGTTTGTCCTTTCAAAGAACTGTTCTCCTTTCCAGAGCTGCCGCTGTCTGAATCTACAGCTGTAGAAGGACCCTTATGTCTACTTTTCCCAATGCTCTTTATCAGCTGAAGGTAAATGGACATTAACGAATGTGCTGTTAATTTAAGTCTTCACAGGAAGACGTACATTTACAAATATTAAATCACAAGCACAGTTGTTATAGTTTTTTATTGTTATCAAATAAATAACCGAATTACTACTGCTCTTGGACCGCACTGGTGCTCACCTCCTTCTCGGCTAAATCCAGCGCCCCCTTGGCAGTCCAGCCTAACTTCTCCGCCACCTTCTGGAAGAGCCTGTCCGTGCTAGCGTCCATCGCTGCTCTTTAAATCTGCATGCTTGAAAACAAAACAAAAAAAAATCCTAAACTTAGCATGTACATTTGTGTACTACCATGAACTGTGACGTTACGCTCATTTTTAAACAGATATTCCGTTTACTGCAGCTGCTAATTTTTAAAATGTTATCTAACTTATTTATGATCTTTAAGATACGTTCCAAGGATACTGAATTAATTGAAAGCAGCGAAACGTACTTCTCCTCACGAGTATCAGGTTCGAGCAACAGCTACAAGTTAATTAATGCTAAATTCGGAAATACAAAGATAACGAATATGCGCTATCGTTCCTGGTAGAGCTGGTCTCGCCAAGGGACAACTTAAACTTTAATATGTTGCATTTTTAATTTGTTTATTTTTCTAATGAACTGCATATCGGCATCCGAAGTACAACGATTTATTTTCACTACAACGGGCTTGTTCTTCTATAGAATACTTACCTTCGTTTCTTCATTTATTTCAAAACTGGCGCATCGGAAGCTCGCTGAATTATTAAAGCCTGTAAATGCATTAGGGCCCCCCCTGGAGGTCTGGGGTGAAATTGTAAATGCCGTGCTGTATTACTCTCACTAAACAACCTTCATATGTAAACATGCATAAACAGCTTTCGACATATATATAAAAATCGAATAGAATAGCAGACTAATATTGATTTTCTTTATATACTTCATGTAATCTAAATTATTGAAAAAAAATCGTGCAGGTCTGTTTTGGTTTGGAATTGCGACAATGCATAAAATAAAAATATTCGGTTATGTACGTTACCCCTTATGTTTAATAAAGTACTCAGTGATATATTACATTACCACACATTATACGTAGTAAGCATTTCATTACTTCTTGAAGAATGAGAGAATTCATAAGAAAATTGAAGCCATTCTTTAGGTTGCTCCTTATTATGGCCTTGCTGTTGATTTAATGGATCATGCACGTCAGCTACATTTTGAAGGCACCCAAATAAACGTATCGAGTTATTTTGGCCACTCCATATATTTTGTTTTAAGATTTTACCAGACCTATGGATTCATATTCCTGATTCTTTTTGGTCAAAACTTAATATCCCGTATTTTGATTGAACGTTTATATGAAGTACAATTTCATTCTATTGTAGCGGGTTCATAAGCAATCAGAATTCTCAGGGCAGAGGTGCTCTTATTCTGAAGGCTTGTTTAACTTCCGGTCATGGTTTTCGGATCTTGCTCTGTTTCTTCTTCTTCTTGTTTAAAAAAAAGTGCATCATCCCTTTCACGTACTAAGCATCTGCCTCCTGTCTTTTTCCTCTCGCCACATTATATCTATTAGGTTAGGCCAACACGTCATGAATGTGACGACAGCATATTAAAGGGAAAAGCCAAATTACCATTTTTTGGTTGTTTGTGAACTACTGTTGTTACTCAGGGGGGATTAAATACCAGAATACATAGTGCTGATTATGGAAGACTGACAGGAACAATGTACTGTGACATCCCAATTCAAGAACATTTTTGCACATGTTCACAGCATTTCCGCCAAGGTAATGACTATCATAACCAATATGTCATGAATGTTTAGCCTTACAGTCTCAAAGGTTGTGTGCACAAAATTGAAACAAAGGAGGCCAACATTTCAGACTGACAAATTTATTGATATCTTAACTGAGAATGTGACCCGGACGAAGCTGATTAAGACACCCAACACCAACCAGGAGCAGAGGAGATACATGCTCAGGCAAGAACATTCAAGCTATGGAGAGCAATATGGTGACAGTCTTGATGAGACTTAAAGGGATATCAACACACTGATAAGACTGCTGTCAAGGAACACCGGGATAAGCAAACTTAAAGGATATTGCAATTGAAACAAATACTGAATGGTTTGTTTCAAAAAATGTAAGTTATGTTACTACACACTCAACAGAAGATAGCAACTGGCTAGCTGAAGCAAAGCTAAACCTTCATGACAAATTCTAAGGAATACCTTCTGTACGGAATCTGGGCTGGAACTAGAATTCAATCAATCATACTTAAGACCCTGGATGGAGAGGACCAAGCTCAAAGCCAACATATGGCATTTAATCCAAATTTGGACCTTCAAAGGCTTCTACTCCAAAACGATATTTTACTGCAAAGCAACACTGAACACATATTACAGTCATCACATCATTAAAGTGTAAGACCTGGGTTCAGTTATATTCTGTGAAATTTAATTCAACAGCTTTATTCGAAACCTTAAGAGTGTCGGAAGGTACGAGTACAGCACATCCAAGTATAAATAAAAGATCTAAAAAGAGGGAGGGAAGCAGAGTACAAAACCAAGATAAAATACTTACCTGGGCCACTAATGGTAAGAGCAGTAATTTCTTTACATGAGTGGACAGTAAATCTATGCAAGGCCCTTTTAATGAACAAGTGTCAAGCTTCTGTTCTTTCCAGTTTCAATTTTCCATTACTTGTTCTTCAAGACATTGTACAATGGGGAAAAAGATATGAGAAACCTAAAAGTTGGCTTCTGGTATAGGGACGAGGTGAAAAAAAGATGTCTTGTAGCCAGGACCACAGAAAAAAAGCAGGTTTAGACTAAAGCAAGTTTCATGTCCAAGTCAAAGCTGAATTTACTTTCATATACGTCAATTACCCTTTTTTCCCCCCATAACCCATTATTGTTACTCTAGACAGAACTCAGAATTTGCGGAAAGGGATCTCCAACTGCAATTGATTTGGTGTACCTATTCGGAGAGAGTCAAGTGGAGTTTGAAAAATTGTAGGATGAAATACCACAATGACCTGTAATATGTGCTTGGTGGTGTGTGTGTGTGAGCGTGCATGTGTGAGGTTATGTGTTGGTACAAGTTCCAGACAAACAGTTCAGCCAAGACACCCCCTTCTCCATATTTCTTGGATTTGAGAAAGAACCACAATGTTTTTTGACTGATCTGAGGGGATTAACCTGGCAGGCTCCACAACAGAGTCCATGTGCCTAGGAAGTGGGTGATGATGGTGGTGGGGGTGGCTGGGATCTGAGCTGGACTAGGGGTGCTGAGCTCAGGCGCTTTCACTGCTTTCTAGGGGCTGGAGATTGACAAGATGCTCAGGCTTGGCCCCAGCAGAGTAATGCTCCCACATCTGCATGTAGAGTTTCTCCAGGTCCATGGTGTACTGCTTGGTATTGAACAGCGGGCTGCATATGCGCTGCTTCCAGACCCGAGCGCGAACCATCTTCAGGCTGGTATGAGAAAGGAGAAGATTATTTGCTGTGCCCAATATATACCAGCTCAGAGATCCGTAAAAGTAACAGAGATACTCACTACTCCATGTCAGTTCCCAGCTTGACTGCCACATCTTCATAATCCTGACGACTCTTCGCAATGAGCTCAGGACAGCCGAGACAGGTTAACTGGGAGGCAGCAACTCGAGAGGCTAAGGTCTCACCTGAGGGAGGGACACAGAAGATGTGAAGACCAATGAGATATACTGCACTGAAACTAAAGGTATGTCTACATGCTGCCCCAGCAATCCATTGCAAACTCATTGTGCAGGAATGCCATTTAGACAGAACCAGCGTCCATGTCTGTTACGTTTCAACATTCAACAGGAACCATTACACTAAGAACTAAGGCATAGAGCAGAGGCTAGATTTTACTAGCATCTACGATAAACTTCAGAAGTTCCTTCAATTGGGGCAAAATTTTGTTCTCCTTTAACAAGCTCAGACGCAGAGATTGACCACTGACCACCCAGATCCTACCTGGCATGGTGACCATGGGTGTGCCGGCCCAGAGCACGTCCATGCCAGTGGTGTGCCCATTGCAGAGTGGCGTGTCCAGGCAGACGTCAGCTAGCTGGCCACGTCGGACGTGCTCCTCCTTGGGAGCCACGGGCGAGAAGATGATGCGTGAGATGGGGAGGCCCATGCTCTGGGCACACTGCTGGATGTTGGGCTCGCCCACGGCCGGGAAGCGCAGCAGCCACAGCACACTGTTAGGCACCCGCTTCAGGATCTGCAGGACAGGTGGGGAAGGTCAGCAATGCTGGGTACTAAAGAGAACCATCACAGACTGCTCACTGAGCATGTGCTCCAGCAGGCCTAGGCAGTCCCAGTGTGCAGCACATCTTCTATGCTATCTGGTCGCTGATGAACCACACCTGATCCCTGGCATATAGTAACTCATTAGGTAGGATAGAAAACCTTCTGGATACCGGCACTCCTGTGTCAGGGTTGCCTACACCATGTGCTAGAGGGATTACAGGCAGAGAGATTTCAAAAAACAAGCCCAGGATGTGCCAAAATCTCAGATCTAATGTAACATTCCTGGTGTATATTATTGCTTAGACATTTAATTGTGAAGTACTATAAATATGGACAGATACACTTGCATGGGGTGTGTGTGTAACGCATTTGTGAATTCCTAGTCAAAAATTACAGCACTATCTGACCAGAGCAGTTACATTTCTAAATGCAGTGCAGTGGGCATGATAAGTGGGACATTTTACTAATCAGAAAAGCAGACAACATCCACTCTCTAGCTTATACCTAGTGAACATAGACTTACAGGTACAGAATGATGTACATTCATTTAAAACATTTTGAAGCAAAAACTTTTTACTTAAAAAGTAACACTGGGATTCAATGAGCCTGTACAGTGACTTCTGCACTTACGTTGACCCACATCTGTAGAGTGGGAGGGTCAATCTTGTACAGTTGGTTGAAGTTGCAGTACACAATGGAGTCCTCCGGGAGTCCATACTGGGACCGCGTCGTCACCACGATTGTGCGTGGGACCTCTTCTCCAGTGGCAGCCTTATTGTTGATCTACAAGTACAAGACAGACGTGAGAAGGGAGGAGCACCATCTTCCGCAGAGGTGGAGATTTCAGGTCCAGAAAGAAAAAAATCGCAGACCAGGATTTTGTTTCAACCAACCAGTTGAGTACAAAAAGAGTCACAGTCACAGAGTACTCAACTGGTTGGTTGAAACAAAATCCTGGTCTGGATTTTTACTTTCTGGACCTG
>JAABNX020000002.1:22315770-22340786 GCA_015163995.2 Mormyrus lacerda | reverse complement strand
CAGAGTACTCAACTGGTTGGTTGAAACAAAATCCTGGTCTGGATTTTTACTTTCTGGACCTGAAATCTCCACCTCTGATTTTACGACAGTGATCACAACACCTCTTCACATTCCAGGTCCATTTGAGCCCCTCGTCTGCCATGCAGTGCCATATACCTGGGTTGTGGCCAGCCCATTGCTGACAGTAAAGCTGTTAATGGTGACCTGGATCTGGCCCTGGTTGATCATGTTGATGATGGCCTCAGCAGCCGTGTTCATGGGGATGACGGGCATGGAGAGGGCGCCATTGCCATCAGTGGTCTCCTGGCCGTCGCACTTCATCTGAAGAGAAAGGTCAGGCTAAGGCAGAAGCCACGAAAGAGGAGGACACAGCTCAAATGCCTTTGCACCATGAGCCTCTCGCATGTAGCCCTGACTTGCCTTCACAGCCTTCACGTCCGGCAGGCTGTCCAAAAAGGCCTTCAAATCAATGCCGTTCAGCACGATGCGATTGTCGAAGATGTGTCCATTTGACTTGAAGTCAATCACTGCCTTTTTCTGAAGCATACAAAAAAGCCATTAGTTACAACATCAGCCAATACTGATAATAGTTTAGACTGAACACCATATTTGTTAAGCGTTTACAATCACGCGCCAATATTGTCCAACGAAATGCACACGTCTACCTTGAGGTGTGGGAACATGTTGGCATGATCGCCAATAAAGAAGGTGTTTGGCATGTAGGCCAGTTTCTCAGAGTACTGCTCTGCCACCTCGATGGGGGACGTCTCCAGGTCAGAAATGATGTAATCCATGAAGGGAGCCCCGCTTGTCCCAGGGTAGCCTAGCCACATGGCCTGAACAGGAAGGGAAATGGTTTTAGGGTCAGTATAAAAAGCTCTAATAGCATGTCAGTCCAATGTGCACAAAACAGAAGTAGAAAGCAAGGAAAACGAGTCCCCTTCATTGTCCAGAGTCTTACCTGAATAGGTGCTGGCCGCAGGGCAAACAGTTCATTGCGTGCCCCCTTGGTGTAGCCATTCATGTTGATCAGGATGTGCACACCGTCCTGATGGATCCTATCTGCAGCCTTTCCATTGCAGGGAATCTGAACAAGAGGGGAAGGGATAGGAGGAAGAGAGCACAGGGCAAGGCTCAGAGGATGCAAGGAGGAGTGATCGTTAAAAAAATCTCACAAGTAACACCAGCAATGGCTGACTGGGAGCACAGACTGCCTGCTCTCTGCTGCACTTACCTGGGACAAGTCTACAAAATGGTGGGCCTCTGCCATCACCTTCACACGGAAATTGGTGCTGTCATCAGGGCTAAGGGCGTAACAGAAAACCTAGAGGAAAAGAGCAGGTGGTCATCAGGAAAATCCAAGGCACTGCAGGGACACCGGCAAGAACAAACTGCTCTAAATGTCCGGCTGTTTAAAAGGCATCAGACTATTCCGCAGTATTCAAACGCGTATTCACTCACTTCAAACTTCTCAGAGTTGTGCATGCCGGGGATAGACTGCATGAGGTGTGAGGTCGGGTGGTTCCCGAAATCAGAGCTGACGTAGCCCACGCGCAGACGCCCCCCGCTGGCCTTTAGGTCCTTGGCGTGCTCGTAGGGCGGCTTGTGTAAGGCATTGATCTATAGGTTAGAAAACCAAACGACATACTTTGAAAAAGACGGAGTATTATACGCAGACATCTGCAAGGTCTTCTCGTGGGGTAAATGACACCTGGCTAACGTAGAATACTGAGAGACGCAGGTACCTTGTCCAGGCAGAGGTTGCCGTGTCGTTCGGCGATGGCTTTGCGGAAGCCGTGGGAGAGGGGGTATAGCATGCTGTGGTGGGGGTGCACCGAAGGCAGTCGGTTCTTCTCCAGCTGGTCAGCCACGATGCTCACCAACTTCTTCATGCGCTCATCATAATCGGTCCAGTCGCACACAATCTGGAGGAAGCGCGCGATAAATCGGGGTCATCTCACGTGAACCTGCTCTGAGGTCAGATGCTGAAATCTCCAGCAACTTCATGGAGAATCACAACTGCTACTGAGTGCTGATGTTCTGGAAATCCAGAAACACAGGAGAAATATGGAGGTTCTATTCACCTGTAGGCAGTGTGCCAGGTTACAATATGCGTCCGGAAAATCTGGCTTGAGTTTCAGGGCAGTGCGGTAAGATGCAATGGCCTCAGGAATATTTCCAGAATCCTGCAAGAACATGAATGCACACAAGTAAGCTATAACTATCCGATCAGACTGTGAAGGAGCGAATAAGCCTGAAACACAAAGCGACACCTTGTGAATGGAGGCCAGGTTGCTATGGGCGTCAGCAAAGGCCGGGTTGATCTGAATGGCACGGGTGTAACACTGGAGCGCTCCCTGCACATCCTGCATCTCCTTCAGCGTGTTACCCATGTTGGAGTAGGCATCTGCGAAGGTCGGGCTGATCCTGTGGCAGCAAGAGGGCCGATTACCGAATTGCATGCAGTGATATTCGACATTCCTCTAAAGCCAAATAGTACAGTAGCGACAGAGACGACGGTAAGAGGACGACTGCGGGGCAGGACGCGCTCCGAGAAGACAGCGGCGCATACCTGATGGCCTCCTTATAGTGCATGAGGGCCTCCTGGAGTTTCCCCTGCTGCTGCAGAACGCTGGCCAGGTTGGAGTGGGCCGCGGCAAACTCTGGGAAAACCTACAAATATGCATTTGGTCAGACCAAAGACAAGAACGAGGCCACATTTACTGACCACTATCAACCTCTATCTTCTAGGTGGGTATCCTTTGTTACGCAAACAACTTCTCACCTCAAGAGCTTTCCTGTAGAGCTGGATGGCTTCCTCAATATTGCCCTGCTCTCGCTTGATGTTGGCCAGATTGTTGAGGGAGTCTGCGTGTGTGGGACACAGGCGTAGGGCTGTGTTATAGCACTCCTCTGCCTCTGAAACCTGGAAGGACCCACATGATGTCAAAGGCCCCCTTGACTTTGGAGAAATTGAGACGATACAAAGCATCCATGGTATTTTATCATTGACAAAGGTTCTGAGACATAAAACATTACTCTGCTTCTTAAGTTTGACTATGGTAAGAAAACAGGTTTTACTAATTCATTTTAGCCAGGAAATCTAACACTGAAAATAAAACAAAAATTTCACCAGCTTTTAAGACAAGCAAAAGCAAATCAAAAGGCAAGCAAGGCAGGCCAGTTCCTACCCTAAAGGTAGAACATAATATAATTGCCACTGGAGACAAGCTTAAGTCACTTACATTGCCCTTCTCTTTGAGGGCATTGGCCAGGTTGCAATAGGCATCAGGGAAATGAGGTTGTAGCTCAATGGCACGCCTATAGGTATCGATGGCCAGGTCAATCAGGCCCTGCTCGTAGTACACACAGGCCAGGTTACCATGAACCACAGCATGGTTAGGGCTCAGGCTGAGGGCACGGAGGTAGCCTGCAACAGCCCTGTTAGGGAGAAAGACCACAGTTCAGTTTATACACCTTTATGAACAAGTACGGAAAGTAACACACGGAAAGGAACAAACTATGGGATTCGTGCACTGCAGACTAGAGGGAAAATACGGCCTGAAATAAAGCGAAACATTCAGATTTGGTTTAAAATAACTATCAATAAAAGTTACCCACCTGTCAAAGATCCTTGCTTCTTTGAGGACATTCCCCAAATTGATATAGGCATCCAGAAAATTAGGATCCAGAGTCACAGCCTAAGACATATAACATTAAGCAATTAAAAACTGAATCATCCTATGACGAGATACCAAGCACAGGTTAAGGCAGAGACGGGCAACTTCAACGATGCAATCACATCCGTTCACCTTCTCAAAGTGATGAATGGCCAGCCAGATCTCTCCCTGGGCATTGAACACACAGCCCAGGTTGCTCCAAGCCACCGCAAAGTTTGGCTGAGTCTCAATTGCCTTCAGGTAACAGGCCTTGAAGGGGGGTTAACAACCAAAACCAGAGAAGAAGAGGCAGAGAAGTGCAGGTAGGGGAAGGGGTTATAAAGGGAAAAAATAAAAAGATTGAATAAAAAAGGAAGAAAACAAAAAGTAGACAAAAAACACTGTTAGTTTCCGCTCTCCACAAAAGCAAAAAGTGAGCCTGCAGCATGGGCTCGCGTGCGCAAAATCTGCCGCGCTAAGCCGCTTGCTTTTTCCTGCGCTGCGCGGATCCGACCGACACCTACATGCACACCGGCATTTTTCAGTTATGGCCTTCGTGAGAGAATGCTCACAGGCATTTCACTTAAACCCAGCTGGGGTGGGGGCTGCATCCCTGCAAGCCATGCTAAATTCACACCCAGTGCGAGTCTAATGCCCGGAGATGGCACATGCTGCCAAGCAGATGGGCCGAATGCCAGGGGGGTCCCTCGAAACCTTAAATACCAGGTGCCACATGCAGATAAAGGTCCCTGTAATGCAAGCGCAAAAAGTACGCATGCGCGCATGGCTTCCACCATGCCATCACTCGCTAGCGCCAGCCGCACTAACAGCCACATTTGTTTTCCCGCTCGCTCGCTCGCACGCGCCAACTCCAGCCCTACGCGTCAGCTGCAGACCGGAAGCCCAGAATTCCCTGCTACCAGGCTGCCACACTCTAGAACCCCCTCGTGTTTTAGAGGAACAGGAAGACAAGCTTCCAGCACAATGTGGGTCAGAGGGCCATCTGCTACGAAGGGGGAAAGTACTCTAGAGGGCAGCAGGGAGTCAAAGCCAAAAAAAAAACCCCATCTCAGGGGGAGGAAGGGGGCCACTGGGTGACATGCTGGTGGGGTGGGCAGGGGGGTCTGCAGCTGACAGGCTGGGGGGGGAGGGTAAGGGGAGCTCGCTTGCTTGCGCTTGGGTAGCCTGAGAGTGTCGCTGCGCAGCCCCTGCGCTACTGCAGACTCACAGCGCATCAGCTGCCCAGCAGATCGCTGCAACTCCAAATAAATGGAAAAAAACAACAACAAAAACAAAAATAAAAATAGGAAAAAAATAAGTCAAAAATTTAAAGAGTTAGAGGGTTCTTACTTTTTTTTTTGCATATTGCTTCCAATCCATTTTTTTAACTTAAAGATGGCAGTTACTATGCAGTAAAATGAGAACTACAGCTCATTACTGTTTTTTTCTCTCGTTTTTGTTCTTCAATGGAAGCCACAAGACAGAAGAACTCAGGCATGGAGTGAAGTGTGTTTTTCTTTTGTTGGCAGTTACAAACCCGTTACCATATTTTTGGACTTTGTCAGGGGGGTGGCCGCAGCTGGAAGAGGAGGAGAGGACTGATGCTGCCCTAGTGTTCCTGTCCGCCAGGCACCTACGCAGGAATAGTGTCACCCACCTGAAACCTTCTAAATAACAATATCAGTCGTGAAAAAACCAAAAGAGACAAAATAAGAAACAAGATCGTTAGTAAAAGTTTTGCAAACAGTACATATTTTTCATATGGAAATAACGATCTTATTCACAAAATAAAAAAAAAAAACAAAACCTTATTTACGATCATGCAGTATGTTCAAGACGAATGTACAGAAGGGATAAAAGAGAAGAAAGGCTTTGTTTTGTTCACAGCAGTAATGCAAATATTTGATTAAAATTACAATTTAAATTTAGAAAAAGGAGGGAGGCCGACTGGCTTGATCTTTCTTAAATGAAATGATCACAATTACTGGGAATAATATAATCATAGCATTCTGGGGCACAAAAAGTTCCATTTTTTAATTTATCTTGTCTTTCTTTTCAGGTTTAATATCTTGCTTTCTTTATCCTGTCCTGCTTCCCTGAATCCTGGCCAATGGGTGAGGAGGAAAAAAAAATCTTGGATTTAATTGTATCTAGAAGCCTCCACAGTTCTGAAATAAAGAGGTCAACGCTGCTGCTGCTGTGCGTGTGCATTCTGTCTCTCACTATCCCAGCGGCTGTTGCGTGCAGTGGAGTGCAGAAAGTGAGCTGTGTGCCTGGCGCAGCCCCAGCGACCACAAGGAGAGCAGGGATGGGTGGGGGGCAATGGAGCCTTCAGGGAAACCTCAGATTACCACCTTCCTATCACACACACATCATCTTAACGGGAGGGGAGTCTTGTTTGCTTGGGGTGCTGCAGAGGTTTCGTGGGTGGACAGAAACACCCGGAAACCCCTGTACGCTCGTCTCGATTGGCGGCGAGCGGGGCTGAGGGCGTCAGGCAGACAGCTCCGTGCGCGCACACTCCACGGGCCCTGAGCAGGCGCGCAGGGGGGTGGAGCAATAGAGCGGGGCGGGGACAGGGAATGGGCAGCCCCCAAACGCTTCTCCCCACCTCACCCCCCCCTTTAGCACCAAATAAGATGGCTTGTAACCAGCGAAAGGTGGACACACTGAGCTCCAGCCAACACCAAATCCAACGGCAGCTTCAGAGCCTGCAAGTCCTAAAGGGGGGGTGGGGCATGGGGGGTGAGAGGGACAACTCGAAGAGCAACAGCAGAAGGAGTCTACTTTGCTCGGATGGAGCTGTTGTTCAATTCCCGATGTTGTTTTATTGTCCAGGTGGGTAAAGGGCAGTTCTTTGGAAAATTGTGAGAAATGTGGGTTAGAAGCCATCTTATTTTTTGCATAGCAAAGACCACTAACTCCATCAGTCCATTTATTCTTCGAAGACCGAGCCAGCATCATCCCACCGAAGCAGCACTGGACTCAAGTGTTAAACGCTAATTTTGTTTTTTGGAACTCCCGTTTTACAATTTCTAGAGACCAGCCTTTCTTCATGTGTGGAAAGGCACTGAACCAGGATCAAGCCAAGGCAGAAGAAACACATATTGGATTCAAGAGGACAGGGCAAGCTGGAAAGGAGACATGACTAATCTAACTACATTTAAAAAGGAAAAGAATTCAGATCTCTTTAATAAAAAAAAACTGGAGGGAGTCTACAAAAGAACTAAAAAAAACTAGTCTTGAGTTATAGATATGATGAATAAAAGCAACATTATGGCCTTTTAATGTAAATGGACTGTTAGCAATGTATGAAGGGAAGGGGTTGGGCTTTGTGTTCCTAAAAAAAACTAAAGAAACTGAAACTAGTGAGAAAATAGGGGCATTCTTAAGAGGGACAGGGCCTATGGTGGGGGTGGGGGGGGGATGAAATAGAATATGACAAATGAACACGATACGAAGTGACAGCAGGGAGACATAAGCGGAAAACTCATTCACTCCGACAGGAGGGCTGGGGCCAGAGTGAGAGTGGGAATCAACCAAAAAGTTTTTTTTTTTTTTTTCTTTTTCAAAAAAAGAAAAAAATAAAGAAAAAGAAAAAGAAATATGACACAAGCCTTGCAGCAGTGAACCCACTAGGACGTACCTTAGCCTCTTCCAGGCGTCCAAGCGCCTTCAGCAAATTCCCCAAGTCGCTCCTGACACAGTAGAGATCCTGCGATGCAGACCAGAGCACCCACACAAGTGACCGTTAGAGCCGAGGCATCTTTTAAGGCCGAGAGAGGAGGAGGCGGGATGGCAAGGCACCCACCGGGTTGTACTGCAGAGCAGAAACATAGGCCTGCACGGCCCCCTCCATATCCCCGGCAGCCACCAGTGCAGCCGCCAAGTTGATGTATCCGTCGATGAAGTCGGGCTTCAGCCGCAGCGCATGCCGGTAGTGCTCAATGGCCTCCTGCAGCTGCCCGCGCTCCTTGTAGACGTTGCCCAGGTTGGAATAGGCCTCCGCCAGCATGGGATTCTGCTTGATAGCCAAGGTGCTGAAGTGAGCCGACCTACAGACACAAAGAGACAAAGACCCCCCGAGTCAGAGAGACTGACCATTCACACAAGCAGCAGAGCGAAGCAGGAGCCATAGGACTGCAGGTTCACAACCCAGCAGCAATCGCAGTCGCTTTGAGAACGTACCGTAATCTAATCTGCACCAATATCCAAGCATATAAAAGGCCAAAATGAAAGACAGAAAAACTCAAGTAAGTGAAAAACAAATATTTCAATTAAAATGCTGTTTGTACAACCAGATCCCAGTATATAGTTGCAAAGGATAATTTTGTTTGTGTAATTAACATTCCCAGGAAAGCAAATTTCAAAGAATCCATTATAAAAGCAACCAAACAAGCCCAGTAATTATGACGGTGGCATCAGGAAAAAGGCTGAGCTGCTAGAGAGAACATTCCACTACGTTTACATAAGGTCAAAACCCATGTAAATGTTACAGCATCTAAAGATTAATACAACCTTTTGTACTCCCATTTGATGAGTGAAAAAGACTTCATAAAATTTTACCAACTGCTATGCAAATGAGCCACACCCATGTGGGCTCAAAGTTATTCTGCCCTTTGAGACGATAAAAGCCATATCTTAATTTCTCATTTAACAACTTATTTCTAGAGCAGCTAAAATTCCAACTGCACTATATATGCACACTGCACACTAATGAAAGTGTTACCAGGGCAGTCACCAGAACGAACAAGTTACACCCAACCACCAACTTGAGATGATATCATGTATAAAGGGAGCCTACAACAGTATCACAAGTTAGTCTTTCTAGTGTTTGCAGTATGAATAAACACTTCAATACTACTACCACCCCACATCAGCAGTCCACCCTGGAAAATCATTTCTTAAGTATGACATATCAAGCGCATTTTCATATTCACACACAAGTGGGTCTTTAAAATTTCAGAACTTAATTGGGTTTTCCCGCTATGCACGCAGCTAGGGCTATACTCATTGTGCAACCTAGGCCAGACCTAAAATTTGATAATCCTAATAAAATAAGTCAACAAAAACCAGAGAAAGTAAGAATTTAAAACACACAAACAACAATAAGAAAATTGCCCACAAAATATAAAATTTGAAATAAGGTGCTTTAGTTAAAAAAAAAAAAAAAAAACAGAACTGACCCCAGTTTATTGAAACTCTAGCAAGTCAACCCACAAATATACATGCTTACCTCTACTAACCAGACAAGATACACTCACAGAAAAGGAGGAAGGTGAGAGAATGTCTTTCACTTCATACAAAGTATTAGTTCCAGGAACACACAAACTCTGCTTAGAGAAAGTTGTAGAAAAAGGTGTGGGTTTAGAAAAGCACAAGAGACTAACAGGTTAGGGAGAGGTACAGAAGAATAACAACCGATACACACAAGGGCATGACGCCGCCAATCAGAGCACTCTGCAGCACCGATCCTGCGTCACGCGGCCGTGCTGCTGGCTGGGTGGCACCAGCAGACATCGCCGCCGTGGGCCCAGTCAGAGCCCATCTCACCTGTCAAGCCGGCGGCACTGGAAGTGGATGGAGGAGAGCAGAAGCAGAACCCCCGTGTTGTCTGGTTCCTGCCTCCACAGCTGCATGCAATGGCGTTCGGCCGCCTCAAAGTCACCCGACTGGTACTCCCTGTGCGCCAGCTCAGCCAACCCTTGGAAGGAAAGCATACGTTTTGTCGGTTCTGGAGCACCAGCACAGCCCAAGGGGAGGGGGAGGGGAAAAACGACATGTTAGAAAAAAATGGAAGGAAACAAAACATGAATGAAAATAAGACAATGCACAGCAACAATGGAACAAGACGACAATGATAAACAATGAATGCTTCAGAAAATTCTGCAAGCAAAGATGCACAAATGATGCATGACAAATTAATGACTGGTGATGACAAACATAGATACAGATTCCAAACGGGATTAAAAAAAAAAAAAAAAAAACTTCAGAATGGGTTTTGATGAATATACTTGACACAAAAATACAGGTTATAGACTTGGGGTCTCCAACACAGGTCCTGGCGAGCTGCTATTCAGTAGGTTTTCTGTTCTACCTGGTTTCTGATATTCAGGTAAATACCAGGAATAGGTGTGGCTCATCAGACGCCAGGTAGAACAGAAAACCTACTGGATAGTAAGACCCATGTTATGAACTAACCGACAATCTATCCACTCATTTTCTATACCCACTTGTTCTATAAATGACCAAAAACACGTTAGATGAACAGATAGAACGGGCACACCATTGCACCCTTAAACAGAAAGCTTAATATACTTCAGTAAATATGCACCTGTAAGATCGCCTAGTAAATTTACGACAATGTACGATAACAAATGTAGATAAAACTATATATATATATATATTATATAGTTATTATATATATATACACACACGAATGGGTTTAAAGTTTCGCATATTTTCATTACTGATTTTCAGCCAGATGTCGACTGTCCGCTCTGTTTTTATGCAAGGAGGTTGCTTGTTGGCTATGATACTGCCATTTTGCTTCGCGGAAGCGCTGTGGAGTGTACGTCGTTAAATCAGCAGGGATTTTCTAATGAAAAGCGTTACCAGAATAGCTAACGTACCGTTCATTTCGGGATTTTAAATAGGCCGGCGCTTGAAAACGATGAATTACATTTTAACGGGTTGGATCTAGTTATACATTTTATTAATATTAATTTTTAGTCGGAAGCCCCTGACCAGTAAAGGAACGCGATAACTAAAAATAGCAACATCGGGGGTACCTTAATGCCTCGTTACCGTTCACCTCATAAAGACAGGTTAAAACACCTGACGGAAATACTAGTATTTCTATATAATACTCCAAATTAAGGTATTGGTCATAAGTAAAATAAGGCCAACAAGTTAACCAGTTGGTTAGCGGGAACAGCTACCTGTGCTATCAGCCACGTTTCCAACGGAGCTCGCCATCTCTTCGTTGGTCTGGTCCGCAGCGGTCCGTCAAAGTCCTCTTCTTCAATATGAATTGTTTAGTCTGCTTCCAAGTTACACAAAACCAGCGCCGGTAAATGCCTGTATACCGTTTCCTACAGCGTCTAAACGGGCGGCTGGTGGTAAAAGGTGCTCTTCTGGTTGTATCAACACACCAGCGAAGTGTATCTTTCAACAAGGAAGCTAACGATCCTTTGTATCATTTGTAGCTAGCCACCTAGCCTTAACCACGTCATTCAATATTGGTCGTCGGGGTAAAATATGAAGACACCAACTGAAATACCGCCCAATTTCAAGCTTCGAAGATAATCAAAGATAAAGAATAATAATATACATATATTCCTAAAACAGGAAAGCAATATTTCTCTTCTTCACAACGCGCCTAGCCCACTCTGAAATGGCGGATCTGACTGGAACTTTCTTCCGTTTCAAAAGTAGACCCCGATTGAGATTCTAATACATTACTGACATCTATAACTATATAGCTCAAGCATATGTATCAAAAACTTGCTTTGTGTTTGATTTTAAATACTTAACACAAATAATCGGTCTTCTTCTTGAGTTTCTTTGTTAAAGAAAATATCTTTTAGCGGAATAAACTAGAATGTGGGTGTACTAAGGAGAATTTTGCGTATCAATTCGCGGGGCACTGCGGCGCCGTAGATATCGCATCCCTGCTAAGTAAGCTCGGATCAGTGTGTATAGTTTGCGTATAATTGGCAGGATACGGAGTGGTGAGGGAAAACTGTCCCCAAATCAGCTGTTATAAAAGGAGGTGAACGTAACCTGAAGAATTGCGGCGTATCGAAACGTGTGATCTATCAGCTTTTAAAATAGTGTCTCCGCGGTGTAAGGGATTTAATTTAATTTTAAAATATTATGAGTATTAATAGTTTTAGTTTTTCGGTATGTGAACATGCTCGATCTTTATAGACGAGAAGCAAAAGAGAGAGCTAATTAATAAAAGCACATTCATTCATAATTATGTCATTCATCTTTATGATTTTGTGAGGAACAAGTTACAAGTTTTCTTGTGGTCTGAAAACCTAAAATGCAATGGAAGACGTAAGTTATCTTTGTTTATATAGCTATACCAAGTCAATTTATGTTCAATACTTTTTCTTTTACAATTCAGATCGTTAACCTTTATGTTACCTATCACCTCACTTTTAGTATCTCCTACATTACTCTTGCAAAGAGTTCATGAAAACTAATGCAGCTGCACTATTTCCAATTTTTACCAAAATTGTGTTGAATAAGGACCGACAACACAAATACTTAACGGTGAAAATGAGTAATACTATGGAATTTATGGGAATGTTTAATAGCTTTATTATGTAATTTTGTAATATAACCAAATTTGTAAATAAGAAAGTTATTCTTATTAATAATTCCAAATATCAAAATCTAAAAAAAAAACTTTGATGAAAGGAATCCCATAGTAAATCAAAGACCATTTAATTCTAATGTATTCTCAGTTACAATTTCTCCTACTAAAACTGCAGGGGGCAGCCACAAACTGTTTAGCAATTTCCCATGGACAAGTTATCCAGGAACGTTATCCATTACTGTGCAAAAGTAATTTAAAGGAATTGTTTAAAGCTGTTTATTTTGGTAGTAAGTGTATATTTGCTTAAAAAACATAAACAGTACAATATATGAAAAGTAACAGTAATGATAAAAATGAAAAAGAATTCCAAAAAGTTACTGAGATCTTGTTTGATGGCTAGAACACTGCTTCAGTTTGGAAACCTCTCCTTGAGGGCACCCCAATTTGATGTATTTGTTAACTTTCGCTATCAGCCCAGATAGATAGATAGATAGATAGATAGGAGTGAAAAAATGTATCCTAGTTGTCAAGATATATTTGGGGCCCATGAAAGCATATGACGCTGGACCAGACCATTGGGCATACAGTATGACACAAGACTTTCCAAGTATGTTTCAACCTTTTTAGCGACACTGTTACTGAGGGGCCCTTGGATTCATGCTAATGTTCCCGTGACTTTAGGAAAGGTTTTGAAATGGCTAAGCTGACACACTTTGACAGGCATTATAGATTTACACCACCAAAAATCAATTACACCTCAATCAAACATCATTTTATGTGACTGCCTTTGTGCAGTACTTTTTATTTTGTTTTTCTCTCATGTTCCTTTATTATCAGTTTTATTCTCCTTTTTCAGCTAATTAATAATCTTTCATAACAGTAATAGAACCAATAACCTAACATAAAACCAGTTAAATGATTAGCTGATCAAAGAGTGTTTTAGATACGTCCCCTCCCAAAATCTATCTAAGAACTTGCAATATGTACATATTACTTCATTAATATCTGTCTGCTTCCTGAGAAATGACTCAATGGCCACATTCCTCTTACGCAGTCTGGGAGATGAGTCTTGTGTTCCGAGAGCAAAGGAACGCCCTGGAATCTAGTGCTGTTAATGCACTAAAAGGACTGTAAAGCTATATGGACAAACATCTTCCTGTGAACATTTTGCTTGGCACCCCATGCAGCTAAAGTTGCACAAAATGCTTTATTGCCACCCTTGAATGAAATTTTCCATGCTTATGTGGTGAGTCTGGCTGTTCAGGTGCTTTCCACGCGCTAAGCGGCTTACTGGCACCATGAGGCAAACCCTCATGACAAGACGATAAGATTTGTTAGGCGTGCAGAAATACTTGCTCTTCAAGCTTAGTACAATAGAAAAACAATATTGTTTTTGGCCACAGAGTCTTATAATTAGTTTTTAAATCGTTATTTACTAATTTAGCAATTAGTAATATTTTAAAGTTTAAAAAGAGAGTGGTTCACTTCCCAACCTGTAGCCTTTGCAACTGAGTTTGTGTCCTTTGTCCTGGTAGCAGCAAATTAAAGGTTTGTAAAGCAAACAGACTCAATTCAACTCTTTTCTATCTCCAGCCTCTATGACTGATTGATACAGACCATCAGTGTCAATGGAGGCTTTGACTACCCTGTGATGTGAATCTCATTAATTTCCTGCTTTATTCCTAGAATGGCAAAAACCGGGCCTGGGTTCACCCGTTTGTTTCTCAGCACCCCTCTGTGGGAAGTGGGCCTGACATCATCGAACACACAGCTGCCTTGTGTGCTCAGCACACGTTGGTTCTGTGTGCGTGCCCGCCCCTGATTTTGCCCTCAGCCCGCTTTGGTTGGGTTGGCTGTCTTGGGAAAGAGCAGGTCGCAGCAGGGTGATGTCAAGGCCGTGTCTATGGCGATCGCAGCTGACGTCCTTTATCTTTGTGCATGCCCGGCGCTGTTTGGTCGGCACGGATACCTCTCCTCCAGCTCCCTTTCACACAGCCCTGAGTTATTTTGTGAAACGTGTGAACGTAGGGCCAGGTCAAAGTTCAACCCATAATCCTCAATAAAGCCCATTTTACACTGAGGCATTGTTTTTAAATTTAAATTTAAAATGTAGGGCTTGCTTGAATTACAAGTATTGCATCATTTTGTAAACCCACTATCAGAGCTGATTCTTCCTTCTGTTTTGTGATGGCCAAGATCAATTTTTCTTTCAAAAAAAAGAGTTTGATCATTCTTAGAGTGTGTGTCTCAGTCAACAGTATACATAAGTTATCCTGAATCTGTCTGGGTAGGTCCTACTACTCTGGTACAAAGTTATGAATACAGACATTTCAGATAAATTGTAGCTAACATGGCAGTCAGCCCAGCTTTGGCAGTTAATTCAGGGCAACATTATTTAACTGAAACTGACTTCCACGTACCATCATTAAAACCCTAACGCACATTCACTTCCTTTTTTTTAGAATAATATACTTTTATTATCATCACTTTTCTCTATTGTTGTTTTTATGTCAAAAATGTGAAAGATGCATTTTCTTCCTTGGAATTAGCTTCTTTCTAACTTTTCTCAGATTATCTTACTCTCATACCTTGTTTCAGCTTCACTACTGTAGAATTACCCTGTTTCCCTTAATTCTAGAGCCAGACAAACAGGACATGGACACTGTAATAATATGGAGTGACAAAGTGAGTCCATGGATCAACTTACTGCTAACTGCTTGCATTTTTTTAAAAAACAAGATACTACATTGTCACTAAAACACTTTGAAACGAGTCTCTCTATGCAAATTGTGATGAATCTGGCTTTTGTTCTCCTGCCTTGGGCACCCAAGTTGTGTGACTAGGAATCCTTTGATGGCCAATCTGAACTCTGTCTGTAATATGCTGTCCATTTAATAGCTGCTTTGACTCCATGATGCTTGTAATCAACCCACAGCGAGTAGCATAAGGTAGAACTGTGCAGCAAATCACACTGGCACGCCCTCCGTACACCCATGTGACCCAGGAAACTAAACACTATTGGCTTCCCACCAGAACACCAGATATTAGGCTTCCTTGCAGTGAAGAACTGAATTTTTATTGGAGGGAAAGTTGAAGATGTGTTGGCATCGTGACTGATGTCAAAGGCTGGGCAGATGCTTACAGCTTTTGTAAACTTTATATCTTCAGCTTTATAAATTAGTTAAAAATACCTTGATTGTTTTTGACCATTGAATCAGAACCTGTGTTTGGTTATGGAAAGAAGAAAGGTAATAACTGAAGAAGGATTTATAACCAAGGGGAAAGGTAAAATACGGTAAATGTGCTATAGTAAATCACTTTCCTTACTGGAAATGAAGTGTTCAACTTGAATGTGAAGGATGTAGGTAAATTACCCTACCCACGCAGATTGAGAGTACAGCCCTAGAAAGCTCTTCAGTGTCAGTTAAATCCCCCTTTCTTTGGCTGGCAAAAAGCCGCTGTTTATTTTCTGTTCATCTACAGTGCCAAAGTGGCTATTTGGGTCAGGAAATAGAATTCTATTGTCTAAAGAAAGGATTGATGGTTCTCTGGCTACCAGAAACCTTGGCACAGAGTTCCTTGCTGAGTCTGATTTTAAGTATGGGACAAACCGGTCCAAAACTGTTTATTTACTGAGAAAACCCAGAATGCCTGGCACTTTCACAAAAAAGGGTCTGTTTTTCTAGCAAAAAAACAAGCATACTATTCAGATAATATTGGCAAACCCATTGCACAGATAAAACCATTAACCATTAATTATATATTTTTTTGCATATTTATGATATTTCTTTCTTTTAGGTGCCGTATGTTTTGCCTGTAAGTGCAGTCAATCTGCACTCAGCAGCAGGTGGTTAACAGGAAGACACTTCTTTGTCATTCGATGGAAAGACTGGTGCTGGTCTTTTGCCCTTCGCCTCAGTGAGGCTGCAAGTTCGCCAGCCTGACAAGCCGCGGCATGCATGCCTGCATCTGGACATTTCCCCATCTGGCAGCGTGTCTGGCTGCACACAATGGCTCAGGACATAATGCACACATACACGATAAAGGCAAAAGTGGGATCAATGCACCGGCGGTCACCTAATTTACCTCTAAAGAGAGCAAAGCAGGTGGCCGCTTCCCCACTGCCGTCCACAGAGACTCATACAAAGGCAACCCCCCCAGGAAGCCTCTTACGTACACAGCACCGGGTTCCTGTGGGAGCCTTTAGTATTGAAGTGGTTGGCATCACAGGACATTTGTCTCTGTCTCCCACCCCCCAGGACAGGTAAAATAACTGTTCCTGTATTACAATAAAGATTTAGTGTCTCTCACTCCTCACAAACTACACACACCCCTAGCTGTGCAATAGCCACAGGGAAATCACCCGATGAGCATTTATCAGCAGCCTTATACTGTGTAAAAAGAAGTTGGCATATATTGGTGACCACAACAGGAGGGGGGCAACAGACCCTTGCAGCTGCAGACTCCTGAATATCAGCTCCTCTTTCTTCGGTACACGTCCCGATATGGGAAATCGGCCCGGACGGGGGAGCGATGGATGGATTTGGCAGGCATGCATTTGCGGTCACTTTGGTGGCAAAACAAAACAACTATGTGGGAGAACGTGCCTTGTAAACGCAGAAAACTCCGTTTGAAGTTGGCAATGTAGCAGAATTCGGCGGATGAATGAGGTCATCTTAAATGCGACTTGTAGATGGGAAGCATGCCGGGAATGTGTGTGGGGGCGGGGGGGGGGCGTGTTTTTTGCAATGGTTTCTCCCAGAATCCAGTGCAGTCCAGAGATGTGCAGGAAGACAGCATCCAGGTGCTTTGGGGTGGTTTCTTCAGAGACGCCTGTGCCTGCCTGTGGCACGCGAAGCGTGCAGATGCCAGGTGATAAAGGTGCCATTATTTCAGCCACCTTCCTTTGCTGTTTTTTTTAGATACCCGAAGACTAGCTGCCCCCCTGCCCCCCACAAGTCCTGCTGACTGATGTGGGTGTTCAGTTCACAACATTAAGGCTTCCAGTTTCTTTCCGCAAAACTCCTCTTAGCTATTGATCAGAGACAAGGAAGCAAAGTAGAATTATCACTCGCCTGCAGGTAGCCATAGGCTGACAGAATCAGCTCCCCGCATGCCACCACCCCCAGGACAGGTAAAAAAAAAAAAAAAACAACACTGTTCACAAGGTGGATCTATTCCTGTTTCACAATAAAGATTTAAAGATGTATCTTTTTCCTTACAAAACACACATTATAAAGCCTTTTGTGTAATCTGATAATGATTGTTGTGCATGGCAAATGACATCACTGTAATTACAACAACACGACACAGCTGCTTACCAGTTCACTCCCACGACCTGGATATTGTGATTCTCTACGGCTCAAGAGCCGTCCCTCCGCGAGCAGCCTAATCTCTTTCTTTGGGCTCTTTATTTTAATAGGTATAAGTTACCAGACGACTCTCTGCGACTAAACACACCCCAGCTGGGCCCACTCAAGGCTGCAGCACTCCCGCTGGCGAGTACCGAGATGTGTGCGCCTTTCATCCAGCCTTGAGCAAATAGGCCGGTATTGTTCTGGATTGTCACGCAGTCCTCTTGTTGAAAAACGGATCCCCCCATCCTCTACCTCGTCCCCCCCCTCCCCCCCACAGATCTTCCCCGTTGCATAACAGGCAGCACCTTGTGAGTAGAACGCACTGTGGAACACTGTGTGTGGAAACCGGGTCAGCGCTGTGCTGGTTGTGTGAGGCTTTGGTCACCCCTCCCCTCCATGTGGCCCAACACAATAGCGCTCTGTCCACAGAGCTCCCCTCACCTCCCTCCCTGAGAAGAGATTTCGGTGGCTCTGCATTGAAGTTCACTTGTAATCACCTGCTTCCTTTTCAGACGGCTGGACCCAGATGAGACATCTAGGTAATCAGGCTCTGGCTACACGCTGCTGAAAAGGATCGCGGCTGAGCCCCTTCCAGGGAACGCAAATGTGCAGACGGGATTTGAAATCGATCCAGCGGGCCGACACTGCAGAGGATGAACATGCTGTCATGGTGTAAACACACTCCAGTCCCCTGTTGGCAGTGTCCTAACTATTCGGCTCGTACTGCGCCCACCTGGACCACAGCAACTTTGTTTAGCACGCAATGTTTACATGGCTAATACAGCTCCAGATAGGTGTCTATCCTCCCATTTTCATTCTGTATTAAATAATCACCACCCCTCTGGTGTCCTGTTTACAGGCAGCACTGTCCTGCTTCAAAAACCAGGTTAATTGGGTCAAATCGTCTTATCAGAATGATCTAATTTGTTTCCATAATCGCTTCATATCCTTGGTTCAACAGCAATTACAGATGAAAATTTCCTGTACTGCTGCCAAATTGCAGCTGTGATAGATATAATTCACATATGTTACTTTTATCTATCTATCTATCTATCTATCTATCTATCTATCTGTCTGTCTGTCTGTCTGTCTATCTATCTACCAATGTAGCTCTGGTTGGCATAGTAACATCATTGTGTGTGTGTGTTAGTGTGCTCTATTGCCAGTGACCTTGAAGGAAACTACACAGGAAACATCAGGAAGGGGTGTTTCAGATTCTTTTGTGCCGGGAAATCCTTTAAAGTTGCCAAAATACTGCAGACAGGTGAATGGTCTTAGCTGATAACTGACACTTAGTTAACGTAATGATTTATTTTGGCCAGCCTTCCCCCAGAGCTTTGAGACAGGACCATGCACCGATCCAGCATGGCTTCCTTGAGCTGGATTTGTGAGTGAAGTGACAGGACTCGTGGGGGTGAAGTCAAGGCTGGGTTCATGATGGTGTGGGTTAAAACGAATGGTCCAAAGACAGTGGTAGGTGAAATGGAAGTTATTAGCTAAGGTGGATGTCCCTTCAATCATTCATGTTACCTGAACCAGAACACAATCTCATATGAACAGCCATGTAAGTCCATATTTCTCTCAGGCCCAGAACATACTCTCAGACCTCTCTGTCGCCTTTTCCAAGACGGAACTCTTATTTTGTTTTCTTGTGTTTCGCTTGAGCTGACGCCAAAACTGCTGCCTTCTGTTTTTGTTCCTCCCAACGGTTTTGTTAAACCCACACCCACTCCCGTATCCAAATAAAGTACCTATCCCTCCCCCTCGTGCCGTGTCACAGGGCCCCGTTTGCAGTCCCATCCGGAGCGGGACTTACAGAGAGTGATGGTATCATGCACAGAGCTGCCCAGGGGGGTAACCCTGAAACAGCAGGTCAGCTGGAGTGAACTGCATTTCAACCCCACGCATACTGAGGAAGGCAGCTGTAGCTCAGAGTGGGAGGGGGGGCGGGGATTGGGGCTTCACATCACTTTCACTACATCGGGAAAAGACTGCCGCCCACACTGAACGTTCTCACTGTCCTTGGCTGTTCCCAGATCAGCTTTGAGCCCTCCCACCAACAGGTACGCCTGCATGCACAACCAGCATAAGCATCTGATTAAATGAAGCCTGACTTGTCCTTTGTACAGTAAGCGCACAGGTACATTGGAATGCTTCTTCTCACATAACCCATCCTGCTCACCTTAGAGACACATGTACACGCATACAGTTCAGAGCCAAGTTTGGGGTCTGAGGTTAAGCCATTTATTCAGTTACCCTGGGGCATTTTGAGGACTTAAGGGCTTTGCTCAAGGGCCCAATGGAGATATGACTATTTTTGCGCAGAATGAGATTCAAACTAGTGACCTTGCAGACATAAGCACAGAGCCACAGCAAACACATCTCGTGTCAGCATCTGTTGGTCATCTGGGCTCTGGAGTGCAAATGCCAACACCTACAGTGACACCAAATATTAAGGGATTTGGGTGGAGCATCTACTCAGTCCACAGGGGGAAAAGCCTGGTGTCTGGTGTTGGACTTTTCAAATACATTATATAGAAGAAATTATTGCGACACACCTCTTAATCATGGAATTCAGGTGTTTCACTCAGACCTACTGCCACAGGTCTATAAAATCAAGGACATAGCCATGCAGTCAGGTTCACAAACATTTGTGAAAGAATGGATTGTTCTGAAGAGCTCAGTGAATTCGCGCCTGGTGCTGTCATAGGATGCTACCTTTGCATTAAGTCAGTTCATAAAATTTCTTCCCAGCTGGATATTCGATGGTGAACTGTAATGGCATTAATGCGAAGTGGAAGTGTTTAGGAGAAACAGAAACTCACAAAGTGGCAGAGTACGTAAAGTAACAAAGTGGGTCGCGGAGTGTTGAGGTGCATAGTGTTAACTAAATAGTTGCAGAGTTCCAGTCTTCCTCTGGCATTAACCTGAGCACCAAAGCTGTGCGGCAGAAGCTTCATGGAATGGGCTTCCATGGCCGAGCAGCTGCATGCCAGCCTCACGTTACCAAGCGTCAGATGGAGTGGTGTAAAGCACGCTGCCACTGGACTCTTAGTTCCAGTGAAGGGAACTCTTAATGCTTCAGCATACTGAAATATTTTAGACAATTCCATGCTTGCAGCCTTGTGGGAACAGTGTGGAGAAGGCTCTTTTGTGTTCCAGCATGACTGTGCCCCAGTCCATAAAGCAAGGTCTATAAAGACTTGGGTTGGTGGGTTTGGTGTGGAAGAACTACGCAAAACCCTGAACTCAAGCCCATCAAACACCTTTGGGATGAACTAGAGTAGAGATTGTAAGCTAGGCCTTCACATCCAACATCAATGCCTGACCTCACAAACGCTCTTCTGGTTGAATGGGCAAAAATTCCCACAGACACACTCCAAAATCTTGTGGAAAAACTTCCCAGAAGAGTGGCAGCTGTTATTGCTGCAAAGAATGGGATGTCATGAAAGTTACTGTAAGTGTAATGGCTGGTGTCCCAATACTCTTGTCCACATACAGTAGTGTATAGAAGCATGTATGAGATAAGATCTCAGTTGACGCCAGTATCCTGCTTAAATCATGATACCGGGAATAATGTGACTGTGTCGTAAGGTAATGAGTTTGTAGTAGGGGGGTGGACATTTACTCATTTAGCTGATGCTTTTACCCAAAGTAACATGAAAGTGAGACAGCAGGGTCAGGCAATCCCCAGATCAATAGGGAGCTTTAGGGCCTTGCTGAATGGGCCAAGAGTAATATCACTCTTTCAGCTACAGGAATCAAGCCGGCAACCTTCCGGTCACAGGCAGTAACTGCAATTTGTAAATAATCCCTGCAAGAAAATAATACCAGAGATAGAGTATTCTGTTAGTTAATCAATGATAAGGATAAAGCACACAGGCTGGGAGCTTTTAGGGCCTTGCTCAACAGGCCAACAGTGAAATCACTCTGCTGGTCACGGGAATTGAACGGGCGACATTCCAATCGCATTCCAATCACAGCAGCGATTGTAATTTGCAAATGATGCTTGCAGGAAAATAATACCGGAGGTATGATGATCTGTTAGTTAAATTAGCAATAAAGATAAGTGACACAGGCTGGGCCAGTGGATCTGGGGGCAGATCCCATTTCTGCTCTATATGCAGTGTATATGTTCTCTTCCTATTCTGCAGCTTTTCTTTTGGTTTTCTTGTTTCATTCAACAGTATAATGATAAGTAATAGACTCGCTGCAATGGATTGGCATTATGTACTGGGTGTTCCCCTGCCTTGTGCCCTGTGATAGGGTCCAAGCCCCCCACTACCCTTTACAGGAGAAGCATTTGGAAGATGGACGGTGTAAAAATATTTAATACAGAATCTATTTCACTGCATATTAAAAATCTGCTTGGACGTAAATGGAGCCTCTCTTGACTGCAGAGAAACATTTTACCAATGAGGCTGCAAATTCATGGGATTACAATAAATAAAAACAATAGTGTTGTTGAGCAGGTTTCGAAACACAGCATTTCCTGCGCACTTGGTCTCAGAGGTCATGCTGGCGCCCTGTGGATATTTTTCCCTGGGAAGAAATGATTTCTCGTAAGTACTTGTCCTTTCCAGGATAATATGTCTTGTACTTTAATGCCCTGGATACACGCAGAAGCTGTTTGTAACTGGCCTATAGACAATTTATCAGCTCCCTTCCAGAGATTTGGAACAATGTCTGAAACCTTTAGTAAAGTCTCCTATTGGCTTTTTACCCACAAACACTGCCAACTGAAAGCCTAAATAAGTGCCTCTTTGAATTAGGAAGGTGCTGATGGTTGCTAGTGTTACCCAAAATATTCTATAGATAAATGACTTACATAAATCACCATCCAACAGGCAGAGTCGGTCGCTAAACCACACAGATCCAGTTATCGTATGGACTGCATGTGACATGTTAATCTCATGCTGGGTCAATGTAGCGTGGGAGGTGACGGCAGCCTGCTGTGTGTGCGTTTACGTGGCATTGTGTCTGTCTCAATGCTCCCTGTGTTGGACATTTTCAGAACCGGCCCATGCCTCATTGGTAGGATGGGGTGTCAGATCTGTTCCTGACTGCGCAGTGTCATCCGCCCTGGAACAATAGCAGGAATCACAGGGCCCTTGGCTTCTCACTCTCTGAGACAGAATCACAGATCGCAGAGCCCACTGTCCCGCCTGTGGGGACTGCTGGCCCCCAGAGCGTCCTATACCAAACCTCCCACAGTCAGATGCCACTTTCAAAGCTCCAGTATCTAAACATACATTTTTATTTCTAAATAATGAATTGAACAGAACAGAATAGAATAATTCTGATAGAGGTTCTCATAAAGGTGACATTTCTGTTATTGTTCTTGTCTTTTCCTTGCCTAGTGTGACATTATTGTTTAGACCAGTATTTCCCAACCAGGTTGGGAGGGAGCAAAAATGTGGACTGACTGGGGGTGCCCCGAGGACTGGGTTGGGAAATACTGATCTATGTGGTTTATTTAGAACAGGAAAGGTAAGTGCCAGTTCCCAACAGCTTACAGTAGGAACCCCGCTGACCTTCTCACATCTATCCAACATGAAAGGGTCCAGGAGATGACGTCACTAGACATGTGGCTGATATTCGTCACAGCGGTCTTCTGTTTTGATGATTTTCCTATCCAAATAAACAACCGCTTGTGCAGCTAGATGTGCTGCTTGACCAATCACATAGTTTCCACTATCAAGGCAGCAACAACAGGTTTTTAGCAGAATTTCTACAAATTTTAACCAGAAGTTTCAGTTTCTTAATCTGCCTAGAGTTGGGCATGGCTGATCAACATTTCCATCATGTCGTTGTCACTGATGCTACTTTTTCCATTTGCCAGTGAGGTTTCTAGCATGTAAAAATATATATTTTATAGACGAAAAATTCATGAATGATTCCACTATCAGCTGTGCTTGGATGCTTATGACGAATTTGTTTACAATAGCAAAGCTTAGATATTTTCCATATCCTGTAATTGTTATTCAGATGGCTAGAAACAAGATAGTGGTTTCATTTGGTAATTAAGTACAATACAACATGGAGCAACTGCTTACTGTTTATTTAAATAAATCTCATATTAAAATCTCACATTTGTTTCATGGACTGGTCTTGAACTCTGCAAAAATAATAATCATTAGCATGGAGAAATTCTTCTGTTATCACACCATCACCTCTCTCTTTCTATTAATATTATCACTGATTTCCACGCGTACATCAATCATTACCCCACACCCACTTTGTTTCTCTAATGTAGACACCCCTTCCTCAATATTTCACACCCCCCCCACACTCATTTTTGATATTTGCCACATTTTGTGTCTGTAGGCATCACAGTGAAGGATAACAAAGCCTGATCAAGTGCAACTGACCCAATGGAATGTTCTACTGCAGCCCCACCCTTTCCAGACTAGCCCCCCTCCCACTCACTTTTGACTAATTGGTTGATTGTGGGTTACTTAACAGGGCAGTTTCCCTGTTTTATTTGGCAGTTCGTGAGACTTTCTGATGCCGGAGCCAACAGTCCAATTTAAAGAACCGGGCTTATTTTCAGACACACATGTGTGTTTTTACAGTCTGTTGTTGTCCCTAATCCTGCTGATTTTCAAAGGCCATCCTTCCCATAACCTCAGGGAACGGCATCGTACTTGCATATCATTTAATGCATCTTTTGACGAGCTATTTTTTTTCTATGAATAATACATGGAAAAAAAAACTATCCGATGTAAAAATGACAACAAACTTAACGATAAAAAATGGAATCTTGCCATTTTCATTTAAGTGCTTATTCCATACTTGGTTTCAGTGTGGGTTTTAATTAAAGCACCCATTAAATGCAAAATATACAGACATATGCAAATCATATCTGTTATGAAGTGCTGCTTTTTTGTGATCATCATTGCTAACATGGTTAACAAGAGTCAGATAAACACACTGAATAAAGTTTGGATGCTTGTTTTCAAAACATACCTTTTTTTCTTAATTCAGTTTCATTCCTGATAAGGTGACTGTTGCATGAACAAACAAGGATTCACCACCAAAGTACCTCTTACACCATTCATGTCAGTAAAGCTAAAATCCTGATCTATGAATAAATAAGTTAATGTAAATAAAATGAATATAAATATGAGTACTGGACCATATATTTATGCGTTAGGAGTTTCTTTTTTTCATCAGTGCAGTATAGCAAAGTTTGCCAGCCAAGTGTCCTGATGAGCACCCTTTGTTTTTCAGTGTGCGTATGTGTTTGTTGTTTTTTGACAAGCGTACACCTTGTCATTACAGCTCTGTGGATTCCTGTGGCTTCGTTGTGAGCGTTTGCTGTACTGCAGTGCTCAGATCTGGTCTCCCGGGGCAAATCAGTCATACATAGGGTGGTTATTAAAGTTCGAGTCGCAGTGTATCATTACGGCACAGAGAGGCGCTCTCGCGGAGCTCCCACATCTGGGGGGCCGTTTGCCGCCGTAAATCATGTTGGTGGATTCTACAGCCTTGGGCTAAGCGACGGTTTCCTTTATAAGGCTTGGTCTTTAGCAGTAGCATGACCATAGATTCTGTCACTCCTGCACAGAGAACGTCTCAGCGCATCCCCTGTGCTCCAGTTTATCACTGTACCAGTAGGGGGCAAGCAAGTGCGACCTGGTATATGACAACCAAAGTGCCTTTTGTGCT
>JAABNX020000002.1:22299025-22312134 GCA_015163995.2 Mormyrus lacerda | reverse complement strand
AAAAGGAGTCAATCTCACTTAGTAATGAGTAATAAGACAAGAATTTTATTATTATTATTATTATTATTATTATTATTGTGATTATTATTAGTAGTATCAATAGTAGCAGTAGTAGTAAAATAATTTTAATTAGTGTCTTTCTATTAACCCTATTATCAAAAAAATCATTTAATCAAGAATACTCATAATCCATTTCTCTGTCAATTTTCCTTTTCACTTACTGTACTGGGTCTAAAGTGCATGTTATACAGCTCAGTAATTAATTTACAGGACAAGCCGCCGAAAGGCATGTAAATGTAATGTTATTTATAAGCAGTGCAAGCAGTGAGAAAAACTATGAAAATTGTCCAGTTGAGGCAGCCAACAGATGTGGAAGTGTCTCGTGGCTGTAGGGGTAACAGTGTCCCATGTTTAGTTGGCAGGTTTCTTCACACGAAGTTCTGTACACTGACACCCCCTGTGTTTCGCACCGCGAAACAATAAAAGAACAATAAAAATGACAGCAAAAAAGCAATAGCAAGATTAGGGGGTGCAGAAACCTAATCTGGGAATAAATCGTGTTTCACCCAAATGACACTATCTTTGATAAGGCTAACTAGGGCCTCTCAGCCGGGGGAGGGTTGGTGGTGGGGGGGCATCATAGATGTAGATTGTTTTAGGAAAAGGATCAGACAAGCAGAGGCTGGTGTTTCTCAAGGCAGAAAATCAGATATAAAGGGTTCTAAACATTGCAAAATTTACTGATATGTGTGATAAAAAAACAGCGAGAGACTTGGATGACAGCGTCAAGACCCAGAAGACATTTTAGAGACAGCAAATGGACTGGGTGGCCATCATTAAGAGACTGCCTCTCCTCTATATACATAACTGCCCCCTCAAAGTGAGACCTCCCTCCCCCGCCGCCATCAACACGGGCCATTTGGCGACGGCTCTTTGGGTGAGACGGACATGTTTTGTCAACTTGTCTCTGGAGCAGCTCCCTTTACAAGGAGCCAGCCCGTGAATATTAACTGTGCCGGCGTTCTGGCCACACAAGCATGGGCCCGGAGTCTCTGAGTGAGTACTATGCCTGCAGTCCCATCACCTGGGGTAGGGGGGCACTTCATGTAGCGACTGCAGTATTCCTCACCCTACGGCCGCATAATGTAATATAGAGCAGCCAAGCACTCCATGATGTCATCATGATGTCAAGAGTCACCTGTGTTGTTCTTCCTGTTTCACACGTTCTGATTGTGTGTTCTCTGGTAATTAGGGCCTCACTTTTCTTGCTTGGGGGTGGCTCAGTGGGTTTGACCTCCGTGTCAGTGATCTGAAGGTCACTTGTTCAAATCCCCCACCCTTTGCAGAATACTCTCATCTCCATTGGGCTGTGCACTTGGACCCCAAGCTGTGTGTGTGTGTCTCAAAGGAAAGCACGATGAGATGAAAAGAAACATTCCACAATGCACCGCAAATAAAAATGTTGAACCTGCACCCGGTAAAGACGCAAAAATGTAGTCTTCTACTATTACAATGCACAACATGGTTTACTATAGTAAGATGAAAGCTAAGCGCCCAGAACACACTGCTGGAAATGTGGAAACTGTTGGAACTTGGAGCCACTGACTGGATGGTAGGTTCTAGAACCAGGTGTGCTGGGGTAGAAAACAAAACCAAAATTATGAACATGAGACAGACAAGACAGGAAGAAAAGGCCAAAACTGATAGAGTACTAAATTGAGGCTTGAAGCATGTCAAAGTCATGATCCACAGGAGAAGCCAGACTGAGCCCTGAACCCTGAGCTGTATCTGTTAGCCTTATTTACTTTAATTAAGTCCCAGATGACTTGGGAGTAACAACAAAAATATCCACCAGGTTATCAGCTTCTCACATTCAAAGTGCATCGCAATGATAAAGTACGACATCTCACGGTTCACTGCTTGTATAAATACTTTCGAATAATTAATTTTAAATACCTAATGCGCTGAGCTTAACTGATTCTATTAGCTGACACATCACTTTTATTATAGTTTCTGATATTTTTACAGTACAAATGTAGGAAGAAGCATAACTCTAAAATGGTTTTCACTACATGATTTATAGCAACAGGTAAATGCTTGCTTGAACGATAGCCTTGGGGAAGACAGGTCGATCTGGATACACAGATAATTGTGTCTGGATTTGCTCCTCTATTATCTGTGAAAGCAGTATAACACTGTAAGACAGCAGCAGTTGCAGCTAAAGAGAGGGATCTTTTCACTCTTCCTCGGTCATGAACTGTGAGGTGTCTTGCTAAGTAAAGCAAACTAAGACTGCAGCTTGAGTTTAGCAGGGTAAACAAAACAAAGAAATCCAGAGATACTCTAGGGAACTGGCAGAGACTCGGATGCCCTGTCCACATTCCTACTTGACGAGTAGTTTATTTGGAGGGCTGTGTTTTCTCTCTGCATTGCTAAATGACGAAACACCGAGAACTAAAGGAGTCTGCAACACTAGTGTACATGGTCTAACTTTGTCCCTAACAGTGGAGAAGATAATGGAATAGAAAACCTAGTTTATTCATTATTTAAAGACAAAGGCACAAGATATTTAAAAGTGAAAAAAAATATTTGCATTTGTGTATGTTTGCCTTTCTGTAGCTTCCCTCGTTCGTCTTCTTCTCCATCTTTGTGCCCCTGCCCACCCTTCAGATCATTGTTTATGAGTGTGTGTGTGAGGGGGGGGGGTCTGCAATTAGAGGAGACCACATCTGCCAGACACCGGTATGCCGTCAGGGGTATTCGCTGGTCCTGTTAAAGATTAGATCCAGGCCTGCCCTGTGACCCCCCACTATCGCATTTCCCCATCATCCGCCCAACCCCCCCCACCCCAACACATCCCCCGGGGTGAAAAAATGCAGCCATCCCTATTGGCACATTCGAGTCCCAACAGCAGGAAAATGTCACACACATCCAGGTGAAGCTGTGCTTCTGAATACCCTGGTTGCCCGATAAACTGTGAAGTCACTTGGGCTGCTATACGATTGGTACTAATCCTTGTAGCACCAGTGGGTTTTTGGCTTCACGGTGGCATGTCTGTTTACTTTCGACACAAATTTCTTATAAGTTATGGAATCTGGTCCCTGTGAACCATGAATGACGAAAAGTAGAGCAGCACCAATGTTCAGCTGGCATGCAGCGCACTAGAAAGGTATAGATTTACGCCTAGCCAAGAAAAATAACAATATAACCTGTACAAAGGTGCTTCTATAGCAGTGATTCTCAATGATTGGTACAATTATGTTACTACAGTCTTTGGCTCGACCAATGATAGCCATTACAGGGGTGGAAAAAGAACTTGTCAGACAATGTGACCCCCGACCTCCCAAAGACTTGCATTTGACCCTACAAATGGGAAAATGGGCACCGGAAGATCAGGTCCATCTTAGGTGATGCAGTGAAAGGCAGAAAATGCAGACATCATCAGGCCTTACAAACTAAAATGCGGATGATTTTGTTGTAAATCATTGTAGAAATACATCAAGTGATTAGTAATAGACAGAATTAACTGTCATGTTACGGTGCCCACATTTTGTACTGTAAATATTATTATTTTTAGGGACCCATTTATTTAGTTACCATGAAACATTTTTTGTTGTTCTCTATCCAGCCAGGAGCTTCCCATAATTTCATCTTAAAAGCAAATTTATTAAAATTTGCAAAAAAATGCAATTATTTCAGATGTATAACTAGAAACTGGATACAAGCAAGTAGCATATTATAATGCAGGTGTGTATGAATGTAAGTAAAACTGTTAACGGCACTTCTTTTAAAGCTACAGGTTTTAAGTATATGCCATGTCAGTTTTGCAATGCGCTTAGAAGTAGTTATTTATTTTTGCCTGTGGTGTCATGCATCTTGATGCCTGACTAACGTTTGAGCAGCAGCAGCATTGATTCAACAATCAAAGGAGGGCGAAAAATTCCCAGATTACCGCTGTGAAATCTTTACTCTGGTCCCTTCTCAAAAGCTTCAAGTTAACTATTATCTTGACTTGATAGCATTAATCTTTATTGTCCTAGGCCCTGTTTTGCTGACAGCAATGAAGCCACACATTCTTTTGTTTCTATTGCTTTGTCGTAAATAAATTAAAATCATTATGGGTAATTAGTATGACTGCAAAATCAAATGTTATTTTTCTATGTATAAAGAAATGTTTTAGACTATATTGCAGCTGACTGATACTGCCTTTCTTTCAGTTTGAAAACAGCTTTTGTACAGACTGCAATTATCTATGATTTTCTAATTTCCAAAACAGGTATTGGCATTATCACCTAATTACAATAACCGGGCAGCAATTCAAATGGCTTAATTGAACTTCCCTTTGTAAGTCATCAAAGAGGCGACTAGCTGTTTGTCACAGTCCATCGGATTGTCTTGTGTCATTAATCTCCAAGTGGCAAGTCACCCTTTCCCTACTTCATGGTCTCTGTAATAGGACCCCTGCCAGGGATGTGGTGCAGCTGAGGGGCAATGGGGCATAAACGCAAGCTGACTGGAGCCCCTCTTTCCACCCTAACATTTATTTCAGCTCTACAGTACAGGCACTTCAAAGGACAGAGATTAAGATTTCAAAGGGGCCCGGCTGTAATCCTGTGCCGCAGCCCCTACTGCAGTGCCACTCAGAGTCTAACGGCAAGGCGATCTGAAACACATGCCGTATAGGAGGGGAAGCGGAGATGGGAGGGGCCCTCACCAAAGTTTCTTACCGGTCAATTTGCTTGAGCAATCACACACCCCTTTATTTCATTCCCTCACCAGAGCAATCTAATACAGCAGGGGTACGGGGGGGGGCACGCAGATGGGCAGATGTGCTCCTAGTCTCACGTAGAACCTTGCATCGGCAGTGCCTCCAAGACCCATTTCGCGATGGAAAGAGTGACAGTAACAAGACCCGGTGTGGGGCTTCGGGTTGGGTCGGGGGGCACGCCTTTGATCTCCAGGCCTACAGGTAATCCGAGGACTTATACTGATGAGAATCGAAGGATCGGCCCGGTGGCCTTGGTCTGCCCAACAAAGTACAATAGGCAGAAATTCAGGTCAGGCCCGAGCAGACACACAAAGCCTGAAGAAGCAGACCTCGTGGGAATTTTCCTCAAGGGACTTGAGGCTCGCCACCCTGTACTGGATAAGCCGTTAGAAAAGTGATGGACGGATGTTTTTGTCCCACCACAACACAAATGTAGCGGCATTTTAACAATGGCAGAAAATTATTATCTTAGAAATGCGAAGTAAAGTCCTCAATAGGAAACAGAAATGCAATGTACAGTGCATTGTTCTTCCTTCTAGAAGAATAGGGAGTCAATAAGCTATGAGAAAGCCCACATGGTGAGGTCTGCAAAAGGCATCTGACCTTAATTACATTAGAAAACAGCCCCCACCCACACAACATTGCTGCTGACCAACACCTCTTCCCTTCCTGGACAAAGCCCCTCACCCCTCATTCACTGGCATGGCACCCCCAAATGCCTGTATGACACCCCCAAATTTAGCTATGACTCCTCTGCAGCAGTTCCTCCTTTGTTGGAAGCCATGTCTTTTTTTAAAATATTATTATATTCCTCACTATACTCCAGTACTTCCAGTAAACTTTACCCTTACAACAGTTCTTTCCTAAGCCCACTTTACTCCATATCTAAACGAATGCAATTGGGTTTATTAAACCCAGTCATATTTCACTTGCTTTTCCCATGCTTGTTATCCATTTGTTCTCACTGTCATCACCCCAGTCTATGATCAAGGCTGTCTCTCCCGTCAACTGTCAGCGATGACAGCTCTACATAAATCTCATCGATCCTACAAGGTTCCCATTCCTAATTCCTATACTACGATCCCTGGAAATTCCGCCAGCAAGCTAACCACGAATCTTTCACGCAAAACGAAAGTTAGTCAGGTCCCTAAAGCAGTTTTTGCATGATGAGTAAAAGTCTCATTTCAGCGAGTGGCTGCTGCGCAAGCGCGCTGCAGTCTCGTTTTCTTGAAGTTTTAAAGCCAGAGAAAGCGGCGTAGTTGGCTTTAGTGTGCGACAGGGAGAGACGCCGCTAAAGCAGGCAGGTTGTTAAAAGTTGGAAATTATAGCGACGAGGCGCTTATGGAAATAAATGGAATATCAATGCAGGACGCATACTGACTTCTCTAACACTTTGTTGTAAGTTTTCTACTTTTGCGTGAATTTTATAACTCATTCACTGAAGTTTAACAGAAACGATTGTAGTTAAGTTTTGTGTTTTTGATCATAAATTTTGCAGACGAAAGTAAGGTTTTTTATTAGGACTTAAATTAATTTGTAATGATCGCAACTTTAACTTTTATTAACGATATGACGTTTATAATTATTTTGCAACTTGAGTTATTATTTGACCGAATTCATGCAAAATACTCTGAAATCGAAATGACAGTTTAACATTATGTAAGGCACTATTTTTTTGTATTTATATCCGAAAATAGGCCGTGGGATTGAGTAGATAAATACAATGTTGGGACTTCATCTCTATACTGCCTGAATCGTTTTGCGATATTTTTTTCAAGTTGTTAAAGTTATTTTAAATACAGTGATATATTAATATTTGCGTACCAGTGATATTTTGCAGATTATAATGTTGTATAGAGTGGTTTTGATGGTTTTTGTCCATATGATATACTCACTTTTTGGGTCTTAATTGCGTCTTGTATTGAATGCCTGGAGTGTGTGCAGCGCTTTCATGCGGTACCCGAGGGAATAGCGAATAATTAAGGTGCGTCTTGAAACCTGAATAATTTTTGCTCGACCGTGAACTACGGTAAACACGCGACGGACCCTAAAATGATACCGGCATGGCGTGTAACCTCTCTGATTGCCTTATCTCGAAATGCATTAGTCATTCTTGGTGAGGTTCCCTGTAGGGTTACAGCCTTATTAAATGCTTCGTGCAGTTGATGGTTGCATTTGGTATCGGGAAAAAAAGTGGCACGGAGTTTTACTTAGTGTTGGGGCTGTTTTACGGTTCATCTCCAGTTTTTCCACTCTTCTAGACCGCTATGAGCAAAGTAATCCCAAAGAAAAGGGGGGTGTCTTCATAGATCACTGTTTACATTCGACTTAAATATGACGATATAAATGTGATGATAATGGTGTTTTTCAACGGCACTAGATTAAAGTAAATGTATGGTGTCCTCAAAGTATTTGTACTTCTACGCTAATTCGGTAAAAGATCGATTGTTTATCTGGCAAATTTTGGAGAAAATAGCATATATTGTTAAATTACGTCTAATGACATTGCTTTACCGTTCAGCAAGTTGATCGGAAAAAAACATGAAATACACAGGAAAAATCCCCGGTTTTTCCGACAGCTCTATAGCACCATCCCATGTCCCTCATCAAGGGAAGCAGCCGGCTTGTTCTCCTGGCCGGTGGGATGTAATTAAGAAGTAGCGGGCAGAGACTGCGCGCTTGGCGAGGCGTGGAGGCGGGATGAAGGCGGACAGGACGAGACAAGCCGCTCGGGAGGGAGTGAGCGACTGCTTCCACAGAGCCGTAAATCTATACCGGCAGGCCGAGCCTGACATCGGCATTAAACCCAGGAATTAATATGTACTGTTTAGACATTAAATGACTGTCGGATTAGTTGTGGGGGGAACCACACACGTGTGGTCCCTGGTAATTGCAGAACATGGGTTTCCAGGTGGGGGCGTTGGCGCCTTTGGCCCAATTATTAACTAGGTAGTCTATTGAACTGCACAGCATGACGTGAAGCCGGCTTTCAAAAGTACATATTGTACAGATTACCTTGGATTAATTTTAAGCTGTATTGACTGTTTATCTTATAAGATGCAGTTATATTTCTGCACAGTCCAAATGTAAGGGGTTGATTATGCTTGTAATGCCTCTCTTGTGCGTCACGTTGGATAAAAACTCTGCTAAATAAATAAAACGTAAAATAAAGTCCACAAACCGGGTTGATTTTTTATTTTGCCCCTCTGTTGATATAGCTCTTATTTACCTAACAAACTGGGATCGGTTTATTTAAATTTAAATGAAAGCAGATTTGAACATAGTTCTTATATTTCAAGTGCAATTAAAGACCACAGATTCTACATGAGTTTAAATGTCAGGTTTAATTTTAAAATCATTCTTTACACATGGGAACTAGTGTTTGGAATTGCAAATAGATCATAAGTCATTCTCCAAATGAGCACATGTCACAAATAATGAATCTGTGTATTTCAATTTTTTTTTTGATCTATTTCATTCTAGTAAATCCATTCTAGCAAAATTGAATGGTTTCATGCTAAAAGTATTTTATGGGATAACTATGGTATGTCATTTGCTGATTTTTGCATTGCATTATAATGTAAACATGTATGGTGACATTTTCTTGGTCCTTGTTTTGGTTTGGACCCTGCAGGCTGTTCTCCTCCCCCGGATTCTGGGACGCACTGGATGCTGAGGCTGCAGGTGCCAGGAGATCAGTAGGACCTGTGGAAGGCAGCCTCCATGCTGATAAATGTGACCGTGTCCTCAAAGGAGTTTCAGGCCTGTTATGGAGTGTCACCGAGCGGCCCCTGTGACTTGGCCATGGAAGTAACCGGCATGGACGTCATCACCGCGCCGCTTGCCCCGCCTCCGCCGCCACCGCCCCCCCCGCCTCCGCCCCTACCCCCCCCGCCATCTCCCGCCATTACGCTACTGCACTCCTTGCCCCGTTCCAAGCTGCGTAACCTCAACTGGGAACGCATCCCCAAGGAGCGGGTGGAGGGCCGGCCCAGCGTGTGGAGTGAGCCCGCTGCCGCCGAGGACGACTTCGCCATCGATCTACGCTCGCTGGACGAGCTCTTCAGCCAGAGGGAGGCGCCGTCTGTGCAGAAGGCTAGCAGCTTCCGCCGAAGCCAGTGGCGCTGCACGTTGACCCAGGATGCTGCTGACAAGGTGAGCGGCTTCTCCCTCTGCCTAAGGCGTCCGGCGGTGCAGACTTTATGCTTTCGGGGGAATTCCATAGGTGTTTCAGGGTGTTTGCTGGCACTGTAACCCACCAGACTTAAGGGTGTCATCTGCCCTGATATGGCTTCAGAGAAAATAAAAAGCAATTACACCAACACCACCAACGCAAGAATAGGCTGCGGAGAGTCTTTCAGGATACTGCAAGGGAGGGGAAAAGGAGACAATGACTCATTTCCTCCCTGGAGAAAAGCAATTGATCCCAGCACTTGTAGTTTTTATGTATAGCCTGGATGAATGTTGCACTGCTGTAGTTTGTATATTAATTTCTTTTAGGGGACTCTACTAGTTTATGTCTCCGTGGTGCCTGAGGCTATTAAGACTATGATTTAATCGACTCGATTAACAAATATCAATTCACATCATTAAATGATGAAGGGAAACGCTGCCAGAAAAAAAAATCTGTCCCACAAAGCAGTTTAGAGACTCCCCTTAGTGGAGAGTACAGACAATACATCACAGTACAGTGTACTACACGTGTGTTCCTGTGATTTCAGAGAGTAAGCTACGTTGTACATATCCAGAATTTTTTGTTCTTAAAGTGCAAATAGAAGTCAGAATGTTTCTTGCGCGTTTTTGAGGTTTTTTCCAATATACTCTTATTAAAATGAAAATATAAATATTATTGTCTTTTTGAATTCAGATAAATTTCAGTAAATTCAGCTCATGTTTCACTGCATTGAAAAAAAAAAAAATATATATATATATATAATGTATTACTGAATCGAATCGTGTCACAGTAACATTCCGGATATCGCCAGAATCATAGCAAAGCTTATGATTTATACCCCAATTCAGTATGCGTGAATTGTGAAAAGTGTATATTTAAGCCGAAATTCAGTGGTTGCGTTCCATTACATCTGCATTAGGTCTTGTGCTAATCTGCATATTTTTCAGTAATTTTCTTGTCTGCAAAAGTACTGGGGGATAAATAAACCACCCTCATTCTGATGTGACCACTGGACCCTCACTTACAAACCCCCTTTAGCTGCCTCAGTCAGTGGCACGTCTCTCGTCTCTCTCCTCATACAGGTTTCCCTTTTAGATGCCAAGCGCAGCATGAATGTGGGAATTTTTCTGCGTCAATTCAAGAGGTAAGACCTTCTATATCAGTGTTTTCCAATCCTGTCCCCAGGGACCCCCCCCAGACTGTCTGGCAGGGAGCTGGGAGAGAGCAGAAACGTGGGCTTCCTGGGGGGGGTCCTGAGGACCGGGGTGGGAAACGCTGCTCTACATGCTCCTAAGTTGGCTTTATTGCAGATAAGTGTCTACAAAAGAGCTGTATAGTTGTTTGTGTCCCGTTTGCTTAGAGAAAGCAGAACCAAATCAGAAGGAACCTGGTTAGCCTGCTTGTTGTGTATTGTCCCGTACTGTAGGTGCAGAACATAGATGGTACTTAACTAAGAAAGTTAACACCCTCGGGGTGTTTGGAAGGGGGGGGGCAGCGATCGTCTGAGGTTGTTGTGGGAGGTGAGGGCAGGGTCACGGACAGAGACAGACAGGTGTGGAGTGAGCGGACACTTTGAGTGTACAGCTGGGGGGTAGCGTTTAAAGGTCATTGGGGTCAGAATTGACACCTGCTTTGAAGCTTTAAGCCTCATTTTAACTGTGTGCTGACCCCCCCCCCCCCCCCCAGAGAAAAAGGAAGCGCTCCGCTTTTCCTTTTCTCTCCATTGTTTGGGCTTTTTTATGAGCCAGAGAGCTCAATAAAACATTTTGTGCTCTCCAGGTGTCGTCCACTTGTATTCACTTGATAATGGTTAATGGTCACCCCCCCCCCCCCACCGCACTCCCTAATTTACATTACTGGGGATGTTAAGTCATACTTAAGAGGGTTTGCATGTTAACTTGCCTGTCTGTATAATATTCGGTGTTTCTGTTCAGCGGGCGTGATGTCATGCCCCTACTTGTGCATTGAGCAAGTGGGTGAGCGAGCGTGTTTCACGCCCATCTTCAGGACGAGGGCTGTGCTTCCAAGTGGCTGTCAATGTCTGTCAGGACTTGCATGGAAGACTCAATATAATGAGGGTGCTTTTGTGGATGGGGGAAAAAAAAAAAGTTCGTATCCACCCACTCATTTGTCCTGCCCTTGTAAGAAACGCGAACGACATTTTAATTCTTATAGAAACAACACTTTTGAAGTATGTTTGGATTGAAACTTGTCGGATATGTCATGCTTATTTGTTGGATACTTGTCTAATGCATAGCTTTAGCTATGCAGACTAACAGGCTGACTTTTTAACTTGGCTCACATCTAATGTTACACATACATGTCATTGGCCTAACTGCTTGTCTTCTAGTTTAACATACAGAATCTATCTGAAGTCTCCTCTGGTATTTTTCTTTAAGAATATGCGCAGAGATAAATTTGTTTTACGGTTAGACTTTTGATGAACTGTAAATAATGAGGGTTGTGAATTGTGAATTGCATCCAACATTTCCCTTAAGTGCAAAAAGAAATCACCTATAAGGGACAAAAGTTGAGAGTCCAGGCGGCTCCCATATCGTAACAGTGTGTGTTCAATTCCTTTCAAGGGAAGATAAAACCAAAAATAAACACGATCGGAGGCACCTGTGTGGGTTTGTTTCTACTTGCCGTTCTTTTGTTTTGCGACAAGAAGCCAGACCGTCTGTCTTTGGGCGAGGTTTGTGCTGATGCAGACAAAGGGAATGATGAGCGGGAGAGCAGAAGGGGGCAGGGTCTGCTTCAGAGTAGTCGCTTAGGCCCAAGTCAGTCTTTCACATAGGAGAAATGAGGATGTGTGAACTTGTCCTTCTCGAGTGGAAACGTCCTTCGCCAGACGTGCTGAATGGTGTCCACACCTCCAGAACAGTGCCGTATCTGGGCATGGTGTGTTTGCCTCTCCTCCCTTCTCAGGGTGACTTCCAGGGACACTTTTCTTGTTTGCGTTCTGCTTCCAGGTGTCGCCAGTTTGGCGTGAGACCCGTTACCCATAACCCCTAGGCGCAGATAAGCAGGCTCGTGGAGGATGATTTGCTCTCCGTTTGCATGCTGACTGCAAAGCGTACGGTCCAGAGCCTCGTAAACCGGGCTGAGCCATTTGCTGGCCTCTGTTAAACGCCTCCTGACTCCAGGCCAACAGGCAGGGTGTTGCAAGAGAGCCTGATCACATTCACGCACTTTTTACAGTATCAGTCACAGACCCGTCTGGCTGGTGACTGCTTAATATGCATTAATCGTAGCTAATAACCTGAGCTTCAGTTTGCAGTAGGGTGGGGAGGTGGCAGATTAAAAGAGAGATGAAGAAAAAATGCCTGTGAACAAGATGTTTGTTTCTAAATTGCTCCATAGAGATCATAAGTGCATAGTCACATCAGGTAGTGCTTGAGGCTGCATCTGTAACAGATGAAGGTGATGTAATGCTACAGTGGGGAACTTTCTTGTTTTCCACAGCCCCGCCAGGGAGATTGTGGAGGACATCAGGCAGGGGGATGGAGAGCGGTACGGGGCGGAAAAACTGAGCGAACTTTGCAAGCTCCTGCCGGATCGAGAAGAGGTATTTCTCCCAGTCTTGTTTGTGGCGTGTCAAGCCGTGTGCCCATAGGACAATATCACAGCCCTGGGCTGAGTTTGTTCAGGAGCTTCTATTACAAATTTGAGTCACGTACATATTTTCTGCGCATTCATGCGTCTTCGGGCTAACCGTCGACGTGACTTGACTACCGTGCAGGAGAAGCGCCTGCGATCCTTCCAGGGGGACCGCAGTCTGCTTGGGGAGCCTGATCTCTTCATGCTGCTTCTAGTGGAGCTACCCAGGTGAGTCAGCTGCTTTCAGTGGCTTCAGGTCAGCGTCTCCTCCGCTGTCCGAGCTCGGTCACCCAGAGCTATCCCAAGGATAAAACGGCAAGACTAGCAGAAAGACTGACAGAGAGGTGTATGTATTTCCTGGGGGCTGATGCAATAAATTCTAGTGGGTGGGGGCTCTACCTAATGTCACTCTTCACACCAGCTGTGCCCGACCTCTGCAATCTCCTCACAAACCTCTCCCCCACGCTGGAGGAGCCCATCTGCGACTACCTCATTTATTGCTGAATCAGTTAATCAGTTCACTGCCTGCATCCTCCCTCTCTTTGTCTCCTCTGTTCACACCCAGTC
>JAABNX020000002.1:22283300-22296556 GCA_015163995.2 Mormyrus lacerda | reverse complement strand
CGCCCCCCACACTCCCTCAGTCCAGCAGCAGGTATGCACTCATTGCATGTATCTCCCTCATTACTAGGCTGTCTGAAGAGTCCGTGCGGGATGATGTCTTCCGGTTACGGGACAGGCTTACGGAGCTGAAGGCCAGCGTTCAGAGTGAGCCTGAGGTGCAGCAGCAGATCCAACAGTTCCTGGAGGTGAGTATGTCTTCGCCAGTGCCATCAGAAGAGTGCACAGAGTCACAGAGCTTTCCGGTGATGCAACCCTGTCACCTGCCACCAGTCCTACAACATGAATGACCATTACATGCTGAGCATGTTGCTATTGTATTGCACAAATGAAACATGATACATTTCCATCAACAGGTTGCAGAGAAGAAGCTGGAAGCGGCAGAGGCTGAGACAGAGGCCTTACGGAATGACCGCCAGGCCCTTGTTGACTTCTTTTGTGAGGACGAACAGTCTTTCAAGCTGGAAGAGGCATGCAAAGTCTTCCACAGCTTCTGCCAACGCTTCCAAAAAGCAGTGAAGGTCTGCATCATATTTTGCGTCCCTTATATTTTTAATAACGATGCTATTTGTTTTATCCTGACTTGGGGTTGAGGTGAAAATCAATTTTGTTACAAAACAATTCTTCAAGATGGTGATATCAATACTTAAATATAATAATTTTATGAGTTACAAGCTACAACTAACCTAAGTGTGTGAAATGTAAACTTCTTCCCTGAACACTAACAGCTATGTCTAAATTTACACCTTTATTAAACCATTTGCACCTTTATTAAACTTCTCCTCCCTGATTGGCTGTAGCTCGTTGCCTCACTCATTGTCAGTTGCAACACATTTCACAGTGCTGGATTTGGAGTTGCCAACAAGTCCAGATATTTAGCCTGCTAGATACCTGACAGGTGTCTACGACGCATTGGTGACTGTCGGTCGCATCTTTGAAGTAATAGTGATCAGGCACCCATTTGCCAGTGCCAAGCAACACAGATTTACCTCTGACTTGGGGCTTTGGTTGGGGATTGCCAAAAACTTTCGGCAAACGTAAAATCAGCCTTACTTGGTTAGTGTGAGCTTAGCATTATTTATTTATTTTTAAGCCCAGTCTGAATATTCTGTCAGAAGCTCAGGTGATGTTGTCTAAAATGAGTTAGCATGTTGAATGTGTTTCCAGGAAAATATCTGAGTTCGACATATCAGAACCGACAAATATTCTTAGTATAATGAACCACTCTCTGCCTGGTAGCTGGGTTACTTATTGGGAAGCCAAAATGTTCCCAAACTACTGACTTAAGTGGTGTGGGAGGGTCTTTGAGGTCTGTAGCACTAGCTGTAACTAATTCAAAGCCACAATTAGCATAATGTTCTCCATGTTAAACATCTACTTGTGAAGTTGTTCTAATCGTGACAAGAAATGTGTTAATTTGTTTCACTGCACGTTCCAAACCAAAAATGCTGTAACCGAAATGAAATACGTGTACCATTACAGCACTTTCTTTTGAATGTAGACCTCACATGCTCATTAACAAAATTTATATAAAAATTGAGATGCGTGCAATCGGCACACGTACATTAATACTGATTTGGCCGGTCACTGCCAGTTTCCACCCCTACTCATTCTTGTACTACTTCTACTAATTACACTACACACACCCTTAATGATGTATGTGTGTGTGTTTTTCCCCCATTGTTCCCATCATGTAATTCAGTTATAGGATTATATCGTGTTTCTCTCACTCTCAGGAGAATGCGGAGCGTGAGCTGAAGGAGCAAAAGCAAGCAGAGCGCAAGAACATGGAGAGGCGGCGTTCTGTGGCTTCCTGCTCAGGCCTGGACCTCAACATGGGTGAAGACAGCCTGGAGCGAGCCCTGGAAAAGACACTTATCTCCGCCCATACGCGCCGTAGCCTGCGCCATGCTACATCCCTGGGGCCCTACGACAGCCCTAGAGCCAACGCGTCACCGAGGAGGCACGGTTCTGGTGATTCACCCGAGCAGCAGGAAACCTGCACTGCAGCTACACAAACACAACATGGACTCAGTCATCGAGAGGGAATGAACACTGCTGACAAGGATATGCAACATGGACTGAACGCTGCTTCTACAGTTGGTGAACATGGACTGAATTCTACATATCATCAGAATGGGCTAAGTACTGATACTTCAAGCAGCCATCTTGGGCCCAAGTCTGAAATTCTTCAAAGTCAGTGTGAACTGAGCACTGTTACTAGCCATAGTACTGATCAGCTTACCACAGTCAAAGGTACGTACAGTCAACAACAGGAGAGCACTCATAATATAAATAGTCAAAATAGGCTGATCTCAGATGCTGCACAAAGTGCTCAGGACTTCAGTAAAATACGAAACGACTCTGTATGTGCGGGCTGGAGGCAGAATAAGCAGCTTGCCGAGAGCCAGCCTCAAACCTCCGTTCTTCCCGGTGACTTGCAAGCTCGGGCTGTAGAGACTGTCAGCGAACCGTCCACGGACAGCGCTCAGCTGTTGAGACTTGTGTCTGAGAAGGTGTTGGCCCAGCAGATGGGTTCAACGCCTGCTGCTGTCCTGGAGGTGAATAAGTATAGAGGTTCGGATACGTCAGAGTGTGTTCCTCAGCTAGCTGAGGAAGCGGAACCGCAGAGGTCAGGCAAGGCGCGGACGTACTCACGTGTGGGTGAGACACTGGAGTGCCTCACCCTTGTTCGTGGCCTACACTCCTACGAAAACATAACCGTGCCTGTGCAACGGGCTCCACCCAGCCACTGTTCAAAATGGAGGAAGGAAGTGGGTGACCGAGAGAGGTCTGTGTATCAAGCAAGCAAGGATGACACTCGGAATGCAAAGTACCCTCTACGAGTTCGCAAAACCCAAGCGCCAAGGCCGGGGACCCTTGTCAATGCTAACATTTCCAAGGTCCGCAGCAAGGCAGATCAAGCCCCTGTCGAGGAGACCTCCTTCGCACGTGGATCCCGTCTGCCCATCACACAAAGCAACTCGGGCCGCTCCACAATAGGCCAACGACCCCCAAGTGCCCAGGCCCAAATCAAACGAGCTAGCAGCACGAGCGATAAGGCTCGCGTCTTAGCCAACCAGGCTGTAAAAGCTAACCGTAACCTCACAGAGAATGCGACAAATGAGAAAGACAAGGCTGGAGCCACCCCGGCACCGTTCATCAGGGGCTCCCCCATGCGTGTCTCCAAGCGACTGGCACCCAAAGCTGAATCCCACATGGCAGCTGCAATGCTGAGTCCCTCCTCAACCACTGCCAAAACTATACGCACTTCGATCATTACCGCCGCTGTGGCCAAAGAGGCCAAGACTTCAGAGTCGGCCAGTAACAGGGTCTTAGGTTCACGGCTACCTGGGCCCAAGGTAGCTCGGCCAGCTGCTCAGCCCATGTGGAGGTGAGGTCTGAGGTGACGACCTTTGACCATTAATTGGGTGTTTCATGCTATAGGAGCAAAAAAAATTATTTTATGTTCACAAGGAAGTGGATGTGTTTTGGTTTTTTATTTATTTTTTTTTATTCAGGGCAAACACTGTCAGTGGGATGAGCATTCCTTTGAGAGGACCATAGTTTGCCTTTGCTGCTGGTACTTATGTAGTATGCTGGTTTCCCAGCCTTATCAGTGGGAGTTTTTCCAAATCTGCAATGTTATCGGTGATCTTTATATGTTTGGAGAAATGTGGAAGCGACTGTTAGGAGGCACAGAACAGAGTTTAGTTGAATTGTCCACAGCTATCTGCTTTTGTGAGAGGTGTGAACTTACTTTCTCAAGCTCAACTAATTGGCTTTGGTGGAAATGTTGAACTGTGTGCATAGGAACAGTAAGGAAATGCGTCAGACAGAACTCAGTTTACGTTCTTCGGCTAATTTATACTTCTGTGTAGAATCTACGCTGTTGGATGGTATGTACCCTACGCCAAAGCCCGACACTGGAAGTGGCATTTCTGGGTAGGTGCGTGTCAGGTTGCGCTGTAGGGATTGCGATGGTGTAGATTCTACTCAGAGGTATAAATTAGCCCTTAGATTTGACACACTACCTCCAACCCTTAGGGGAGGGGACAAGAAAATAAGGCCACCTGTGGTGTGGGAGAGGGTGTGTGTCGTTAAACCTCTTGATAAAACACCATAGCACCCATAATATATTGACGGCACGCAAGGTGCTCTTGATTGAAGTGCCTGATAGAAGTGTGATCCTTCATCCTCTGGCACCCTGACTGAAATATCTTTCTTTCTGTGTCTTGTTTATGCTAGCAGTCCAAAGTACTACTATTACATTTTTAAATATTTTGCTGTATATGGTAAAAATGCATAGGAGGTGTCATCTTGGTTAAACCCCACCCTACCTCCATTGTGCTGTAATAGCCTGCAATATTCCATTGAGAATATCCTAGCAGAATGACCAAGTGGGATTTTGCCAACACAACCCATTTAGCACAAATCTATTAATTGGGGTGAAACGGTTCTCAATAACCGCATTTGAAGTGGACGGTATTTCAGGGCTGATTGTTAATTGTGACTTGACCATCTGGCACAGCAGAGTACTCAGTGCTGTACTTGTACCCATTCTTTTCCTCTCAGTAAAACCTCCTCATTCTGGTGCACTTTACTGGCTGGTGAGGGACTGGGATTGGGTATCTGTATTTCTGTAGTGTGTGTGTGTGTGTGTGTGTGTGTGTGTGTGTGTTTCTCTTTAGTTTTCACAAAAGAGAATTTAATTTAAATTACAGATGTGATTGTAACTTGATGTCATTTTTTATGATTAAGTTCTGTAAATAAGAGTAAATAAAATAAAGATCATTGTCCCAGTGTGATGTATATGTGATTTGTCATTTTCCTCATGAAATGGTACTTGGGTGTATTTAAAAATCACATTCACACAGTTTTTCCCATTAATTGAACTTCAATTAATACTCCCATCTTCTGACCTCATCATGGTCACCTGACCCTCTCCCGGGTGGCGCGGTACACGAGGCTGGGGACGTCCCAAGATGGGATGCCAGTTCCTCACAGTGTACATGCTCACATAATGGGAACTTCAGACTTGGCCTGAGTGAAGACTGCATGTCTTTGGACTGTTAAAGGAACCCAGAGTACCTACTAAAAATCCCCGCGTGACATGCACTTTGCACACATGCGGAGGTGAGATTCTGATAGCCGACACTGGAAATGTGAGGCAACAGTGCTACTCACTGAACCACCCTCAGTTAGTTCAGTCCAATTATAATATGTCATAAAACTGGATCATTTCATGTGTTTTATAAAGTTTCTCCCACATGGGTAATTATAAAGAGGAGGGCAGCTATGAAGTGCTATATAAACTCAGCAGAGGTTTAAAATTATATTGGAATCATTCCCTGAAAGATGATATCCAATCATGTTTATTTTGGGGGGGAATATGCAATGAATATCCATTATTTGATAGTTTTGTCTCTGAAAGCTATTTTCCTGGAACATGAGAAGGACTGACGTAAGTTTAAAGGCCCTGTGTGAGCTGTGAGATCTTAGTGCTCTTATTGTTGATGGCTCCCTCTGCTTAAGAACAAGAGGTTCTCCCACATTTTACACAATGATTCCATCAGATGTTTGCAAATTCACACAACAGCAGGAAGACCTTTGTTTGTTTAGCAAAAGCTAATTAACTAGCCTGGCTCATTTTCAAGGTTCTCAGACTTCCTCAAGCACTTTCTGCCCTTAACCTCTACTCAATCTCTCCCTTTTTCCTTCCACTGACGCACACCCTAGTCTGCAAGCGTTATCATGGAGATGTTAGAACTGGCCCTGAGAATCCCCTCAAAGAATAGGGGGGAGTGAAGGGTCTCTGGGAAAAGGTTCCTTTATAGGACATAGTGACGCTGGAACTCTTGGGAGAAGTAATAAACTGGTGTTGCTTTGTGTTAAAATGTCTTACTGTGTGTTACTGGGTGTATCCACACTACCAGTAGCCAGTGATTATGTGGTGTCCCAGTTTGTGAATTACTGGCATGTGATTCGAGTATGCAAGTCGCTTTCATGCCTCTTGAAAAATGTCATTGTTTGAAATGGACCATCACGTGGTGAGCTGTTACTGTAAGTACTAAACTGGCCAGCTTCTTACCTGTAACAGGAGATGGAGAAAAAATGACTGACTATGAATGGATGTCATTACTCGCCACCCATCCAGGATTTTCCTGGACCACCGCAGATTTTTGCTCATCTGTGCTGGAAAAAAACAAGTTTTGTTCCTGGACACTTTCCCTACATACCTAAACAACCATCACTCAAACACACCTAAATAAACCATTGTAATGGTGTCGCTATGTCCAGGATTTTAGGGGACTGAGGTGGCAACCCTTAGTCATCACTGTAACTTATATTGTGAATGACCTGAGTAACTTGTTAATAAGTTACATTTTGGGAGCACGACCGAGTAGAAAAAGCCTAAATACTTATTAAGAATTTTTACTTTATTGCTGAAAAACAGGGAATACGTGTTGTTTCACAAGACAACGTAAGATTCTACTACTCAACAGAACTGTAGGTTTGGTCTATCAGTTCAAACGTACATCGCTTCAGGGACAGTCTACAGTGACACCTGGCGCTTATTACAAGCTACTGAAATGCCGCTTGCGTTGGGACTGGCTCGGTAAAGTGATTCGGAATGCCGGTGAGTATTCGTCTCATCAACAGTAGTCAATAAAGAGCGTGAGTATATTTCATTGTGTCTTCTCTGCATTGTGCAATTATTCCTTTCGGTCGCCGGGCGTAGGACTTTCGGGAGTCGCAGCGGCGGCTGTAGGCGGTGTCGCGTTCACCTGCGCGCGCCTGTCAGACCTGTTCTCGCAGCACTACATTGACCGGCGTCCCTCGAGCCGGGGCGTCGCCGCGAATCGGCTAAGGTGTTTCGGGCAGCTCCCCGGATGCAGGTCTGTGGCGGGCCGCTTTTAGCATGCTCTAATTGAGCTGCGGCAGAAGAGCGCCAGCCGCCAATGAGGGGGTAAGGCGGATGCGTTTTCGAAGCTCGTTATAAGCCTGTTTTCTTTGCAGGGTTCTCGGTGTGTTTCAGAAGGGGGGTCGGACATCTCCGATTTGTCCGCTTTTGGGACCGGAAAGCTAGCGAGCCGCTCAGCGCGAGAACGATTCAAACCCTATCCCGCTTACTTAGCCGGTAAGCTAGCGCTGCAGTTGTTAGCCAGTTATTAAGATTATTTATTCATCAAGCTTATCCGCCAGCCATACAGTGAGCGTAATTGTATTTTCTTTCTGTTTCCGCGGTTTTCATTTTCATGACATCTGTAACTTCTTTCGAAGGAGCCTGTCACTTTAAATCTTGTCGAGATCGTTAGCCGCGATTCCTTAACAGTACGAGAGTAACCGGCATAGCTAGCGGGCTAACAGTCTTTCGCCTTTACCGTGCATTACTGCCCGCCCTGGGTCGCTTGTGTTCGTACAAATGAACCTGAGCCGAGTAGCGGCGGTCGTTCGCTTTTGGACTATCGGTTATTGTTCGAAAACCATTCCGAAAAACCGGTGGATATAACTTTAACACATTTAAAGTTTTGCAGAGCATCAAGGAGGCCCGTACTGTTTTGTCATGTGTGAGTCACAGGAACCTCCCAATCGGACCAGAAATCTCAGTTTTGGTTTAAGGCAGCCCTTCTCTCCCCTCCCTGCCTGTCCAGAGGCCCTATTTCACACCCTTAGCGGTCATTTCGCGCAGTAATGAATACGAGTGAGAGCAGCTGCACAGTGTGAAAAGTGGATTTATCTGCTATTATCAGTTGAATGCGATCAGTCGTTTCCCCAGGGTGGTGTGTTTTCTCTCTTAAGGTAGTTCAAACGTTATGGTTGCAAATTGTTTTTAAGGTAGGTAAGTGTGTTTTCTGTTTCAGATGGCTGCTGTTTAGTGTGTGTCTTGTAGCAAGACGGAAAGGTTGTCGTCGATGTCTGATAGTTAGTTTCTGCATGTAACCATAAGTAACAAGAGAGATTTAGCAAGTAACTGCCTTGGGTTATCACACAAAGCCTGTTATCTTATTGCTGATTTAATAAAAATAAGTAAAAAATATTTCCTCTGCTCCTGGTAACAGTGGATATTGGGGTGTTGGTTATTTATAATTAGTCCACCTATTCAAGTTTGTACCTTTTGATACTTGTTAGTGTCTGAAACTTGATAAGAATAAAAGTGGGCTGTTTTAATATGGCTGTTGAAACTGATGTTTTAATTGGCTTGGTATGTCCAAATTGACGCAGAGCTCAAGTAAATTATGATGAGTCTGTTGCAATTAATAGCTCATAGAAGTGTTTTAATTGCAAATTGTTTAAGATTTGCTCATTGTGACTACTTTTTTGTATTGGGGGGGGTGATATTATGCTCATTTTCACTCTTCATAGTTTTATTTTTGGGATCTGCTAGAATAGATAAACATGCTACAATATCAGAGCTTTAAGCCCCACCCCTGATGAGTCCACTGTGCTCTGATTGGTCAGCTTGCCCTACGCATCATGTCCCTGCAGTCTGCAGACAGATCCTTGCAGGTAGGTGGCCAATAAGAATTCTGTTACAAGGTGACTTCACCGTGCCTGGGAAGTAAGGGCTGGAATTCTAGTGAGGAGTTTCAGGAAGATTACAGAAGAACGGTTTCTGTGGTGAGGTCATCCTTTTGGCGTGTACTTTGACCCTTAAAGCTTTGCAGACTGTTTACATGCACATAACGCTATAACACAGCAACAGAAAGGGAAAAACCCAAAAAGCGTAATAGGTCCCCTTTAAAGAATGGGTGACACGGTACAGAAATTGCTAGGGTTGTAGCAGAGCAAGTGAAGATAAGAGTATTCTGGGTTTAAAAGACAGGTTTTAAAAAGCTGTGACCTTACTGTAATGTTTAGCTTCTGATGTATCTGTGGTTATCTGGTTATTTTTATTTTCTGCATCAGTGACCCTCTTCTTTATCTGCGCAGGTGCTGCAGTCTGTGTGAATGAGGGAGAATGCAAACTATAAAGTGTGTGGTGGTGGGAGATGGTGCGGTTGGCAAGACCTGCCTCTTGATCTCCTACACGACCAATGCCTTCCCGGAGGAGTACATCCCCACCGTGTTTGACAATTACAGCGCTCAGATGAGCGTGGACGGCCGCACGGTCAGCCTCAACCTGTGGGACACGGCGGGTCAGGAGGAGTACGATCGTCTGCGCACGCTCTCCTACCCTCAGACCAACGTCTTCATCATCTGCTTCTCCATCGGCAGCCCGTCGTCACACGCCAACGTGCGGCACAAGTGGCACCCGGAGGTGTCGCACCACTGCCCCGGTGTTCCCATCTTGCTGGTGGGCACCAAGCGAGATCTGCGCGCTGACGGCGACGCAGTGAAGAAGCTGAGGGAACAGGGCCTCGCACCTACCACCAGCCAGCAGGGCAGCTCACTGGCAAAGCAGATTGGCGCCATTAAGTACCTAGAGTGTTCGGCGCTGCTGCAGGATGGCGTGCGGGAGGTGTTCATGGAAGCCGTGCGTGCTGTGCTCTATCCCTCCAACAAGAAGAACGCCAAGAAATGTGTGCTTTTGTAGTGGCAGTGTGGAGGAAGAGCTCCAGAATGAGGACAGCACAAGCTTCCAAGCTCCTGCTCATATTTTTAATTTTTGCTCCCCGTTTTCTTGAGCATCCCTTCCTAGTTTGACTTTAACTGATGCCAAAGTGAAATTGAAAACATCCCCCCCAATCTCAGTTCATAGAGTTCGGTTCCCTTTTTTTTTTTTTTCTTAAGCTTCTTCTGCCAACAGATTTATCTCTTTTAAATGCATCTTTATTATTTTTACTGTTTCATGTCTTAGCTTTTGGCTTTTTAAGCACGGTGGTCTTAGAGGATTACATCATTTTTTACAGAGAAGTAACGCTGCAGCAAAGATGCCAAAAAAAAAAAACGTTTTCCTCCATTAAAAGCGTGTTGCCGCTCCACCCCACGCCTTTGACCCACAGACTGCAGCATAGCTTGGGTGGAGGGGGCAAGAAAGGGCCCCTCACACACGCCATTTTTAACGGACCTGAGCTATCCTGTTAATTATGTGCCATAGAAGAAAATGTTCATTATCGCCACTTGACACTTTTCTCTGTTTGGATCAGTGGTCCAACTCTTCTTGTCTGCAGGAATCCAAAAACCAGCCCAGCCTAAATTCGTTCTGATTGGTCTCTCTCCCATTGTTCTACTGTCTCGGCAAAAGGTGATCACAAGCTGTAGACTTTCTGTGATTTGGCGTAGCCAATGATGTCTGTCTTGGCACTGGATTTCTTTTTACATCCTGCAGTTAAGATTTCAATTGATAAAGTCTTTCCACAATTTTATATTGACTCGTGGACGTAGGACCAAGATTATGTGTATGACTGCCTTTGAATCAGTACTGCCTAGCTCAAATCAAAGCTGGTCACCAAGAAATAGGTTTTAAATGCAACAAATATCCTCTTCCTTTCAGTACCAGTTAACCGCAAAAAAAAATCTGTGCCTTTGGGTTTATGGTAGCTGATAATTGCATATGACTGTTTTTACATTTATCTGTTTATACCTATTTGGGTTTGTTCACAATCAGGGTGATTCCTATTTCTCAAATCAATATATTTGTACTTAGTGTCCTGTTCACTTCATTGAAACATTTTGTACATGTTTTCAATTTTAGACATAAAGCAGAACCAAACTTAAAAAAAAAAAATGAGCGTGTGATTGTGCAATGGTAGTATGGCTTGGTCATTGTAATTGGTGGTTTCACTGTGCATGTGTCTTTTCCTTTTTTGTGGGTGAAAAGGGTGAAATGTGTTTGACTGCATCAGACAGCTTACAGTTCTCATTGAATTCAGGAGACCTAAACCAGCTTCTGTGAGCTGGGCTGAGGAGCCCAGCAGTCATAAATGCAGTAAAACTCCACTTCCAGTATATCTGCAAGTGCCTTCTAAATGCATCACAGTGGGGTGAGGAAGCATCGGAAAACAAGACCATCGTCAGCTGACTCAACTGTGACATTAGAATGAGAAGGTGTGTGAAATGAATTATCTGAACAACAATGGCAAATGAACCCAGTAACTAAGGGTTGAATAGATAACTGGAATGACTATAATGGAATTAAACTACCAGACAGCCAGAAAAACGATGGAAAGTTTCAGTGAGGACTCTGTCGATATTAGAGCAAATAAACTTAGGAGCAAAGTCAATTTAATTTCAGGTTTCTTTTAGAAACTTGGGCCAGGAAACTTATAAGAGTTAGGCTGTCAGTGTAGTTGATGACTGCTGCTTTACGCTGAGTGGATGAATATGTAGGGACTGCTGAAATCTGTGAATGCAACTTTCCTCAAACCGCCTGTGTAGTGGGGTGTAAATGAATGGAGAGGGTTATGGGGTCTTTGACATTACTGCTGTATGCTGTCAAGGCGAAACCGTCGACCAAGCCTCGCACACACGCAGCGCCTCATGCACGCACGGCGTGTGGTACTACATCTTTACACTGGGAACTTGTTTTATACATTTCTTTAAAGAGACATTTTGTATAAATAACTAACATTGAAAATGATTTTTATAAATTATACCTAATAAAATTGTCACTTTAAATCTGTCTGTGAACGTCTTTGTCCCTATTGTCTGATTGTTGGCGTGTTCTGCAGTTTCGTGCTGTGTGTGTGGGCTGCTCGTTTTCTGGCTTCCTGGTTGCAAAAACCACAACAGAGGGTTTGGGTTAGTATCTGCAAACTGGGATTATTACAGTAATGCCTGTCTGCCGGCTGCTGCTGTCACAGACCTGTCTGCTGTTCAAAAGCACTTCTTGCCATACCTTGTGGTGCCATCATGCAGTACTAATGGGAGGCCAAATTATGCAGTCAGAAAGCCACTGCAGCAATTGAGTAGAAACTCGCATAACCTTTAAAAGCTTTGAATGGGGCAAACACCAGAGGTAGTAATGTGGTGGCATGTGGAAAAACCTGAAGTATGAGCTGATGTTCTGTTGGTGAGAAAACAGCGTTCACCGACAAGCTTGTTGGGCGTTGTAGAGGTGTGAATAGATGTTTTGTGCACAAACTTCTGCTTGGTTTCCTGTGATTGGCAGGAATATTATGAACTTATTGTTGCAGCAGGCATGCATTTTATTTTTATGTATTTTTTTTTTTTTAACATTGCTAGATGGCTTTTCATTCTAATGTTCCCTGGTGAAAACATTCACCTTGGTCTTGAATTGCTCAAAGCTTATTTCTGATTTTGGAGAGTGCATTTAAATCCAAATCGTCTCATATACTGACCATTTTAATATGTAAATTTTTTATGTAAAACAAGACTGATGAATGAAAAGGGATTATTCCTTCTAGGAGAAATTAAGGATTTAGCTGAAATTTCCCAACAAATATTAACTAAAATCAGGTCTACACCTGTAAGATACCAATAGTAAATTCCACCCAACTCCAGAACAACAGTTTGTCAGAAAAGGTGTAAGATGAGAATGCAGGCATTATAAAGAGACTGCTGTGGAGTGGAATAAGTTGGTGCGATTTCAATTCATTTGTACCTTATTCTGTGGTGAGTGGTAATTCATTTCAGTACAGTTCTACGCAAAGAGAAAAATCAGTAATTTGTGTTTGAGACATGGGTTTACATTATAGGGGTGGTCCATTTGCTCCATTGGAAGCATCCTTGCCTTTCTCCTCTAGGTAAGTAGGAACCCTATGAAAAGTCTGCATGTTCTCACCAGTCTCACCAGTCTGATGGTCGTAGTTCAGTCTTACTCAGGAGTGGGCAGTCTTATCCACAAAAGGCCAGTGTGTACGCAGGTTTTTAGGATAACCTTTAGATCAGCTGCTCAACCCATGTGTAAAGACTCTTCAGCCAATCAGTCCTCTAATTAGTAATGTAATTTGGGAGTTGTGGTGAAAAGCCGCATATACACTGGCCCTTTACGGATAAGATTGCCCACCCTTGGTCTAAGTCAGTGTTTCTTAAAGTGTGGGGGGCCCCTCTGGTGGGGAACAGAGACGTGACAAGTGGGGCGCGAAATACAGGGGACTTTTTTGTTTATTCATTTATTTTTTTCATTTTGTGTTATTAAATCTATTAATTCATTTATTTAATTACTATACACCCAAAACAAAGACACATTTAAACGTAATCCTAAATTAAAACAACATCAGCAAACAAACGGCATTGAAAATGTCACGTGGAACCACAGTACTTTACGACAGTGATTTGAAAATGTCACGTGGAACCACAGTACTTTACGACAGTGATTTTACGTCGGAGTAATTGAAGCGGAATAATTAAAT
>JAABNX020000002.1:22266315-22280620 GCA_015163995.2 Mormyrus lacerda | reverse complement strand
CATGGACCGTCTGTCAGTCTCCAAGGACCGACTTCAGAATCTTTGAAGAATCAATAGCACCATCACCTCCTGCATCCATGTTATTTATTTATTTATTTATTTTGGGGGGGGGTCATCTTGCCTCCACTCCTTGTATATGGAGATTTGTTCCAGGTCTTGCCATATGCTGTGTAGGTCTCCACCAAAGTCAGGCTAACTGGTACTAAGTAAATTTATTTAAGAATAAAAAAACTATTTTTTCCAGAAATGTTTGTGTGTGGCCGATATATTTCATTTTGGGGACATTTGGTCCCCACGATGTGATGAAAACCTGTTGTTTTGATGATGTGAGAACCATTCTTTTGGTCCCCACAATGGGAAACTTTATTTTACAATAAATAAACAAATAAAACTGCTAAACGTCTTGTATTTTATTTGGTTATTTATGGTTAATGGACGGTCCCCAAAAAGATGTGAATACAAACGTGTGTGTTTGTATGTATAAGGAAAAATACCAGAAATCCCACATCTCTCTGCAGTCTTGACTGCGGGTCCCTTACACCCGCGAATGCATGGTTGCCAACATTGGTCAGCTGTCTGGAGTGAGATTTTTTGCTCACACACTTACACATGTTAAGAGTTTAATTACCTTGTAAATCGTCTATAGGGTTTGCAAACTACCCCAATGGTTTTGATGCAGCTACTTTTCGGTTTATAATGGAGTAATTTAGATTTACCGTAAGATTTCTTGCATACGAGTCTGAAAGCGTGAGTGTCGCTCCAAATGCGCGAGAGCTGGCAATACGGGCTGCTGGGCAAATCTGTCATTCCGCGATTCAGCGGCGGTAAAATCTGCCGACAAATTTTACCGCCAGGACTCCATACCGACCCCTCCTGGTCGACAAATTACCACCTTCCTGAATTCAAGACGCCAAACGTGGGATGTTTGAAATAAATTATGAAAAATAAATAGCTTTCCAGCATCGTTCCCGCCATTTTCTGCGCAAGTCTCGTTAGCGGTAAAAGCGTCAAGCTGCATCAAAGCGTAGATATATACACGAGACCTAGATGCGCAGCCACGATGTAGGGAAAAAGAAACAGGAACTGCCTCATTAACTTCAACGCCACACATAACATTTTCCCGCCCATTTGTCTTTATGTGGAAAATCTATACATTTTATGAGTTAATGGAACTTATTTTTGAATGTAAAATACAGAAATACGTTCACTGATTTTCAAGAACAATCGCGAAAATCCGAAAAAAGCTCCGCATATAACTTCATTTGACCTCTAATCCAGTCTTTGATTTGTTATTACGGTACGAGCATCTGCTCTAGTTAAAATATAATTTCTCTGCTATTTTTTAAACCTCCAATGGGCGCCTCCGAAGAGAAGGAAGTTGTTTCCTTTTCCGCTCCTCGCGTGCGAGTTTCATGTTCCGGATTCTTAAACTCGCACATACACATAGAAGCGGACGCAGCATGGCAGCGGATAGCACGGTTTCTAATGGCAGTAAAACGGCGTCCCTAAATGGCGAGCCGGTCGTCAAGCGGGCCCGTGAATGTTCGGAGGACTGCGATGCGCCCCGGGTTTTAAAATCGGAGCCGCTTAATAAAGTGACTGTGGTTCTGGGCGCTCAGTGGGGTGATGAAGGAAAGGGGAAAGTCGTGGACCTTCTTGCGATGGACGCGGATATAGTGTGCAGGTGTCAGGTAATCTGACCGTCATTGCCCTTCTAAATAGATATAACTCGATGTATCCATAAACAAGTTTGCATGTGTTCATTGCTGCTGTTTAATAATTGGTAAGAATATTCAGTTCTAATCGTAATCAGTGATCAAAGCCATAAAAGGAAGTAATATCAGCACCGATGCTGTAGTGATTGCAGGGACGGTTGCACGTCCGCCCCCCGATGCTGTTTTCCGAAATACTTACGATTTGGGGAACTAAAACAAACGTACCCCTTTGCCTGCAGAAAAAGCAGCTGTTCCTCGCAGCAGCTTGACACCGTATTTGTCCTTGCATGTGTTTAGGGAGGTAATAACGCAGGACACACTGTCGTGGTGGACACCGTGGAGTACGACTTTCATCTCCTGCCCAGCGGAGTGTTGAACAAGAACGCCGTCTCCTTTATTGGTATATTGCACAAATTTATAACCTTTGTGGATCTATAGTCTTAAGCGCGTCATTAAAGGTTTGTGATGGCAGTGATAATAGTCCATTGATGTGTGCGCTTTTAGACATTTCCATACTGAGAAGTACCTTCCCTTTGCGTGGTCATGTTAGTTATTTATAAAAACCTGTGACTTCCAGGCTTTTAATATTTAACCTTCTCATTCCCCAAGGAAATGGAGTTGTAATTCATCTGCCTGGTCTGTTTGAGGAGGCAGAGAAGAATCTGAAGAAGGGAAAAGGTGTGTTATGGAAAATATGTTGACAATGGTAAGCTGCAGGTGTGTTGCAGTATTTTTGTAATGAAGATTATGAGTAAATGTTTTTAAATTTATGCCAGGTCTGCAGGGGTGGGAGGAAAGGCTGAAGATTTCGGATCGTGCCCACATTGGTAAATCATCCCAGTGTTGCTTTATGCATTTCTGTGTAATAGGCCACTTGTTAATGTATTTGTTTGTTTCATTCGATTCTCGTCAGTGAGTCTGTTCATGCTGCTGTGTCTGTATTGAGTCAACATTTTAATATTTTCTGTCTTTGCACATTTTCTTCAAGTGTTCAACTTCCACCAGGCAGTTGATGGGGTTCAGGAGCAGCAGAGACAGCAACAAGTTGGGAAAAAGTGAGTTAATCTTCTGGCCTTTTTTTACTCTAAATGTCTGGATGGTTTGAATGGTGTAGGTTTGGTCTGAGTGTTTATCATCGGCACATGCTTATCTCATTCTTATGTGCTGTTTGGAGGTTGTATATCAGTTTAACGTCACAGCTCACTTGCTCAAGTACTTCAAATATACTGTTTCATGTTGAGCAGGCTGCTAGTTAGATGGGGAATGCAGTAGAAATTGCTTTATATATTATGAACAATGGAAGCTCTGTCAGTTCAAGGTTACACCAACAAGAGTGGGAGCTGATGGGGCCGGAGGAAAACGTGTGATCAGTGGGTGCTGGAATCTCTAAAAACCTGTGGCTTCTGTTTGAAATGGCCTGGGGGCAAGCTAAGAGTGGGAGAGTTACGGCCTGGTCAACAAATCGAACGGCTAATTGTAGAATGAATACATTCCTTCGATAGAGTGCACATCTTTCTGATGTTTGTCATTGTTTTCCTATGTCAGTTTGTGATGAATGTTCTGGCACATGCTTGCATACCTCTAGGGTTGCAAAGAGGCGGTAAATTTCCAGAAACTTAACATTCCGTGCGAAGTTAAGCTGGGAAATTTGGAAATATTTTAAGTTGGAAACTTTCCATAGGAATTAGCTGGGGTATATGGGAATTAGTATAAAATTCCTAGAATTTTGCAGCCCTACTTCCTCATTTTCATTTCAGTTTGGGCACCACCAAGAAAGGCATCGGTCCGGCCTACTCTTCCAAAGCCTCCCGCAATGGCCTGCGAGTTTGTGACCTGGTGTCTGATTTCTCTACCTTCGAGGACAAGTCAGTCTTAATTTTTCAGTCATCATATGTGGTGTTGCTGTCTCTCTTTGATTTCCTTACATGTCATTCACAAATAAAAATTACTGGAAGTAAAAGTCAACAAAAACACACTAATATCAGTTTGTTCCATTTTTGAATAATCAATAAGGGATTTTTTTTTTGCAAATGAGATAAGTATCTGCCCTTGGGGAAAAGCTCTAACACTTATGGCTTAACTACATTTCCTGATAATTACTGGGAAAATGTGTACCTTACTCAAGTTAATTTTATGGTAATCTATTATTCAATGCAATATCAAAAAGTGTAATTCATTCACTACATGATCTTACTCAACAACAGCAGACGTTCTGTATTCATTGTGCAAACACTACAAATATAAGCAGGTATTACTGTCAAACTGGGGATATGAAATGCCTTTTGAAAATGTATTCAGATGAATGTACCTTTTCTACTTTTATAAAGGCAGCTGTATACCTGTGAGTCACTAATTCTCACATTTCTCTAGCAGCTTATGATTTGCATATTCTTCTGTAAAGTGCTAAAAACACAGGAAAATCTCAAACTTTATTTTATTTTGACAAGTATTGTTCTGTTGAATACCTTCCTTCTGTTTGCCTGTAGTGAAGGTACTCAAAGTATTGTTCCATGGGTGAGTCACAGTGCAGCAGTAGCAGTTTTGCATTGTGAGTAAATATTGACCTTTGAAATGATGTCGGTGCAAAAGAACAACATTCTAGCTAATCACCTCATCATTCCAGCTAATAGGTTTTATGAAGAGAACGATGCAATTAACAGGCTAGTTATGAAACGTACCTTAGCGAGCTGCCTTTTCAATGTGCAAGTGATACTGTTGAAGGTATATTTCTGTCACAAGGCAGCCGGAGTCGACATGGATCTTGCTTCTTGCAGGTTCCGCGTGTTGGCTGGCCATTTTCAGGCCATGTACCCCATCTTGAACATTGACGTTGAAGCTGAGCTACAGCAGCTGAGGGTGAGTATAGGGTATCACTGTATTTATTTACGTTGTGTTTCTTCTTAAACTCACTGACATACCGTAGTGACTTTCTTGGGTGTATGTCGGGGAGATTTTGCAATGAGTATTGGAATGATTCATTTACCTTTGAACTGTCCTCATGCAGCTGGAACTTTCCATTTGTGTGGGTTTTCTGCAAGGGTTCAGCCCCACTTCTTTAAAGTTCAATTTAACTGCTGACCATTAGAATTTTACTAATAGTTGCTCTAGACTTGTTGTTTGCAAGTCCTGATATTTTTGGTTCTCGTGTAATTTGTGCATGAAGTAAAAAAAAAAAAAAAAAAATGTATTTCAGGTAATTCTTAATTATAATGTATGTTCAGCTCAACAATGTATTTTCTCAGTCACTCACAAGATTTGAATTTCATGGGATTTTTCCTTTGCAATTATAGGGTTTTGCTGAGAGACTGCACCCCCTGGTGACGGATGGTGTGTACTTTATGCATAAGGCCCTCACTGGTCCCAGCAAGAAGATCCTGGTAGAGGGAGCCAACGCAGCCTTGCTGGACATCGACTTTGGTATGACGGAGATGGAAATAGGCCAAAATGACGACAATGATCTGCCGGCACCAGATGTGGCTTTCTGGCATTTCTGAATGTTTCTTTACTGGCAGCTGTGTTACGGATAAGAATTGATAAAGTTGGGTGGGGGTCTGATTTTACAGGGACGTACCCCTTTGTGACATCATCAAACTGCACAGTGGGCGGTGTGTGTACTGGTCTGGGCATACCTCCGTCACACATTGGCCGAGTCTATGGAGTGGTCAAGGCCTACACGACTAGAGTAGGAGTAGGAGCCTTCCCCACAGAGCAGGACAACGTAAGTGGGCATGTGGTGTGTGTGTGTTAGTGTGTGTTTTTGGACATTCTGTGTCGGTAAGAACGTATTACATGCACGTAAGAACATGCACGTGGTTTGCAGGACGTTGGGGCCTTGCTGCAGTCACGAGGCAGGGAGGTTGGCGTGACCACAGGTCGTCGCCGACGCTGCGGCTGGCTTGATCTAGTGCTGGTGCGCTATGCCCACATGGTCAATGGCTTCACTGCGTAAGGGCCCAACCGCCACACATATGAGTGTGTGTGTATATACTTGGTCAGGGTGTCCTTTGCCTATATTTTTCAGGTTTTAATTCCAGGTATATTCAAGATTCATGATTCTTTGTCACATACACAGGTATACAAGTATAACACCTAGTGAAATGTACCCTGATTCGGTCCTGAGACTGTGTATTAACAAGTTTGACAAATTCAGTTAAATATGACAGGGCAACGACTAAGGAAATGTATAGAAATGATATATCCAAATAAACATTATAGACAGTATCTGTACAATGTGCAATAGAATATATAAATTATACACATGCATACACACACACGTACTTTGCAGTACAAATACATTGATGTAAATTGACCCAAAACATTGATGTCATAACAGCAGGTGAGGATGAGTTCCTTGAGTTCAGTGTGTGTTATGAACAGCTAAAATGCTGTGGTGGTATGTCTTGGTATATAGATAAGCAAATGTTTTGACTAGATTTAAATATACGAATGCCTCTTCCATCAATTGCACAACTTTATGGGAAGCGGTAAACTGACTTTTCCCCCTCATTTTTAGGCTTGCTCTCACCAAACTTGATATCCTGGATGCACTACCTGAGATCAAAGTTGGTGTAGGCTACACAGTCGATGGACAGCCCCTTCCCAGCTTCCCAGGTGATTGTGGTCACCCGGTATCATCCTTGTCCAGAATTTCACTGGTTCCTGAAGCTACACCAGCCAGTCGTCGTTTCCCCTGTGCTACTAGCCAGACTATCGGATTAAACCGATCAACTAATATTTAAGCTGATGAAGATCATTTGGGTGTGCTGAAGGTTTAAGGGAATCTGGAAGCACTGGGACGATTCCGGGTGAAGTTTCTGAACGGTTCCTGTAATCTCAGATGTTTTGTCTGGCTCCCTTTGCAGCTAACATGGATGTGTTGACCAAGGTCTCAGTGCAGTATGAGACATTGCCAGGCTGGAACTGCAGCACTGAAGGGGCTCGGAGTTTTGAGGAACTTCCCCTCGAGGCACAGAAATATATCCAATTCATTGAGAACTTCCTTCAGGTTCCTGGTAAGCCCAGACATGCTTCTGTATTCTGTAACTATATTAGAAGGAGCTTAATGCAAGTTTAATTCTCTGCATCAGTCTTATGAAATATCTCGAACCCCTCAAATACCTCTGTACGATATACCACTGAATATATGTTGTTTTGGCATACCAAACATAAGTTGTTCCTTTGAAGGTATTAGCTTACACAACAGTTTGACTTAACATTGTTTCTCTGTCTCTTATAGTGAAGTGGGTTGGCGTAGGCAAGTCACGAGAGAGCATGATTAAACTTTTTTAGCCAAAGGAGTGATCTAGGTCCCAGCACCCAATCTCTGTTGGCAGACACTCAAAATGCAATAATTCGAGACCAGCACCTGTCCTGTATTGCTACTGAATCATTTACATTGGGACCACACTGTCGTCATTGTCGTCAAGTCATCTAACAGAGCAATGAAGTAATGGATAACTTATTTAGTATTAAGTGGGATGCTAGGGACTGTCTGTTTTTATAATAAAGTTTATTAGTGAAGTTTTTTTTAAAACCATAATGGGGGGGGGGGGCGCAATACCTTGATTTTTCCATTTGTAAGCATTTCATCAATTATTTTCTGATGGTTATTTGGCTCAACAGTCTGAAGCCTAGCTTTTATCTGTACCAGTTGGTGTATTCTAACTGAAATTATTTGTCAATGAAAACTATCATTGAGCTATTTGCCAAACTGAGGCTTTTGTGGAAAGCGCTTTGGAATCGGTGAACACTTCAAGTTACCTCAAATTATGTTATACCTCTTACAGTAATCGTAGTTTGATACAAATGGTCGATTCTTGCAGTCTCATCGCAGAGGATTAGTTTGAACTTGAGCTTCACTGATATGTGCTTAATAACATGACCAGTTTGCTACAGAAACTTTAGGGCATGTAAAGCAAAGGGATTTTGTATTGATTTTTAATGAAACTGGTTTTAAGGTCTTTAAAGAGCATGTTTTGCGAGTGGAGATCACCAGTGCTGCCAGTGCACACAGACAAAATCCTGCATGCTGTTCCATGTAAAGAAAGGTTCTGAATTGTGAATAGACTCCATCGGGTGTGGGGGCATGAAACGAAACACACTCACTACGCACTCTTACTAGCTGCTAATAAAATATATTAAAATCTGATTGAGGTGAATGTTATTGCATAGTGTACAGATGAATCCATGCTGAGGGTAAATGTGAAGTCTGAGGATGACACCCAGCTTAGGGTGTTGATCTACTGTTAAATTATACAAAGTCATGGACAGTTATAATGTGGTACATTTTGATTACTTTTTCAACTTTGTATTTATCGCATGTCACTGGTGATTTGCTACAGAACATATACAGTCGACCGTTCCACATTGCAGGGGTTATAGGGACACAGGCCCCTTCTGCTATCTGGAAAAATGGCGTCCGATATTTCGCCTGGTATGATGAGCGAAGTGAAAAGATCTGAGCGATGCGAGATGTCTGTGGGAGGCTGCCATGAGCAGGACTGGCGTCCAACAGACCAGCACTGGACATTTCTGACTCTGAGCTTTTTGTGTCGTCCGTGACTCGCAAAACTCCTAAAAAAATTCCCATTTAATTTCGTATGCCAACCACACGATGGGGAAAGTCGCGATGAAGAAGGGTCGATTGTGAAGTTTAAATGATTTGTTCCATTATGATCAGCCAATATCTTATTGGGTGTAGTGAGGACCTCACTTACCTACCTTTGAACTGTCGTCCCCATCCATTGTTCGTCTCTGCAGGGCTTCACATGAAGGATTTTTAACACTTAACTTTTAACACTCCACATCAGTAGCTCTCCAAGTATAGCCTGCCCTTGTATCATCTGTGCGAGGTTAAGCTCACGAACAAGGTGGTTAAGAGTAACTTTTCTACCACGTCTAGATTCCAGTCTGGAATTGTGGCCTGGCACAGTCTAGCAACTTTTCACTCAGTCGCTGACAGTCCCAGTGTTGCAAATTCTCCATTTTATCCATAATGCTCATCTAACTCTTACCACCTTAAAGAATCCTCCCTTCACCAATTAGCAAGAGCAGCTGCGCATTGTACAATTTTGCATATTTTACATAATTTATTCCATGTAACTTGATTTATTCAGTTTTACATTTTTCCGTTTACATATCGGGGTATTAGTGGAAATGTTCACGGTATGCTCTTCACCGAACGACACGGGTTAGTTTTAATATATTAATCTTCAAATTATGTCAAAAGGTTCCTTAACTACTTCCGCCTGATGGCGCAACATGACCGACCTAAAACAACAATGGTACCTCCCTGTCCAACAATAAAATATACAGACCCATAATACAGTCGGACACTTCAGAACTCATGCTAGTTACCCATGAGAGTATCAGGCTGCACGAGTGTACTGGTGTTACTGGTTTCAGTTAAAACACATTTACCAGAACATGTGATACGACACAGCAGCTGCAGTTTCACTCAATGAGCTGTTTCAACCTGAATGAAACGATTGCAGTGTTTGATTGTTGAAAAGCACTCCAGTTCCCGCTCTGATCTTCATCTCTCACTCCAGTGGCAGCTTCCTCATCAACGGCACGACCGTACTTTCATTAACTGTAAAGACTTGCTGTTTGATTTCTAATATCAATGGTCCTTTTTCTGTCCAGTTTGGCCAATTTACCCTGAGATAACCATTTTAAAAATTTATGTTATGATAATTATTCTTTTGAGGTGCAAATTTAGCATTGGCTCAAAGATTACGCTGCATGAAGAAATAAGTACAAAAATATATTGAAATCCACGTGTTGTTCGCTTTAAACAATACAGTGATGAAAAGAATATGTACAGCACACATTTATAACTGATATAACGAGGTCGTATATCCATTTCTCTTGACTGCATTTGTCCTGAGTTACTGTGCTTGATTTTGCACTTATTTAAACATTCACTGTTTTTCACGTCTTGGCTCCACTGCCAATCAGTCCTGGTCAGGCAGAACAAGGCGATACAGTGCCACTGCTCCTTTTGCAGATGGACACAGATCAGACCACAGGGGGGTGCCCTCGTTCAACTGCAGCACCTCCTGCACAGCCAGCACACAAGCACATTTCAGTTGACAGAGATCAGCCCCCATTAATCAGTGCAAGCAAAATAAAAAAAAAAAAAAACGTTAAACTACGTATTTTTCGTGTATAGCAAAAGACAATAGTTTTGCTATAGACATGATAAATTCTTTGATGAAATGCTGACGCAGAAGTATTAGCAAACATAACTACTACAGTTGTTACAAAGGTTCAGCAAGCCGAGTCTCTGTGCCCAGGATCGGAAGGTCACTGGTTCTAGCCCTAGCCTCAGTAGACAGTCCTGTTTCCATGGGCCCTTGAACAAGGACCTTAACCCCCCCCCCCCCCCCAGCTCCAGGGGCACTGCACATTGGTTGACCCTGTGCTGTGACCCACAAGCTATGGAGAGCAAGATGGGGTAGGCAAAGAGAATAATTCCTACAGTATGTGCCTGTACTTGTACTGGCGCAATGGCGCAATTATTATTATTAAAAATCTGATATGCTTTGATAGGCTAACAACCACAAAGGCTTGAATGGAGTAAAAGTTGCGCAGTATAAGGACTTTACATAACAAAAGGCTGCCCTTTGTTCCAAAGTCTCCTCCTCACCCGTCTACTGAGAAAGACGATATCCGTGGACTCGCTGGCTTCTGGGCCACCTTGCAAGTAGAAATCCTTCACTTCCTGGGCAGTGAGGGAGCAGCTAAAAGGGAGAATGTCTTAAGTATTACAGTGACACTAAATCAAACAGCCCTTCTTGACACGCCGCATGGAGGTCTTAAGATATCGCAGTACCTGATGTAGAACTCTGCGCTGGGTCGGCCGGCACTGGTGTGATTAAGGGCAATGCCCATGAGGACAGGCTCGCTGAGGCAGCCGAGGGGAATGTTCACCTGAAGACAAAGAGCGGAACTTGGCTCTTCTGTCCTCCTACGGACATTATTGTCATGTACAAGGAAGTAGCACTGTACCACAGGGGTGTCTTCACCTCATCCCGGATCTCGGCCTGAACAGAGGAGAAGAGCTCTCTGACTACAGCCTCCTGTGGCAGCTGTTCCACCCGGATGCTATCCTCGTCGACCCCCATGCACACAGCCTGCAGATGCATGGCCCATCGTGTTATGCACGGGAGATTTGCTATTGATGTTATCTGTAAATATGAACACTCTGGAACTCTGGTCATTATGTGTTGGTAAAATATGCCCTTATTAGTAAATATCCCTAGGTGATTAATTTGTTAATCCTAAAATATGGTCATAGTACCTGTTCACCCTACACTATGAACTCACCTTAGGTTCTGGATGTCCTCCTGGAATGTCCAGAAGTCCTGATGCTTCTGCCACTTTTTGGCTCCTTCTGAGAAACACCACCAGATTGTCAGAGGTCCGCAGAACCGCGCCAACCCCCAAGGGCTGGGCCAGTAAAGAACTTGGGTCCCCAAATTGGTTTGTTCCCTGTCTCACAAGGTCTTCTACATTCTTGGACCAGTTGGTCCCCAGGAAGTCCTTGTAGCAGGTGAGGCCAAGGTGCAAGCTGAGAAGGGGGCGTTTGTGCTTCCCCAAATCTCTTAGTGTGCCGGGGCAACATGATGATTCTCTCTGGGCTTCACTGACATTTGTTGAATGCATTACCGCGCCGTGTGTCCATGTGTACGCATGCAAGCTCACGCTGTTCGGCACATCTACCGTCTTCGTGTCTCTACATTTGCATGCTCCTGCTCCGTTTGTATCTTCAGTGGTTCTTTGTGTCTGGTCTGGCTCAGTCCTGCCTCTTTGTTGCACTGTCCCTCCCCCTTCGGCACCACTGACCCACTTTTGTGGCCTGTTGCACCCAGCCTGACCCGGTGATGGACAGAGCGTGCTGTGGACATCTGCTGCACGAGCCTCTCCTTGTCGCTCCTTCCCGTTTCCGTCTGCTTCGGGTTTGTTCTGGAGCTTGGATGTGAAAGTGGCCGAATGCAGCCTGAATTTAGCCCCGTTGAACAGCCAGGGTTCACGGGTGACTCGCTCCCTCCATACCTCCTCAATCTGCCGCTCAAGCCCCGGCAGGCAGTGGCGGTTATACCTGTGAGCCATCGGGAAAGAGAGTCTAGCAGACCTTCCATCAGTGAAACACACGGGGAGCTTCTTTATTTAGCATTTATTTCTTCATCATGTAGCACAAAGTTGAAACATATCACACTATTGTGCTGCAATGCACCCGGCGACATCATGCCATGAAAAACAATCATCCTGTTCAGGGGGAAAGTGATTATATGCATTTCTGCTATTGTTGGGAAAAAAATGATTAGCTCTTCAGTACAGGAAGCTGAGAAGCAGAGGGTGCAAACCTGGCCGAGAGCTCCACTCCTACATGTCCTTCTCTCAAGCCTTTCCAAGGTGCGCAGTGTAGAAGCACTGATACCTCAGGATCCGTCACGCTGATACTCATGCTGCGGCTCCCTTCACCGCAGATCGTTTGCCCGCTGATGAAGTCCGTTCTTTTCCCTCTATGACAGAAAAGCTGAGAATGGCTAAAATGTCAATTAGATAAATATCAGGATCTATATTTTGCAGATCAACATAAATGAACAGGCTAAGAATAGCCAAACTGAGAAGTGCAGTAAATGGACAAATGTAGGTATCTGGCCAGCATATGCAGTTACGGAGGATTTATCATATAGGGTTACTTTTGTTGAGTCTTATGCATGAGTGTTTCATTTTTTTCTTGTTTATTTTATCCACTGGCCTTGTGTGTATACAGGAAACGTAGGAATGTCACCACAAAATGACCCAAATGTTTTCCAGTGCTGCCATCTGTAAACTGTCAGCATCTAGGAGTTGTGTAACTGACCTCGGCCTGATTGAAGCAACAACATCATGTGGACCAATGTGACACATCATGACATCTTTTATCTCAAGCAGTTACTATATTTGTACATGATTTATACTTCAGTTATAACTTCTATGTTACTACTATGTATTTGTGTCCTGTCAAGTAAAGTGATACCAAGCCTTTTTTATTCACTTTTGTTTTCTGCAAACTAATATTTAGAATTTACTTAAAATATACTATTTTATATACTATAGTATGTATTTATAAGTAAACAGTTTGTGTTGTTTAGGTATATTCAAGTTATGTATTATTTGGAGTTCTGTTACAAAAATCAAAGAAACCGATTGCCAAAATAATTTACAACGATCACTGTTGTGTTTTACCAATGTTTGCATACCTATTCATAAACAAGAATGGCGTCTAGATGCGTCCTTTTTAAGCAAAAAGGGGCTGATCATTGATATAAGTACCGTTAAAATGTTCTTCGCAGAGTATTGTATTTGCATCGATAAATCCCTGAGGTGTTTCTTTGGAAAGTAAAAACCGACCTTCACGATGCAAAGTACATCACCTATTTATAAATACTCAAGGACGTCATACATAATTTCTGAACTGCTCTATAGCCATCTTCAATGGTAGACATCACCAGCCTATTGTTTTAAATTGCTCTCAGACCACTTTACGAAAAATTGAGCTTTATATTTATAGACGTCCGTAGATTTGGACAATGATATACAATAACTTGTGAAAGGGAAAAAATGATCCTTTTAAAAAATCTGTACCGTGTTGTTGTACGCATTTTGTCAGACCGAGTATTTCCTCACCTTCTAAATAGTATAATTTCAACCAGTTGTCACTGATAAAATATTATATAGTTTTGCTGAGATGCGCAGTGCTGTTGTTTTCAGAGCACGACATTTCGAAGTATCCTTTCTGCTTTTGGGTCGACCTCTCACAAATTTGGATTGTTTGGTTTAAAAACTGTACTGTTTTAATTAATAAAGCTTTCATCTAATGATGCAGGATACATTCAAATATATTTGGGTTCTATCTCGTCAATTGTAAAACGAACCATTTCCTCAACGGATTGATAAATGTGTGATACTCCTCGATAACGCAGTTATTATTATTATCATCCTAGCTACGTACATAACATAAACTTTGGTGGAGAAAAATGACCTCTGAAAAAGACAACTAGAAAATAACCAATATAAAAGGAACCAACAAACCGGAATCGTACCGACACGGTGCAATGACATACCTCAGAGGTTTCCTCGCTGACGTTAGCCATGCGACGCGGAAGTAGCGGCATTTACATTTGATTGGCTCCACCTTCACCTTCCGCTTTTCTTCATCGTTTTCCATTGGCTACATCCTCAGGACTAGGCACGAAAAACAATGCCAAAGTTTCATGCGACGCATACGATAACAAGTAGAATGTGGTGTCACGTACAATGTCAATCCACCTGCTGAAATATTATATCATATTGTATTATATTATATTACATTATATTATATTTTAAGCCTTTAAATGATTTGTGTATATATTCAGATTTTAGTTATGTTCCATATTATATACAATTTATTGTAGCCAAGCAGTTCAGAGATGATATTTCCCTGCATTGTGATTCCAGCATGAATGTAGGACATTTGGTGATTAGATAGATAGATAGATAGATAGATAGATAGATAGATAGATAGATAAATACGAAATTGAAGTGCCTCTTCTGTACAA